>VZRW01013834.1:35005-70849 GCA_013398125.1 Aegotheles bennettii
GTGGCTCTGCGCTGGACTCTCTCAAGCAGTTCCATGTCCTTCTTGAATTGTGGGGCCCAGAACTGGACACAATACTCCAGGTGTGGCCTCACCAAGGCAGAATAGAGGGGGAGGAGAACCTCTCTTGACCTACTAACCACCCCTTTCTAATGCACCCCAGGATGCCATTTGCCTTCTTGGCCACAAGGGCACATTGCTGGCTCATGGTCATTTTCGTGTCCACCAGGACCCCCAGGTCCCTTTCTCCTACACTGCTCTCCAGCAGGTCAGCCCCCAGCCTGTACTGGTGCATGGTGTTGTTCTTCCCCAGATGCAAAACTCTGCACTTGCCCTTGTTGAATTTCATTAAGTTTCTCCCCGCCCAACTCTCCAGCCTATCAAGGTCTCTTTGAATGGCAGCACAACCTTCTGAACAACACTTATCCTTGAAAATCTGTACTGTGGATTTTCCTTGACATGCTTAAGTAATCTCACCAAACCTACACAGTGGGGAAGACACAAATTTTTTAAAAGGGATGATAATTTCTGGCTCTTCCAGTTCCCTGGGTTTGTTTAATTAAACTTACATTTACTACTTAATTTCTTCAACGGAGTCAACAAATACCTGATATTACAGGTCTTTCTAGCCCAATGTTTCTAACTGTGATTTTACAACTTATAGCTCTTGCTGAGCACAATTTTTTGAGCTTTCCAGGTTTTGGTCATTTACAAGGTTTCTTAACTATACTATCTTAAATCTTGTTCACAAATTGAATAGGAAAAGCGAGGGCAAAAAGGGTTCAAGGTCTAGATTTCAAAAGCTTCAAAAATTTGGCTTTTTATGCAAAACCATGAAAACTATCTACATTTACAATTTGCCAGAAATCTTACAAAAGCACAAAGCTTCATAGTATTTCAGCATTTCTACTTTTGATTAAAGCAATTACTTGAATACACAGAAAAACTCATTCAAGTGAGAGATATGAAAGAAAAAAGTAAAGCAAGTAAGTTTATTCAGATGAAACAAAGAAAAAAAAAGGGCTGGAATTCAGTCTGAGTTTTGAGTGAGAAACTAATTTCATTACACTTAATTTTCCTCTCTTAGAGCCCACCATGAGTCATTCATGGGTTAATTATAGATAATCAGATATATTTACCATCACAGTAGAGGCATGTTCTTATAAACTATTTGTAATCTAAAGTTTTCAGAGACAACAAAAGAGCTTAAATTTCTCATAGCAAAAAAAAAAAAAAGTGTTTTGGGGGAAGAAAAAAGCAAATTGCACAATAAAATTTAATTGACATTAGAGGGCACATTCTCAAGGATGTTTATTCTTTCTCACTCAGATGGAATAAAAGAGCTGTAAACTGGCTGTAAATAGCTGGTGGAAAATTCAATTTATGCATCTGTTCTTCTGTTGCCTCCTGGCTTTTCGTTGCACTGTGACTGTCCCACAACTGTTCGGACTCTAAGATAGCACTTACACTGTACTCACCTGCCCCAACTCCCTTGAAAGAAAATGTATTCTAGAATGGAAGAAGATATCCTCCAAACAACAAGTACTATAACAGCCTCACTTTATTAACCAGCAACGTTATATTTGCCTAATATAACTGTGCTTATCCTTTTGCAGAATTCAGTGAGAGTATTCAATAATATTTAATCTACCATATGACCATTTTTGTTTCTTATGTGTTCTGCACAATTGTTTGGACTTAATGCAGAAGTTTGTTAGTGACAGCAGTGGAATTACGGCTTCTAGTGAACAGGAATTGGAGTAATTTAAGCAGGAGTATACTGCTGCCTCCCAGCTGCATTAGACTCAGAAAGCAGAATGAAATCTAGACGTACTAGGCACAGCCCTCTCCTATCTACCCACCCTTGAAAAAGCCTCCTAATTGTTAGGAGTGTGGATGCATGACCTCAGGGTATTACACCAAGGTCATTCTGCCAGTGGGCAATGACAGGACATGTTGCCAGAATCACAGTAGACGACACTACAGTAACTTGTGACCTTCATGTCTTGTTTGCACCAGCAAAGGAAAGATGTCAGTCATATGGATTAGGATCATTGCACAGTCCTAGGTCCCAGGTCATTTTGCCTTCCCTTGGGCCTCCAGCTAAGATTAGATCTTCAATGGGTGAAGATTAATACGGCTGTACAGAAGCAAGAACAACACCAAGTTGGAAGAGCTGAGAATATTGCTCATTAAAGGTACCACACTGGGAAAGAAAAACGTTTGCTGACTTTATTTGTATTCCGTTTCTACAACTGTACAGAATTTTATTAAACAAGAAGAGAGCATACCCTGTCATCCTAATAGGGATGTTAATAGGGAGAGCTAACAGCCATCAGTGCATCTGAAGAGAAATTTTCATAGGAAAACGCTTCGAAAATGAGCATGCAAAGGAAGTAATGTTGGATCTGTAATATTTCAAACACAACAGGATGTATATTCATGTAAATGTATATGCTAATTCGATGCAGCCCTCAGGCGTTTGGTGAGTTTCCAATGAGGCCCTTGAGGCTGCAAACTGTTGATTTAGCATATGAACCTAACCACTAAAATGCATTCATTAAAATAATATTGAAAGAATGTATGTATCAGAGATTTTTAAATGAATTAAATATTGATGTAGGCTCTGGGTAGGTCCCATGGACATTTGACTCTCAATTAGAAAATGTGATGTGGTGATTTTAACTTTTTTAATGTGGAATAAACAGTTTATTTTCTATGTGATTAATGCAAAGCCTCAATCAGTTGTGCTCATGTTATTTTTAAGGATAATTGTGTCACAGCTAACAAACTTGATTACAAACAAATTTGATTATCAAATTTGATTCATCAAATACATCTCTATTACTCCTTTCCTCATGCTGCACACTAACAGATTTTGCTCTGAGTTATAGTTTTTCAACAGAAAAATAAGGGTTAAACATGAAGACTTGAACGTTAATTCTCACTTCTTTTGTTATTTAAGAGGAAATGTGGTTTTTTGCACATAGACTATAGAAAATAGAGGTGTGAGGAATGATCTAGTCTAACCTGAAAAGGGAGGTTTGTAATGATTTTGGAACTAAAAGGAATATGAGATATTGGCTTTGTTTATGTTTTTGAAGGAAAAAAAAAAGTGTATTTTTAAATCTCTCTTCTTAAATAATGTTTTTAGGGGTGTCACAGACATCAAGATAGCCACCTCAATACATTACAAACAACAAATACATGGTTGTCCAAACACTTGTGCAAAGTTGTTTCTAACTACTGCTACAGTTTCAGATTACCCATAATCATATGAAATGTGAAAAATGAACAAACAAACCAACAAGCAAATATTATCAAACGGCTCCTGTTTGTTTAGAAGTCCAAAACTCTAGTGACACCTTTTAGGCAGAGGTCCTCTGTGCACTGAAGTGTTATGATTTATCCACAAACACCATGCCTTTTGAGTTAAGTTTAAGTCTTGCCTGTTCCAAATAATATATTTCCTTGTTTTTTTTCAGATACACATTCCCAAAAGGATAATTAAGTTCTTCCTAGTAAGAATTAGTTATAAGAAGCATTATTAATACTCCTGGTTCTCTCTTCCTAAAATATGAACAACTCTGCTAGTGTGTTAGAGTCTAGTATGCTGCATATTAAAAAGCTATCCAAAATGTAAATAAAATTGACTGACATAAAAGGGAAAGTGAACTATTCAAAAAGATAACTATCCTTTTTTGTTTTGGGATTTCTTTTTTTCCAAGAAATGAAACTAGACGTACATGCAAATTGTGTTTTAAAACACAGGATTGCTGTCTGAGACTGAATCATGAATTATAATATCAAATACTAAATACATTCTGAACATATTTTTTTGTTGTTGTTAATTAATCAGAAATCAAAAAATAATTGTGCATCACTTGGAAAACTTCTAATATAAATTCAGAATTTCTAAACTTGTTCCAATACTTTTATATTGGACTTCTTTGATGCTTGTCAGAAGGGAATAAACTGAGAGGGCTTTTCTTGGTCTCCATTGGCAAATTCCCAGTTCAATCTCTTGTGCAGAGGAAGGTTTTGAGCAGAGCTGTAGTGAGCAAGCCAGACGCAGAAGGTGTTGTGACTTTAAAAGCCACCCAGTTGTTTACTGGAACAAAAAACACTGGGTTCACTGTTCTGTCTGGAGCAGCCCAGAAGGCAAAAGCACAGAGTGGGCTGATGGCCACCCTTCTCTTCAGGTCATCTCAGGTATCACTTCTCCCAAATTGCCCTCGAGCTGATCTGTTGGGACACAAGAGATCTTGCTCTGCAGGTCTACAGAAAGCCTGTGGTCTAAGTAAGATGTCAGTATATATGTTTTAATAAATAATCCTGAAATAAACCATTTACACCAAGGATCTGGAACTTCATTTAATGGCTTTCCAATTTTAAAACAGTGGGGAGAAAACAAAAAAACCCCTTACCTGGTTGCTTTTGTGTTCCTAGTTTTCAACAGAAAGAGTTTTTTTGTTCAGCTATAGAAATTTGTAATACAGATGCTCCCAGTCTCTCAGTGAAAACAAGCTAAAGAGCGAGGGTTTTATGTATCAGCACTGGTGCATCTCATGTGAGAACCATTTTCTGGAGACCCCTGCAGTCCATTTACCAAATGAGTTTTGCTGATGGACTACAGCTTGCATTTGTATCCCTCTCAGTGAAGAGGTGGAGAGAAATCTTTGTAGTGTTTGTAAAAATCTTCAGACATTTAGAAGGTTCACTATGTAAATTGTTAGCAAGCGGGGTTGGATTCTGCATTAGGACACAAATTTGCTTTAAGAAAAATTTCAGTGAATAGAAAGAAAAAAATTCTTTCAGACACTGTATTGTCTCTACATTTCTCTGTTCAATCACTTAGTTACCACTGGTTTCAGACATAAACTATCTTCACATTGAAGGAAAGCTTTGCACATGGATTGATGGAAGGAGCCTAGTTCTAAAGGTTTCTGTACATCTACATTAAAACAATGAGATTATGAAGATAAATTGGAACAGAGGGATGGGTAGTACAGTGGTCTGCAGCAAGACTGTGTGATCCAATGGGCAGCCCTCAAATAAGACCTCAAATAAGGATGATGGAGCCAAGCTTTTTGCAGTGACGTCCAATGATAGGACAAGGGGCAATGGATGCAAACTGGAGCATAGGAGGTTCCATGTGAATATCAGGAAGAACTTTTTCACTGTGCGAGTGACAGAGCACTGGAACAGGCTGCCCAGAGAGGCTGTGGAGTCTCCTTCACTGGAGACATTCAAACCCCGCCTGGATGCGTTCCTGTGTGATGGACTCTAGGTGACCCTGCTCTGGCAGGGGGGTTGGACTGGATGATCCTTCGAGGTCCCTTCCAACCCTAGAATTCTGTGATTCTGTGATTCTGTGATTCTGTGAAGACCAGACTCTGTGTTGGCTCTGCCACATTCTAGGCTGTGCTGCCTGAACAGCCAAACACCATCCTGCACCTGCAATAACCAGCTCTGAACTGTGGTCAGGCGCCATGCTGCCAGCCACAATGGATGGGACAGGAGGAATATCCTCCATATACCAGCAGCCAAACTGAACAGGTGCTGCTGAGCCACAAATTCTGGTTGTATCCTTCTCATTGTAAAGGCCGTGGCACTCCCAAGGAGGTAAATATATATTTACTTTAGTAACAGCTAAGGTAGTTGGAAACTGCAGTTGGCTTCAGATGGTCCTTAATGAAGACCTTAGTTACCAGTGGAAAGATCTAATGAGCAGAATGGATTCTAAATCACATCTTACATTAAAAGATTCATAATTAATGCCTATTCAACTGAAAGTTAAAATTTTATTTGCTCTGCAATGTTGGAAATGGGATGAAAGAGGCTATTTCAAATAAGCAACATTAGGCTAGAGAGCTGCTCTAAAGAAGAGTTGTTGCTTTATATAATACCTGCAGAGGCACTGGTCTTAGCCACGCATCCTCCACTGCTAGGAGTGACCAGTGGCAGCCAGTAGGAGGGATGCTTTGACTGACAAACTGTGCTGAAAAAATGTCCTAACAGAAAATAAGATGTGCCTCCACAAAACTGCAGAACCAAGAGCTCCAATTTGTTTCAAAGGTTGGTAAAAAAAAATATAAAAAAAAAATAAACGTTTCAGCCACAGGAGTCCAATAACTATGATTGAAAAAGAAAGAAAAGAAGTATGAGGAAACTGTATGCGCCCATATACAAATATAAGTCTGCCTATAAACGCTGTTGCTGAGCACACATGTAACTGAGATTGTCTCAATGACCACACACTTCTATAAGGGCCATGTGCATCATTCAAATTATGAATCACTCAACAAAAGTAATATTTTTAATGTGTTAGACCCTCTTCTAAACTAGAATCTTCATTATCATTGAATGCTTTGATTCAGGTAAAAAAGTTCAGAACAAAAATTATTGTTTTGCTAACAAAGCTTTCTTTACTAATCAAAACACATTTCTCTGAGAAGCAACTAGTGAATCTGGAAACATATCTGCAGGCTGGTCCTAGAGGACTTCCCCTACCTTTATGGCAGTGGAGGCGATCTGGATGTGGTGGAGTCTGCGCAGTGTGCTGTCCCTGTCAATGAAGTAGGAGGCTGCAAGCTGGTGCAGGGTCTCCAGAGTCACCGCAGAGCTGTTCGTGCTGGGATCACTTCCTTCTGACCTCTTGCTCAGCTTCCGTTTGTCCACAAAAATCGTGAGTGACTCCTCTCCTGAGCAGGGAAACAGAAACCACAGCACACACCAGTGACATCTTCTGCAGGTCTCATTTTGTCAGGAATAAGGCAGCAAGCTGAAGTTTTCCCTAGTTGTTCTCTCATGTTTAGCTATCCCTCCCTGATGCAGATACTTCAGTGCCTAAGCAAATGCACAATAGTTACTATTCTAAGTATTTATTCTTTTTTTATTTCTAGTGCCTCATGTGAATAACAGCCATACAATAGGGCATATTTATGCCTATAATGCAATGACATAGGGGATAAGTCTGCTATACTAACTCCTATTTACCAACAACATATATTCAGTAGATATTCAATTTAAGTCGTGTATAAATGTGTTTATTTCCAAAGTTGCTTAATAACTTCATATTTAGGATGTAATGTTAGGGTAAAAGAAAATGAAACCGGTGTAATACTTGAGAGTTCTCTTCTTTTTTTTTTTTCTTTCCTTCATTTAAAACATGTATCACACCTGATTTCAGAAGAAAGAAACCTGTTACAACTTTTTATAAGCAATCTTGTCATAAGAAGTCCTATGCTTTCTAATTGATTAATTCAGCAATGCTGAGATGCCTGAAACCTGATAGAACAGATGTCTTTAACCAAATATATATAACTGAAAAGTATAAAAATATATAATAAGAATGTTAGTTTCTTGGAAAAAGAGAAACATAAATAACACTTTCTTAACTCCCCAAGCAGAGGTGCTTTTCCAAAAAACAAAGAGAAGTACAGAATCTTATGTGGTGGATTTCTTATTTCCTTTCTCTTTGTGGAGACATGGACAAATATTATTGAATTTAGAAATTTTAATTCCTGTAGGATTATTGAAAATAAAACCAAAGCAAAATCTCACTTGTTTAGCAGAGAGGATTCTTAAGACCCATTCCACATCAGATCTACTGATACTGCTAAATTTGTAAGGAATTTTCCACATTTATTGATTATTTCATGGGTATTTTTTTTCTTCCTTTCAAGTTAAGCAAGGATTCATTCATTTAGTAAAGTAGGCAAAATTCTTTATTTCAGAAAATTAATTAGAAAAGTAATTTATTGACTCAGTATTTTTGTCTGCACAGTTTATGTCTCACTTTTCTCATTTCTGAGCTGAAGTTTGGTAACTTGCATTCTTCAACATTAACCTCAAGAAGCAATGAATAATATCATGATACCTGTGTTTTAGATGTCCACAGAATGCCATTTCCTTGTTCCTGGAAAGGAGGCTACCCTGACAGGGTCTGACTTACCACTTGTGCTAGTTTCACTGCTCACCCATCTGCTACCGTGGCATTTTGCCTGTTCAGAGTACGGAATGCCAGCTTTGGGTGGGTTTACATGCCAAAAAATATAGCTGTAGAGGGATAATATGTAGGATGAAAACATGACTTTATCTTTAAAGGAAGATAATCTTGGTGGTGAGCAATGGTAAATGAAGAACACATGCCACAGTGCAGGAGACCACACCTGTTTACAAATTTCATGCACAGCTACCTCAACTTGCAGAATTCATTTGTGTTTGGAGAAAGAGGAGTGTGTTCATGTTAACCAATGTACTTTACAGTGCTGCTCCATTTCTCACAAATTCAGAGGACAGTCAGGCCATTCAGACCTTACATAGGCACAACTTCCATTATCTAGGAGCCTCTTATCTAATTAGACCTGCTGGGCTTGTTCATTCTATCCTGGAAGGAGCAGCTACTACCCAGGAGAGCTGCCTGCTCCAGCTGGAGCCTACCTCAGCTTTCACCACTGTACTTATACTTGTCCTCCTATAGTTTTGTAATGGGTCATTTTTTTGTGCATGTAGTCATCAAAGTCGGGATTAATTGCCTGAACTTCAAAGAACCAGGAATTAAAGCAGACTCCATAGGTAACAGGATTTTTCTATAATTTTTGGGGGGGCTGTTCAGTCTGGAGAAGAGGAGGCTCAGGGGGGACCTCATCGCTCTCTACAACTACCTAAAAGAAGGTTGTAGTGAGGCAGGAGTCAGTCTCTTCTGCCGTGCCCACAGTGAAAGGACAAGAGGAAACAGCTTTAAATTGCAGCAGGGGAGATTCAGATTGGACATTAGGAAAAATTTTTTCACTGTAAGGATGATTGGGTATTGGAATAGGTTTCCCAGGGAGGTGGTGGAGTCACCATCCCTGGAGATGTTCAAGAGGTGTCTGGATGTGGCACTGGGTGATGTGGGTTAGTGGGGATCTAGGTAGGCAGTTGGACTGGATGAGCTTGAAGGTCTCTTCCAACCTCAATGATTCTATGTTTTCCCATACAGTTATTTAATCTTTCTGCTGTAATAAGTAGACATAGGTTCATATTTTATTTAACTGCTGCCCAAACCTCCTGCAAGGCAGCCTAGGGTTACTTGGCAGGGCAGGCCTGAGCACAGACCTGTGCACTGCATTTTGCTATGCTATGGTGAGGCAAGGTGGTGCTGGTCCTGTGGCCAGGTGGGCCATTAGTCACATCGTGCTGCAGTCACATCAACTGTCGTGAGCAGAGAACTGGAAAAACACAGCAAAGTCTAATGACTTGTGCTTGGAGAGTAATCTGCCATCAAAACGTGGTCTAGGTTCCAGCACTGTTGGCACACAACTATGCCTGTGCAATAAAACTTGCACTCTCAAAACCTGCCTTGTGACTCCAGCCAGTATGAAAGATGTTCCTGAAATGGAAAGCAATGGAATGGGCTGAAATTTGAGCCAGGGACCTTGGGCTTTGTGCAGCTGTTTGTGGAGTTATAAAGACACAGCACTGTCAGAGCAGGCAACATCTGAACCCACAGGAGTGAATATTGCATCAGTGACCAGTTCAGGCTGCACAAATAAGATGCAAAATTTCACTAGGAGCTTTCTCTTGAATTTTTCCCCTTTTCCAGAGGTCTTAGCTAGTGTATTTAGATTAAAGTGACTTTTGCAAGCTTGACTGGCTTTCCACTGAAAATATCTTATAATGAATTGGAAGGTGAAAGAAAACAAATCCTTAATGCTGCAGAAAATCTCTGGAAAGTAGAGAAGATTTTTTTTAAGATTCTTTCTATTTCTTTAGCCCATGTGTCACCCCATCTTGCTCTGGTGTAAACTCTTTTGATTGTATTAGTTATTAGTAGATATGGTGGGACTGCTTCTGTTTGAACAGAATTCTGGTAAGTTTTATTATTAAAACAGAACTTGTTTATTTTTCTCCCATAAAAAACATTTGTTGTCCAGGAGGTGAGAGCAGAACTGCAATAAAAACTTCCATCTCGAAAAAAATAATGTGAAAAAGGACAGTGTTGTGTGTTGCATTATTTTGTTTTCATTAGAAAACGTCTGGAAAATAACCTTTGAACCCTCCCACAGTTATCACATCATCCTATTATCCTAGTCCTGCCTGATCCCACGCTTACCACGGCAGTTGCTGGTGGGTGTGTTTTGGCAGGCAGAATCCCCTAAGATCCCCAGCCCTGCAGTTTGCATCCCCACTCCCTGACAGATATGTTTTGGTTTTCATGCTCTGTAACCGGGTTGAAATGATTTTGAATGTTTACTTTGACTCAGATCACATCAGATCACATCTCCCAAGGTAGAGCAAGTGCATGCAGATGGAGCGATGGGGCCTCTGGTGTAAACGAAGGAAGTTTTATCTCCTCAAAAATCTGTGTTGTGTTTGTATGGTGCCTCAAACAGGCAGCTCCTAGTTCACCTCTGGTATTCTCAAGCACTTTGTTAATACTGGGTGCAATCAAGTAGGTTTCAAAAATATTTGATGTTCCAAAGGCATTTTACGTATTCTGAAAGTTTTTCATCTGTCAGAGCTGATTTAGCACTTGCTCAAAAAAGCAGACTGAAAACCAGAGAACTCCCCCATACACTGGTATTCAGGCATCCATGTCACTGCAGAATTGTAACAGGGTTCCCCTTTGCGACCAGAACTCAGGGGTTTGAAAAGTAACATTGCCAACTCATATTTAATTTGCGACAGACAATTTGAGTTTTAAGTTAATTTAGAAAAAATTAAACCCATGGCGGAAGAGACTCTTCTGTCACATTTGAAACATGGATGAATCTTGCTTTTTATCAGTTACAGTCTGTCACCGTGAAATAGGCTGAGAAGGCATCCGAGCATTAGCTAAAAAACAAATGTGATTTAGTAAACTATTCAAGGTTATGAATTTTAAGAACTGAAAAGGATTAATGACAGTGAATACTAAGAAAACATGGTTTTTCAGCATCAAAGCCACACAGCTGTGCTTTCCATGGGCTCTGAAGGCAGTATTCTCTGTACTTCACCAGATTCAGGAGTCAGTCAACTTCACTTGTTTTCCAGAAAAAGTATGAAATAAGTATATAAGAATTTACCTAGGCTCATAACCCACCCATGGCCATTTAGATATAAGAGTCTGAAACAACAGTTTATAAATGGCATTCAGAAAATAGAAATTAATTTTGTGTGCATCTTCAGGATATCTTTAGGAATTTTTAAAATAAAAAATGCAATTCACCATCATTGACATGGTAGAATTGGAATAATGCTGTAAAAACTGTAACTAAATATAACCATCTATTGAAGAAGTAAATGTATTTTGTTTCACATAATAATACATACTCATATGATTTAAATATCTAGCACTGTTTTCTGCCTGAATTATTGAGAGATTGTTTTCCTGTACCCACATCTTTGTAATGATGAAAGGATCATAAGACTTGATGTTTCATATTTTCATCTGTATCTGTAGTGGTAGGAAAAAGCAGTGTTCCAAGCAGTTCCCACCACTTCATGTCAGAAAGTGAGGAAACAGTAATAAAAGGGTAATACTCCAATGCAGATACACCTGAGCATCGTCCACAGCTACCTAGTTAGAGCTCTAGCTTCATACACATATAGGTATCTTACAAAGACATAAAGGTCTTCGGCCTATGAACTCCTCAAAAGTTTCTGATTAAACAGAATATCTCAGCTACAATAGCTGTAAGGCATTGTAGTAAAAAGTATGTAAAAAAATAAAATTGTTATGCCTTTGTTATAAAAAAATAGCTTAGCAGTAGCTGAAAATCCATTCATGTATGGATCAGAGAATTAGAGTTTTATCAGGCCATTTTCCCAAACTTAAGCACTGATGGAAATGCACAGGTTCAAAAAGTCTATAAATTAATGCTAGACCAGATGTGATATCATTTCTGTGGTTCAAGTGAATGACAGTGAACATTAATTCTATATATACCATCTGGTTTAGGATCAGAAATTTGTCTTCATTGAGTAAATGGGGAGAGAAAAGAAAGAGAATATACTTTTGAGTTTTTGTTTCCCCTTCGCACCCATAATATTAAATGCTGGAAAATTTACATATCTGGGAGTGGGCATTTGCAAGTCTGATGCTAAATTTTCAAGTTTCTTTCTCACATCAGTAATTTAGGACTGAACTCTCCCTCCCTTATTTGCCAATAGTTTGCCTCTTACCTTGAAAGAAGTGTTATAGAAAACAAAGGTCATATCAGCAGTTAGTGTAAATGATCATAAATCCTTCAGAATTCATTGAGATTCGCTGCTTTATACCACCTGATAATTTCTCCCATCTTTGTATGCAGAGAAATATACTGCTCAAGAGGAATAATAATCAGGGGCAGAAAATCTGACCCTCTTCTTTCAGTGCATAGAATAGAAAAGGTGTAACTATCAAACCCAATTGTGGACCTGTAATCAGTGGAGAGGAGAATGACAAGAGGTTGGGGTTAAGATGACCTGCTGATGCCCATTAAGACTGTCTGTTGTAAAGACAAAACTACTTCTTTTTCTTGATTCCCAAAGCCTTCAACATTATGAAGGGACATTTCCTGATCCGCATAGGTGAATGTATTGATGTTGGCCTGATAATGAACACTTTGAGCAATTATGACTGACAATAAGAGCAAAAATAAATCAATCTAAAATGTTCGAGATTGCAATTTAGCCAATTGCCTGAAAAGGTTATAGTTTCGTAAAAAGACTTGGCAGCCTCCTGCAAATTTGTTTATTCAGAACAATTACCATGTTTTCAGATGCAAGGAGGACTCATTTGCAAGTCCACTATCGTCATCTTGCAAAGCACCCAAATTGTACTCACGTCACCCAAATGCCTGGAACAAGGGCCTTTAATTTCATTGTAGTATGTTAGTTATCTGTAATTTCCTCATCACCAAGTCTATTGGATTTCTGAGCAACCTTTACATCTATATGTAAGAACAGCATTAAAGTGAGGTCCACTGATATTCTCATCTTCCTACACTTACTCCACAGTACTGCCTTTATGCTTCACAATAACTTCCAGTTCTGAAGCTCACTGCTGCACACTATTTTTTGTAAACCATTAAACCGTACAGCAGCTAATGCTCTTGTATATTCAGCAATCTGGACCTTCCTTGCATCATGCTGTATGCAACCAAAAGAGAAAAGTGTAAATGCAGAACAAAAAGAGAGAAAGTAATACTGTGCAGTGTCTGTCATTCAAAGGAGAATCTTTAGGTTTTGGAACTGCTAGTTGAAAGCTGATAAAGAATTAGGAATACATTTCATAGAGTCAGAAAATAATTTATGCTGGAAGGGACTTCTGGCAGTCATCCAGTCCAATCCCCTGCTCATAGCAAGTCTAATTAAATGAGATGCTCAGGGACTTGTCCAGCACAGTCTTCTCTCACCTTCAAGGATGGAGTTCCCTTTCACGAATCCCTTCTTGCCTTTCCCTTAAAGCTGATCTGGTCAGCGTGGACTGGGCTGTGCTATCACAAACAGGGTACGTGTTGTCCTAGAAGAGTGAAGGAAGCCTCCTCACCTCCTAGTGATGGCTCAGCCCAACATATAGCATCCCCTTTTGCACACAAAATTAAACGAGAATGAGCAGCCACCACTCTGGTTTCTCTGCAGATTTGACACTCTATATAGTCAACGCAGAAGCAGAAAAAACTATTTTATTCATAGGCACTTGAGCTTGCCCATGAACCCACTGATCAATCCAGTGTTTGCACAGCAAACACTGGATTATGTAGGGTCCCTCTATCATGCAGTTTGAAGCGCTCATTATGGACATTTGGCTTATGTCACAAGGAGATAAAATTTCCATAAGAAATAGAAGCTGTAAGAAATGTAATTTTCCACATTATCTTGTGGCAGCAAGAAAAATAGAACTTCCCTAAGTTCTCATTTCGGAATGCCCTTGAGGAGCATATTTCTGTATTTGTGAATAAAGACTTGGGAACATATCACAAACAACCATGTGCAAGAGTTCCCTTTATGGTCAAAAAGGGATACTCATGAAAGCCAAATGGTCACAGAGGCACACAAATCTTACAAATCTTATCACAGGATCGTTCATTTGCCAAGCTTTTCTTTATGTCCATGAATACAGATGATTTGGAATTGGTCTCTGCATTTAAGGGGCTACATAAGTGACAAAGCTTTCAGAATAAAATAACTTGTAATTAAAGAGAAAGTTTGAATACATTATTGGAAGAAAAAATTCTAATTATATGTTAATAAAGTGTGGACAAGCATCTCTGGGAATCCTCCCAAAAATGAGAATGAACATACAGGAAACTATAGGGTTATTAGCTACCTTATGAAAACATTCTTAGATATTACTAATTCTCTGTAATTGTTTTAATTGAACCAATATTTTGAAGCAGTCAGCATCCATCCAATGATAATGGAAGGCAGCAGGTGTGCCTGAAATCATACCTAAAAATTGAGGCTAGGCACCTAAATCAAACCCCATCAAAGTTAATACAGAAACTTCCTTTGACTTCATTAAGCACTGACAGAGCCCAGAAGTCAACACCATCTCCCTGTGAGTGGAAAATTTTTCACGAGCATGTGGCAGCTACTGCATTTTAGAGCCTTTGTGAGGTGCTCTGAAGAGGGATGAGAAAAGGGCAACCTACCCCAGTTACCCTGCAGTGCATTGTGAAGCTTTGGGGAGAATATTGACTGTTTAAGCTACAATTTTCAAATGTCTCCAAAAGAACTATCCTTAAGTTTTAGTTTTTACTTAGGGCCATACTTCCTAAAAAGTGTCAACTCTGTAGGTCTTTTGTGATCAGTGTGATACAGGTGCTTTGCACTTTTAAGGAGCAGCTATTCTTTTGTTAGACTGTTTTCCCTGAGTTGTTAGGTCTAATTTCTACTTGAAAATTAGTTCCATCATATGACTATTAGTACTGAAAGTTATGTTAGTTAATAATTAACAAATAGCTAATAATACTGAAAAATCATTTTTACCATTGGATAATCTTTGCATTAGGATACATGGTGCAGCTAAACCTTTAATTATTATGCCTTATATTTTAAGAGACATTTTCTTACTCTTCTCCAGTAAGCTTTACTGTTCGTATGTGCTATGTGCTGCATACACAAAAAAATGTATGGTCATTTATAAAAAAGTGTAGTTTCTGCATGGAAGACATATACTGAGAAATTAAAATAATTTATGTGAATTTTATTCCAAATTGCTGGTCAACACGTGTAATTTGTTCTTAAAATTCTAACGGTGACAGAATTGCTGTAGAGGCACTAGCTCCCAAAACAATGATAGGACTTATTCCTTTATTCTTTTAAATAACCACAGTAAGACAGAAATTCACCTTGTTTCTAGAACAGTCTTTTCTAAAAGTGAGCTACTGTGAGCTATTTCAGTTGTTATAGATCTCAGATATCAGCCAAAAGAGAATAGGAAGGCTGTCATTTCTTTAATATATGGTTAGAATTCAGTTATGAAATGTATTAAAGAGAATCATTCCTCAGGTGAATAAAGGATTTTGACAAGACTGTCCTGTTGGAAGGATACTCAATCACCAGAATTATCTTTAATATAATCACCCACCAGGGGATAAAACTGCATTTCTAAAATGTCAGTTCATTTTGTAATGCCTAGATGGGTAATCACAGGCACTAATTATATTTCATTCGGAACAATTTATGCTCTCCCTTGAACATTAGGCCTCTTCACTGGATTTCTTCAATCCATTTGGTGACTGGATCCCAATTATATATCAGGCTACCCTTTCCAAATTATTCTGTAGGGATTTAAGAGATGCAGATTCCATTAAGTTAATAGGAATCACATGGCAAAACCTCATCATCCCATTTTGATACTTTTAGTCCCACTAGTGGAGACTAGTCCTAAAAAGGGCAGAGTGACAGTATAGGGACCTCCCACCAGTCAAAGTAGTTTAGAAGTCTCCAGCTGAAAATATTTATTAGAAATAATTGTTACTGGTTTTCTTGCTTCATCTCTGCAGTACTATAGTGGGCCCAGGTATCTGTGTAATCTATTATTATGTAAATTGTTACAAGGGCTTCTTACAGAAAAAAATCATTCTCCTTAATGACCTCCTAGTGCAAATAAACGTCCCCAAAACTTGGGTAAAGTATCTGTCTTAACAATGGGATTTTTTATCATTTTGTCCCTAAAATTGTTTACACAGAATCAATAAGCTAAGTTGAACATCAGCAGAAGGAGCCATGAGACTTGTAGACAAAATCTGCTCCCATGTTTCAAAGTCCAGTGCTAGGAGAGTTGCTCAGCCCAGCTGCTCTCAGAAGGGAACACCACAGTTTTACAGAGAAATCAGTTGTAACCAACAGTTTTAGTTCAGTCACACCAAACTCGTGCACAGTATTTCCAAGCGTTAACCCTACCTCCCAAGGTAGCTGATAGTAGGAAATGTGTCCCATATTTCTTGATAAGGTTTTCTGTGATCTGTTGAAGGGTAGGACGGCGTCCGAGCAGCCTTATGTTACGGAAGAATTCAGGGGCAAGTGGCAGAGGGGAGCCAAGGAAATTTCTTCTTTCAACAGCAAGATTGTTTACTTTCCAGCGGCCAAACTCTCTGCAAAACAAAGCAATTCTCATTCAGAAATATGTCATTCAGACAAATGTTCTTCATTTGCAAACTACTCTGCTCTGTTGACTAGCTGGCGGCGACTAGCTGGGTATTACAACAGGCCTTGACAGTGATACTCTGTCATGTGTTACAGGCATAGGGCAAGCAACGAGTGTTATTTATTAGAAGGGGAGGCAGTACTCCATAACAAAATCGTTGTTTGGGAAAAAAAAATACATAACAAGCCACTTAGGATGCTGATGCTCATATTGTTTGTGTTTAGCTCCTGTTGTGAATACAGCCCTAGAACAACCAGCTTGGCTAGAAACTGAAACTAAATTAATATTTTCCCAAAATTTGGACCAATTGCAACATTGCAACCAATTTCATTACAAGTTGGCAAATTTTAAAAACCTTTCAAGAAACTAGCCATGTTCTTTGTTTTAGATGGTAAAGTCTTACATACATAGCTGGCTAATTTGAACCTGTGACCTTACTACAATATTTCCAAAGTTTCCTGCACTTTTGGCCTCCATTTTGAGGAAACATACAAATAGTAGGTCCAATTCCTAAAACCAGATGACTTCTCAATTGTAAAGGCATATAAATTAATGCAGGGACTTCTCCCCTTCTTCTCTCCAAAATAGATGAATGATAACAGGGAAAACAAACAAGACAATTACACAGCAATAAACACATCTTTTATTCATTTACTTACCAATTAAGATACCAGATAAAGTTATTAGTGAAAGGACTCATTGTCCTCAAAATCTAGCCAAGATTTGCAGTGAATTTGCTTTTGCAAGGTGCACCAACAGCTGGTTTGGTTACAGACTCAAGTACTGTGAGAATTAAGTCCAAGGCCACCTGTGGACTGCAGTTTAGCTGCCACTTTGTCAAGTCATTTGTATAGCTATGTCAATTAAGATTTCCCTTAGATAAGACTATAGAAAAGTAAATAGATTAGAGAGCTTGAAAGCTCCTACTGAAGGTCTCAGCTAAATATAGCACAACATTCATTTACAAAATTAACACAGAAGGCAAAAATCAAGGATGCAGCAAGCAAATAACATTTGAGGGATATCTGAAACAAAGCAGTTGCCCATAGCTCAGTGACAGGGGTGGCTTATCTAATACATAATCAACACCAACATGTTTTTAGTACTTTTAAGTCCACAAGTATTAGTAGAACTCAGATAAATACATTCTTGTATAGCCTTTCTACCCTCCAGCATCCCCCTGTTCCTCTTGCAGATCCAAACTGTCTTACCCCCAGTCTAGCTTGGATTTCACACACGTAATAGGTGACAACTCGGTGCAGCTCCTATGAACTGCCTTTTCTCTCAGACACATTCTTGCAGATGCCATTTTCTATCAAAAACAAATTGGAAGAATTATAGTAGAAAGAGCTTTATGTAACTTACCTGAAATTTAATGCAATTTACCAGTCAAGAGCTGGTTCAGTCAAGACTGAACAGTTCCCCACAGTTTTGTAAAACCCTGCACATCACCAGTGGGCCTCAATTAGTATTTGGAAATTGTTATTTGATAGCTATGTTGTTTTTTTTCAACTTAGCTTTTGGTTTTAAATGTTTTCTCTCACAAATTTACTTTCCTCTTAAGCATCTATAAAACAAATAACCTTTTTCTTCAACCTTTATAGAAATATTACGTGTTAGTAGAAAGAGATAAGCAAAAATTACAGACATTTTTTGCTTCTAAAATGAAAAAATATTCATTGAACATGTTGACCACATTAGTGCAGTCACTAAAACCAGTGAATCATCCTATACTGTAAATGTACTTTTCAATGAAAGAAAAAAGAAATAAGAAAAACAGTTTTTTATTTAAATTCTGTTTTCTTGGCATATTTGAGTGGGATTTTTTTCATTTGAATACAACAGAAAATATTGGTCAATTGTAGTTCCTTAACAGATAACCAAGACAGAATTGCTTTCATAGAAAAAAATACAAGTTTTATAATATGAAATAGTAATTTTATACTTTGATGCAATCTTTTCTTAACTTGAAATCTGACTAATTGTCTATACCAAAGCTGAGGATCAAGCACAGAAGTAACAGAAAAGTTGCAATTCCTATAAAAGCTAGCTTGTTGCTTCTCTTCATTTGGTTTTCATTGTCAGAGGACAGCAAAGACCAAAATAATCCCATCATCTGTCTCCTTTTTAATGCAGTTAAAGGAATATCAGCAAATGGCTCTTGCTGCTTGCATCAGCAAGTTTGTGACTGAAGAAGAAACCATGTCTCAGAAAAGCATCTCATCCTGACTTAAAAGCTGGTGCTGTTGTAGTATTTAACTACAGCCAGTGCATTTTATTTTCAGTTTGAATATTGTCAACTTCCGTTTCCAATCTTTGAATCTTTTAATGCCTGTTTCTGTAAATATTAGGTACATCCTTTGGAACTAATTACTGCCCTTTTCTGAATCTCCTCTTACCCCTGGACTGAGTTGATTGTCGTCTTCTGTGTTTCTTTGTGAATGGTACATCTTACCTCTCTTCTCCAAAAGTGACAAATGATTTCTTGGAAGAGTAAAACTAGAAACAATGGCCTCATCCATATCAAACTCAGTGTTTCCAAGTTGAGATCCTTCTATTCTACTGCAAGTCATTTATTTACTGAATCCAGGAACTGAGTTATTCTAGCACTATGAGAAATTTGTTTGGCTTAATTAAATAAATTTGAGTTCCTCCCACAGTTTTTGCTATGGAAAGATTGTTTTGCTCTATCTTATGCTTTGTCAGAGAGAGGAAGTAGGCTAATGCTTTTGTAAAAGTTTTGGCATTCTTTTTTGATTCAGAGCACATCAATGGAAACAAGTATTAGTGAGGCAGGTAATCATCCTTTGAAATTCACTGCTGAAGAAACTCAGGGAATATAATATAGAAGCTGATTTTTTCAAAAAAGATGGCAGATTTATAACTCTGCCACAGGTTGAGCTGAAGCTTTTAAAGAACTTCCAAACCATCTTTCAATATTTTCCTGAAGTATTTCTTAAATTAAGTGTTTTGGAATATGGAGAGATGAAGACCTAAAACTTCTAGGAGAGACAAGAGGAAGTTTAATCTTTGAAGATAAAAGAAGGACACGGGACACCAAAAGGGAGCTGCCTGGCTGCAGGAGCAGTAGTCCTAGATGGGGACAAGGAAGAAGTGACTAGCAGCTTCTGCAGCAGGAAACCTGAGGAAAGATTTCGGACTTCAGAAGTAACTTGATTTATATAAGCAAAGTGTAGGAACAGGGAAACCTGGGCTGGAGTTCAGGGTGGGGTGCTTACATTAGTAACTGGTATCCTAAATTAGAGCTAATTTCGCTTTTCAGAAATTTCACTACAAGTAAAATTATATCCTTATGTTCCTTTTATATGACATATAAACATGTATATTTATAAGCCTACACTTACAAGTTCCTTTTCTTCTCTTGATTCCACCTTGCAAGCAGAGGTATATTCTATCCTAATTCCTTCTACCCTCTCTTATCACACAGTAAAACTCAACCTTCATTTGCCTGTTCGTCTTGCAGTCATTCTCTCTAACATAAACTCTCCAGACCTCAATGATTTTTGTACCAAATGTGCATTATTCTCTTTTGGAAATCGTGTTCCTGTCCAATGCCAAAGGCAGACTAGCAGACCTAACAGAGTTAATGACCTTCTTAGGAGAGAAAATATGGCCTTCCAAAGTCACTGGAGTACCATTCATCAGAAGAACACCTCTTACAGAATAGCATAGCATCAGTGCTGGCTGCTGGTCAAGAAAACCAATTATGCACTAAATACAAGCACTAGAAGTATTAGAAGCTTATTCTTTCCTCCTCTTCCTCTTCTTCTGCTGTGTAAGAGCCAAGACTAGCAGCTGTCATGGTGCTATCTAGAAGCTAAGATTTAATAGCAGGTGGTACCCCCTGTGATGCCCATCTATTTCTAGCCTGAACAATATGTTAACCATTGGATAGAGTTCTTTAATGCTCAGGGCAAAGCCTGTTGTTGAGAAGGATGATGGCTTTGAGTTCCTGGGCTTATACAAGAGAGAGGAAATAAGTCAGCCTGGCTCTAGGATGAAGCCTCTAATGGAACTGCATTATTATCATAAGTATTGCCAGAGGCCATGGGCAGCATTCTCTCCACTTCCTACATATCAGAACCGTGGATCTGAATGTCCTACCAAAATTCTGTTTCCTGGCTGGTTGGCTAACAAACACGCAAGAGCCCTGAAGCCCAGTAGTGCCAATTATGACCAGCTGTACTGCATGCACTGCACAGCCTCTGTCTGCTGAATGTGGTCTCCTGCCATTTGTTCTACTTAGAGAAAGTTAGGCTGAAGTACGATTAATCAGGGAGTCAGTGTGGGGTAAAAACAAGCACAGTTTAAGTTTTTATTTCAACGCTATTTCTTTTATTATGTCCTACTATTTCTTATTTGTGTTGTTATGCTATGGCATTCAGAGTGATGCTTAATCTAAGAATAATGTTCTGACATGGAACACCCCTTAGTAGTGTATTGTACAAGTTGTGGACATGTTTTCATCTTGAAAGAAGCTTAAATTGCAAGTGGATCTGAAAGTAATTCTAGGGCAGCAGGCCAGCAAGGGCTGTCAATGTCTCTTTTGAATTTCAAGCCGTAGCTCTTTTTTCAAATACGTATATAAATTATACATTTTCCTCTACCACTGCATTCATTTCAGTACATTTTAAATCATATGGTATGGGGAGATATAGGGAAAGCTCTATATAAAACATTTAGTTGAAGGAAATTTTTTTAAAAAGTCATTGTACTCTAAAATTGTAGTGTGTAGAAGATTTGAAATGGGAATAAAATCTCTGCTATTGCAGATGATTAAGTCAAAGCCTATGGAGAGATTTACAGTGAGCCTGATGGATTCTTCTTAACAACAGTCTCTCCTAAGGTCAGCTGTACACAAAACAGAGCCCAGGCAGAATTATTAATTTTAGGCCTCATTGTAAGTAACTTAGGTGTTTTTTAAAACACTATTAGTAGCAGTAAGCATAAATGTTAAGGAATAATATTGTGGCATAGTTTGGAAAGTACCTTTGGAAAACAAACTGCACATAATTTTTAATCCTACAAATCTCTCCTATGTTCCTTCCACTTAATGTCTTCTAAATGAGACAGCTCCACTCTTGGATCATGAGAAGGAGACTGCTTCAAATGGGCTGGAATGACAGTGAGATTCTGAAGCCAATGTTTTCCATGCAGCTGCAAGTTAATCTGTTGGCAGAACAGCTCAATGGGAGAGTATATGGTGTTTCTCTCTCCCTACCTTCTTTAAAAGCCTGAGGATTTCTTAATACTTGTGGTCAGAGTTTGAATAAGGCCAAGATGATATAAACCAAAACCACTATCATATTAAACTCAGAAGAAAAAGAGCAACAAAATGTTATAATGTTCATGATTTGCATCATGCACTGAGGTTCCTGTAAGCCGCCAGCTGCACGGGCAAACCAAAGACAAACCCAACCGTCTGGCTCTGATAGGGGTCATAACACCATCAACCACATTTCCTCTGTCCTGTTCAATGCAAAAGCCATGTACAGCTATAGTTGTTGGGGGAAATTGTACACAGGCTAACTCTTCCATAGGAGACAGGCTCAAACTGGATTGACTGGATTGTACATACACTACTTGGTCCCAACTACTCTACAATCCTACAGATTTTATGAAAGAGGATCTTACAGAAGCAATATCCCCTTACTGTTATATCCTGCAATATCTCATTACCTTGCAGCTACCTACCATCTGCACTACAACAGTAATACATAAGCATGGAAAATTTTTGCTAGCAGAAAAAAAATTGTTTTTTAAAGAGAATATTCACCCAGATGTGAACAAAACCAGAATCAGGTAATAAACAAGGCTGTGTTATTCACAGATAGTCAGGTGAAAAAATTCTCAGTACCAGCACAGGTCATAGAATTTTCAATGTTTATTAAAATCTGGAGGAGCTTTATGGATTTTACTGTACCTGTTACGGCTTCATAATCAACAAGAAAATCAGATTCTTCTTCCTTCTATTCTTATGCTGACTAAAACAAAAAGAATGGAACCAGATTTCTTGTACAGATAAGGAAGAAAGTTGAATCTGTGGAAGTGTTTTAGTGTATGAATCAACACAAGAAAATACAGTTTGTGAAGATTGAATCAGCATAAATATCTGTTGAAGAAAATAAAACATAATAGAAGATTCGTTGATTCAGTTTTGGTGGATACTCCCAGATGAATCACAAGGGAAATATAAACTGCTGAAATTCTTCATCATTATGTGCTATACAGTTCACAGTCTCAAAGTCTTTGAAATGTCTTTTATTACTATTTTTGTAATTTCTACTTCAGAACAACAAAATTGACCTGTTGTATTGGGCAATAGAGAGGCATACAGACAAAACCAAACTGTGATATATAATTTCAAATTTAAATGCAGTGCTTCTTATTCACCCTATTTCACATTTGGAAAAGTGAGGTATAGTAAGGCTAAGGGTATAGAGTACTGTGAGCAGACATGACCTACTTCTGCCCCATACTCAGAGCAGATCAAAAGGCTTTATGACCTGGTTAGTATGGCAGAGAATGTGAGCTCTTAAACCATGTGAAACTATTAGTTAGTTTCTGGGATGTTACTGGTGCTCGGCATTGGCTTAAGCTCACTACCACAGAGACACCAAATTCCCTTCTACTCAAACCAAAGGCTGATGTTGCTCCTGCCTGCCTGGAACTGGGAAAAGGTACCTTAAATGGTTGACATCCAACAAAATAGGTATTCTCAATATATTGCCAAGTACCGTTCCAAAGCTTTATCTACCAAGCTATACATAATGTCTAGAATTGTTCCTTTTCCAGTAAGACTGTTGTATAAACTTAAATAATCTTCTATAGTATAGATTTGGCTCATTTTCTATACAATTTACAAATTTATCCTTCCAAATAAGAGACTTTTTGTCTCCCATTTACTTCTACACCACTCTTGCAGAGTGCATGCCAAAAGCACTATTTATGGCACTGATAGATGACAGTTACTTAACCTGCACTTGAATTTATAAAGGCAGTTGTTTCTACCAATATTCTGGCATGACTCTGGCTTTATACAAGTGTAAATCTCACACATGTAGGTCTAAATGCTATTTTGATATTGTGAAATATGACAACCATAATATTGCTGTTTGTAGCAATTCAAATTGTTGAAAGCATTAGAATGTAAACCAAAAATTTTTCTGAAAACACTTTGGTGTGTTATTTGTTTGTTTATTGCTTAGCTCTTGGGAAAATGTACTGCTGATCTTCTTTGCATCTAAATGCAATCTTCCTATCTAGATGTTGTTTTATTGGTAGCAGGAAATGCTTAGATCTCTACATGCACACAAAAAATAAAACCATGGACTTTTTTTTATTCAGCATATAAAATAGCTTCCATTTTAATTTCTACCACAACAAAGGGTGCTTCTGTTTTAGCACATCTAATTAATTCTAAAATAAATTTAGAGTTCTGGTTTATTAAAAATGGTCCTCGTGTTACTCTTTCTTTCCAGTGGCATAGATTGCAAATATCTCTAAAGAACCAGTGGAATTACAGCAGTGAGCTGAGCAGAGAATCAGGGCAATAGACTTGTCAATATAGTTCCAGATTACAAGCATAGAACTTTCTAATGCTCTTAACTAAATAAAAGCTCACTTTTTCATTTTACTTTCAGTTCTTCTTGAGTGACATGGATGTAAGAGATTTTGTAAAGTGGAGAAAAAAGCTTGGAAACAAAACTTTCAGGACTCTAGGATTTGTATAAAACTGGTGAAGTCGGCTTGTAATATACCTTATAATACATATGTTGGAGATTTTTTATGTTACTACATCTATTCTGAAGCTCAGATTACATTAAGAATGCTGAATATGATACTTAATTCCTCTACAGATTTCAAATAAGAGGGTTTTTTTCAGAAGCTTCAGATAGAATGGAACTCTCTTGAATTTTACTATTGTAAAATATATGTAATGAAAATGCATTGTTATCAAATTTCTTTGCATCTGCATCCATTTCATTATCCCTCACAGCACCTTTGTAGAATAGGTATGAGCGAGAAAAATAAAAGTGATTGTGGAAAATTTCAAATGGGAAATAAGCACCAGTAGGAGAGAAAATATTATTTATAATGTCATATAATTATTATCTACACCATAAAATTTATTTGTAACACCATGAATACTGAACAGATTGGCAACAAGTGAGACTTCATGCACCCAACAGAGACAGGCACAAGAACTGCAGAAGAGGGGCATATTTTACAAACAACCAAGTAAAGCGATACATGCCATATCCTCATGAACATTTAGCTATGCTCAGGGTTACTCTGCCTTTATACTAACATGGTCGAGCAAAAGCCTGTTCTGTATCACCAGTAACTGTATTAACAATGTCATCACTGTGCTGGAGCTAACAGCATGATCATAAGAAACTGTGGTTTGTTAGTGTGAGTGAAGTGCCATGCAAGTACAGCTGTACTGCTGGTTCCTGTCAGGTCAGTTTGTCAGGGTCAGAAGCTTTCTTATTTCCTCTCTTCCATTTTATCCATTAAACAGGAGTCAGTGTAAACTATACAGGCCAGTTGTAATGAAGAACAGATGTAATTATTGAATTTAAATTAACAAAAACATTATTATTTCTACACATATTTCAATTTTAGGTTGATTAGCCACTAATTTCAGATTATTAGCCACAGTACAGCAACTGTGCTTAGGGCCCTATTGTTCTGGCTGCTATTCTCACCAAGCTTAAGATGATGAGGGCCTACATTAATGTTACAGTATTTTACTAGAAATTTTGCTTAGGAAGAAACAGAATGCAACATGGCTGTACAGATCTAGAAATAGAGCCAAGATTAACTGGCTTTCCAAGTCATTTGCCCAGCAGACATAATACTTTTGTCAGGCTTCTTTGTGCAAGGAACAATGCTGGACTGAGGATTCTGTTTTGGCCACAGTAAACTTAACCTTAGCTATTAATGTCTTGGCCAGAATGATTTCCAACCTATGGTAGAACAAGCCAGCTTTGCAACGCTGCCATGAAAAAGTATCAGTGCACCTCCACAGTGTGCCCTGTTTCTCATAAATCGAGATTATATGATAAATATAGTCTAGTATTTTATATATAATAAGAATATGTTTCATAAAGTGAAAGAGGTGTGAGGATAAATGAAGTAACTGCAGTTGTGAACAGTGGCAGTGCATTACTACAAATCTGTGATGAGTCACAAAATCTTACTCCTCTGGAGTGTCATCTTCAGTGCAGTTCAATGTGGCTACAAAGAAATATTTTTACCATCTGATGCTTGTCTAGTGGCCAGTATGAATGGAAGTCCAACACCAGTTCCTAAGGTAAAGGTATGTATCTCACAACTGTATTACAGGAGGAAGCTAAGCAACATACTCATAAATATTCTCACTGAAAACAATGCAGCAAACTGATAATACCAGGATTTGCTCTTCCTGTCTCAGAAAATTTGAGCAGCGGGAAAAAAAAAAGAAATGATGGTCAAAAAACTTTCACAGAGCTAAATGCTACCTTTATGCTGCTTGTGTATTGAGCTGGCTTGGTACAAGGCTGTTCTGTATCACATATTGCTGCATTAGCATGAAACTCACACAGCCATCAACATCTTGAACCTAGGATCAGCTGAAAATGCATCAAAAATGACAATAAATTAGAAGCAGAAAATGAGTAAACAGCTGAACGGCACAGAAACACCAATCTCCCTTCCATAAGATCACTTGCTTCACTTTTCTTGTAAGAAGTTGTTCACACACAACCAAAGTTACAACAACACAACCTCCCTATCTCCCCTATATGTCAGTTACTGCTCTACCAGGTAGGAAGAGGCAGAGGTAGACTTTTTTGATTTCTGGCAAGAGTTCAAGCACTGCATCATAAGATTAAAGACAGATAGAACAGAATTATCCTCTTGATTACTCCTGCTTTTTTGCTCATCTTAAACCTGACAGTTCTGTGTCCCTGAGATTTAATTCTCCTTACCATATGGTGGTGAATAACTTTGTCTTTCCTGCAGGGGTCACAGACATCCATATCCAGGGGTGGTCTTTAGCAAAAGTGGCTTCACCCCGCTGAAACCAAGCTAGAAAAAGTAGAAAAGTGGGTTTTGAAAAGAAACACGGAGTTCCAACAAGAGCACTGGGTTTCCTCAGATATGCTCCTGGAAATTAGAAGAGATGTGTTACATAGAACCCATATACTGTTCCCTTCTGGGGATAATCTAAATTTGTCATCATGAAGGCTCTTCACTGAAATGTGATCTCCCTTGCTAGGACTGAGCTTCAGGGAAGCACACTCTTGTCACAGAAGCTTGGCCAGAATTCCAGCCTTCATTCATGTCTTTTTTTCCAAGGAAATCAAGGCACAAGGAGAATGCACGGACATCCTGGTCTGAATGTGGATGAGATCAAAAAAAAAAGCCCTCAATAGGAAGAATTAGGAAGAACTCTTTTATCCAACCACTCTGACACAGTCATGAATCCTTGCCCCCTTTCAGGAGAAACTTGACCCAGCAACAGCTGCACAGATAGGAACAAAAACTTTCTTCACCTCTTTAACCTAAATAAGATCACAAAATTCACTGCCAAATGGAGACTATTTAAATGCTAATTAGGACAGCAGGTGATTTCATTTCCTCTCTGATTATTCCTTGAAACAGAAATAAAAAGTTGCAGCAATCCAAGCCTCTTTTTTTTTAATAAAATGCTTGATTGTGTTGTGACTGTTGTTCCAATGCAGTATGGCTGCATTGTGTGAAAATTAAAGCAGTTATTGAAATTGAAGGGAATTGCAGGAAAATATCCTTGTCATACTAAAGTTACTTTACTGAACCAATGAAAAGTTAAAAGTATAAAAGGTGAAAGTATTTAAAGTAGTTATAAATCAAATACTTTTCATATACATAGTAATTTTTAATCTGTTTGTTCTCTCTCTGGTTAATAGTTTAGTATACACTGGCTTCTGTGAGAAAAATATATATCATAGAACATAAGAAACATGGAAATTTTGGGTTTGAAGCAGAATGCCTTCTGTATACATGAATCGAACTTTTACAACATAAATAAAGAGAAAATATTTTTGCATAGAATAATTTAAGACCTAACCGCAGGCTTCCCCAATCTTCTCCTTTGCCACAGAAACTCTGTAGCTCCAGTAATCATCATGAAATTCAAAAACTATGTGCTATGCATCAGCTAGGAGTCTTTCATGCTGCAATTTGATCTATTAGTATCCATCTACAGCCCAAATAAATTGTGAAGTTTTTGTGTATCTTTCCTCAGGAAGAGTGATTGCAGTCATTTGTCTGCATGTAAAAGTGGGAGTTGTGAGTGGTACGCTACCAAGTTAGAAGGCTTTTATATGTGGGATCCTGCAGAAACTCTCCTGAACATGGTCCTTTCTAAAATCTGTATTATTGTGTAGGATGATAGAAAGCATATGCATAAAATATGCAGATGATACTAAGCTGAGGGCTATGCAAATGCTTTTAAAGTTTTATAGAAACCAAAGAAATAGTTGTAAATAGGAAAGATGGAATGTGATAAAAAGCAAGGTACTATGCTTAAAAAAAAAAGAGAAAATACATACAAAATCAGTAATTAAAAAGTACAAACATGGTAAAATATGATAGATTAAAAAAAAACACACAAAAAAAAAATTTCTTGGAATTTCACTGCAAACATAGCAAAATCTTACATAAAACAAGAATATTTTATATATGACAACAAAATTGCTAGGTCATTTTCCAGAGTCGTGCTAAGATCTCAATAAGAATAGAGCCCCAAGAGAAAGATACAAACAAACAAGAAATTGTTTAAATTCCTTTGAAAACAGCAAGAAGATAAAAAAGTAAAAGAAACTCCTTATTAGAAAAGGTTGGACATTTTGTTTTTTCAAGAGAATACAAGCTTCTAGAGAACATGACAACAGCCTGCCAATATGAAATGTTATTCAGATACAGGAGGGGTGCAATTTTTCAACTAGGGAAGAAAGCTTCATTGGGGCAAAGGTGGCTGAACAAGAGATCTGTCTCAGCCCTACACTTCTGCAAATCTAGCACTGTAAATCTGAGCAAAACTATTGTGCTGATTAATGCTCTCACACAACTTGCTATGTTCCTGTTCTGCTGACATCCATCTGCTATTTCTTATTTCCTAGCATTTGCCAGCATTGCAGGCATTTTGTGGGCACCTTCAGTGTCTGTACATACTCTAGTATAGGGGAGTTTTGGTCTGTTGGCACTTCTCAGTACAAGAATTAATAATAGTAACACTTACTGTGTTATCCCTACACAGTAGTTCCTGAAAAGGGTGTAGAAACATTAACACTGAAGGGAAAAAATGAACTGTCAGGAAAAGAATTGGCTTTCATTTCATTTTATGCATGGTAAGGATTTGCTACAAGTTGATATGAGAATATGAAATTTTTAAAAAGTGTTAATTATTATTATATTTCGTAAAGGGTTGATCATGTAACAGATGTTGCAGCATGCAGGGATCACAATTCTGGAGTGCCAGAGTGGGGCTATAGTATAGAGCTATGCAGACAAGAACATTTTCACTGAAAATGTCAAATATGCAGTTTTACTTGCTGTTTCAGCATTTCAATAGATTTACTATACTTAGATAAAATGGTTGGTTTCAGTGACGTTAAAAATATTTCAAATTATTTTTTAATCAACTAAAATTTTTTTTAGAATAATATTTTTCCAAACCTGATCAATATATCAGTGACTCTGAGACACCAATAACATGTCAGGTTTTTCACAAAGAAGTTGTGTAATTAAAAATAATCTAACATGATTTTTATCCTCATGGGATTAAAAATAAGAAAAAGCACATTTTTTTTTAATTTTATTTTAAGATTCTAAGTCTACTTTTAGATAACTGAGTTATCATTTTATCTGACACCTAGGAAGAGGAGAGAAAAAGGTAAGTGCATTCCTACAGATTGCAATATTCAGAAAGAAAAATTGCCACTCATCTCTGAAACCATGAAATTTTTTCTTACTTGAAGTCACAGAAAGAGAAGCTGGTCACAGGACCAGCAGGTATACACGTTGTCCTTCATGCATAGCCTTGCTCTTACAAAGTAGTAAGTTATTCCTGTGTGGTTCGAGGGAAACCTCACAACAGAAAATGTCATTTGCATTTTTCTCCTTTGTTTCTTACTTGGGTTATGTTGTTGCATGCTTCTAGTACATTTTTCAATGATTGTCTGAAGCATGACCATGTAAAATACTTATTTTTTTTAGATCACTGCTACAAACTATGGTGCTGTTTTGGTAAGTGATAGTGATTATACAAGTCATAAAAATTCCTGCAAAAAGTGAAATTATTATAATGATCCATAGGGATAATTTCAGGTGAATGCTCTGAGAGTATTTCTTTCAAACTGGAGGAGAAATATTTATTAGGAAACTGTATTTCCAGATTTTCTGCAGAATATCTGTGGGTCTTTAATAGACTAAGGTTGTAGCAATATCCTGCCCTTTCAGTCCCACAGTCAGTAACTCGAATGTGCCTGTAACTCAGAGATGATAGCTACCCTGACAGCTGGAGATAGGGTGACAAATAGCTCTTCCAGTTGAGACATTGACATAATTGAAATGTGCTGCCAGGGGAGAACAAAAGAGAGAGCAGGGATAAGCTGCAGCAAAACCCACGTGAAGAGTAGAGTCCTTCCAGCGCTCTGCTTTTACTAGCACAGCAGTTTTAGACTGTTCAGGTCGGCTGTGATAATTGTGATCCCCTTAACGGGATTGCCATCACACTGGAAACAGAATGGATTGATCTTTCATTAAACATTTACAGAGCTCACACGCTAGGTGTAGAAGATGAAATGTGAAAACATCGTAGATGTGCTGAAGCTTATGGGAGCATCCTGCTTTAGATCTTTCATGACAATAACTTGAGAAAGCATAACTGAAATGCTATTTTAAGATTCTATTTATCTTAAATAATCTTGAGATTCTTTATCAAAATATTTTTCTGCTGTATTTGTTCAGCCAGCAACTGTGATGCAAATGGTTTTACACAGTGGACAAGGCCTGGCATTGAAAGCCAGATCTGTAAGAGATCTTATCTCATTTTCATGGGTGACTAAGGATACTCTTTATAGGTTTTTATATCCTTATGCTTTCACACAGTAGCAAAATAAATATTTTTGTATTCTGGGATACAAAATACATGACTAATCAGTATATACCTGACCTTATGATGTTTGGGCAGGGACATTAGGGATTTTAAGAGGAAAATGTGTTTTAACTCAGTCACATAGCCATTGCAAATTGCACTTCTTTAAACATAGAGTATGACCTTCTTGGGCCTCAGTTTTCCCATCTGGAAAATTATAGGTATCAAGACATTTATTCCTTACACATGGAAGTCATAATAGTTCTATTTGTAAAATATTATTCAAAGCATAATTTTGTGCCACTCTGTAATCAGAAATGTCTACACTGGGAATATAATTACGCCTTTCTTCAATATGAGAAGAGTAGGATTTTATAAGAAGCTGCTCAGGAAGAACATAATTTAGTAAATGAAAACTAGGAATATTTGCAGAGGAACTTATTCATCCTTTTTTTTTTTCTTCTCTTTGTTCCCTAGAATTCAAGATGTTGAGATTTGACATCTCATTACCTTGAAGGCAAACTTGGGGTTGCCATTATTTTTCTTCACTTTTCAGCCAGTTATAGTCATTCTTTATTACATGGACAAATAATGCACAGGCAGAAATTTCATACCCTTCACTTCAGTTATACTGCAAAATGCACTTTCCTGTTAGAGAGATGACAAAGTACAGAGTGATCCAAAGCCTCTTTCTAGGGACCAGTAAGAACAGAGCTAATACTTTGCTCTGATTAGAAGACAACTGCAGCTGCATACAGAGTTAATCTGTTGAGAGAAACCTGACTGGAACCAGGTGGGAGGAATTAGGAATTTCCCCAGGGCACTTAAAGAGGCTTATGCTTGGGGAAGTGCTGGGTTTAAATGACCATGTGTTTTGGGGTGAGGGGAATGACAAACAGTGGGTGAGGTGAAGAAAAGAAAGAAAAAGGATGCTTAGGAAAGGATTTTAAATGCCTTTTCCAACATCATATGCTTTCTGCAAAAGGAATTTTAAATAAGGATGTGGATACTTTTTGAACTTAGTAGAGTGGTTAGTGCAAAGGTTTTGTGTTTGCCTTTGTATTTTTAAGGGGCTTCATTAGATTTCCATGCAGCAGTGGAACTTCACTAGATCTAGTCAGTCATTGCTGCCCCTAACAGCCATAGCTTGTTCTCCTTGAGATCACCAAGTTGCAATTGTCTGCATTTCTGTTCAGATGTACGCATACTTATGAGCTGCACTCAGCCGAATCATGAGACAGGAATATAAACCTGCTAACATAATTTTTTCAAGCAAGGTAACAAACACAGCATATAGGATGATTTAAATTGTATATTTATAACTAATCAGAAATGTTCCAATAGCCAAAATTGAAAAGATTTGAGTTTATTTCATTTCATAGGCAAACAGTTTATATCACTTATACAAGACTGGAACATTATTGGGAAGGTGAAAATGAGTATGGGTGGATGGATCAATTGGTTTTAGCATCTTTGAGTCAAGCTGTCAGTCAAATTGCTGACAGCAGCAAAGGTACCTTATTCACAGCATCAGAGCTAGATTAGAGGGCATGCTTGATTATGTTATATATTTACAATAGTCTACACCATCATTTTAAATGGCAGCTGCATCTGTCATAGCTAAATCATCCCAAACAAAAATGATTCCTCCAAGTAGACTTGATGCAAGACAGACAGAAGAAGGAGACAGCAGTACCCTTTGCCTGCTGAACCCCTTTTGGTTCCTACCTACCCTTGACTGCAGCAGGTCTTTTACCTCAATACATGTCAAAGCAAACATAACTGCATGGCACTTTGTGCTTGTTGGCCAAACTCTTATGCCCAAACCTGGAACACTTCTGTGATACATTTATTGACAAGAAAATAATCGCTAGATACTTTAAGGGCTTCTGTGATAACTTCAATTTCTCTTTCTATACAACACACATACAAACACAAGTAATGGTAAAAATCAGAAACACACTGCAGAGCTGCATGAAAGATCATAAAACAACAAGCTTATTCTTACCTGAGGGGAGGTAAATTGCCCATATCTTACTTAATCAATATAAATCAAGTAATAGAGACATTCTATGGAAATAACCCCCTCTGGAAATCTTAAACATTTGAAATGTGCCAAAAAATACAAAAATAAAAGATGGTAACAGTGGATTTTGCAAAAACCTAGAACTTCGCTCATGCGAAAAGAGATAAATTTAATTATTAAATTTAAAAATATAATTATTTCAATTTAAGGTAGAATCTGGTCTTGTAAGTTCAGCACCTTCTTCACTAAGGAGTAAATATGCTAAGTTTCTGTAATTCTCTTTCTCCTTTCCATCTCCCACCTGGCCTTTGACTTAATTAATTAAAGATGATCAAAAACAGGTATAAAAAAATTGCAAATGCTCATCTTCCTTTTTATCTACACCTAGACATTTGAATATCTAACTTCTCCCTGAGGCATCTTTACTGGGATGAGCCATCAAAATACTTTCAATAGCTCAAATAAACCAGTAATCTAAATATGAGTTTGGAAGCACAGCTAATGAGGTAAATAAAGATTAGTGTGAAGCAGTTCAGAAGTGGCTAGGGAATGAGAAGAGAATAGCGTTTGTTCTGCACCTGCTGGAGGTATGCGAATTTGCCGTGAGCCACTAGAGGACTCCTAGCACTGGGAGGTGTCCTCAATAATGACACAGAAGTTGTTTGTAACAACATCAAAGAAAGACAACTTTCTGGGCTTATGAAACACCAGCAGTTGAAACGTTTTCCTACTGAATGCATATCAGTCACTAAAGAAAAGTGAATCTATAAGTGCCTATTTATTAATTTGCAGTAGGTATAGATAAATATATATCTATATTCAGGTTTTCTATAGGATATGTAAGAGCTGTACACTAATCACACACTAAAATACCTACATCAAGCACAAATAATGCTATTAGTGAGCTCTGTGTGTAATACTACTGTCTCCATAAGTAGATGTAAAACTGAAATCTGTCAGAAAAGCTGACAATCCCATGAAGTTAGAGCATCTGATTCACACAATTTAGAGATCTTCACAGAGGAAAGAAGTCAGTAGATGTAAATTATTTTTCATATAAAGTCCTAAAGTTAAAGAAACAAATGGTAAAATGGACCCTAGGTTTAATGATGTCGATCTGCTATTACTTTGTAAGACCTCAATACAAAGCCCACTGAAATAAATGAAATTTATGAAATTTTCTGATAGTCAGAAAATAAATACACAAGCCACAAAAAATTTTTAAATGGTATTTCTATACTTATGGTCTTAAAACTGATTTAAAACCATATTTGAGTAAACTATTCACAGTCAAGGTCTGATCAATTTGAATTCTTTTGGTTCACAGCATGTCCATTAGCAGATTATTTTTCGTACCTTATTGAACATTTGAATGTAATGAGATGTTTTCCTTGTATTTTGTACCGGGGATAATTCATTGTGTCTACTTGACACCATACCCAGAGTGCCAGTTAACTGTGATCGCTACATGAATCTTTGATTGGATTAACATAACTGATAGGCAAGCAGATGTATAGCTAAACTGAATCACATGAGAACATGCTGATCTGACCATTTCAGATTGCTTCTGTGGCTTTGGGGAGAGAACAACTTAAACTGAAATATTTCTTTCCCGAAATTGTGCAAAGAAATGGATACTAATGTTTACCTGGTGTACACACAAAAATAGGATCATTCACTTCAATCAAAAAAAGAAAGTTACAGCATCTGAAACACGCAAAGGAGAGAATATCCAAACAGGTCACCCCAGTACAAATTATGAATCTGAAAAACTAGCTTATGTATTTGCTATCAAATGGTTCTAAAAGAATCGGATCAATATATAGTTACCAAGGCCAGAAATCCAGATGGTCTTGATTTCAGCCAACTAAAATTAGCTTCATTGGTTCTGGCTCTTACTTATTCCCATTGATCTATGTGAATTTATGGGCAAGTGGACAATAGCCAAAGTCATACCCCATTCATTACAGATGTGATTCCTTTTTTTCCAGTTAAAGGATATTATACTAGAAGCTTGTTTTTATCCCAAGTATATAAGAAATTTGATTTTAACCAACAGTTTGATTTTCTGTGATGAAAATAATATATCTGCTTGTTAATCAATTTTCAGAATAGAAATACTCAATTTTTACTTCCTCAGTCAAAATCTCAGATGACTTTAACAGAGTAACTAATGACCTTTAAATTCTCATCTGAATGTATCAGCCTGAAGGTTTCAGATAAGATTAATTCCCCTTTGGTATTTATTTTTTAGCAGTGTCCCAGTACCCTAAACTACGTTATCAACAAGTTCTGTTCTATAAATTTCATGCCACAGCAAGTTGCAACTAGAATTCATGCAGTCTTCTATTAATAGATTAATAAGTAAAAGTAAAATTTTTTGCTGTCTTATTTTCCAAATAATGAGCCATGAGCATGTGATGATACAGTATGCATCTATAATATATGTGAATTATAAGAAATATAACTCCTATAATTCCGAGCCCAGAGAGTGGTGGTGAATGGAGTTAAATCCAGATGGAGACCATCACAAGCGGTGTCCCTCAGGGCTCGGTCTTGGGGCCAGTCTTGTTTAATGTCTTTATCAATGACCTAAATGAGGGGCTTGAATGCACCCTCAGTAAATTTGCAGATGACACGAAATTGAGTGGGAGTGTTGATCTGCCTGAGGGTAGGGAGGCTCTGCAGGGGATTTGGACAGGCTGGAGCCATGGGCTGAGGCCAATTGCATGAGGTTTAACAAGGGTAAGTGCCGGGTCCTGCTCTTGGGCCACAACAACCCCATGCAGCTCCAGGCTTCGGGCAGAGTTGCTGGAGAGCAGCCTGGTGGAAAAGGACCTGGGGGTGTTGGTTGACAGCAGCTGAACACGAGCCAGTAGTGTGCCCAGGTGGCCAAGAAGGCCAACGGCATCCTGGCCTGTATCAGAAACAGTGTGACCAGCAGGAGTAGGGAGGTGATGGTGCCCCTGTACTCGGCACTCGTGAGACCACACCTTGAGTGCTGCGTCCAGTTCTGGGCACCGCAGGATGGGAAGGACATTGAGGGGCTGGAGCGAGTCCAGAGAAGGGCAA
>VZRW01013834.1:70997-131884 GCA_013398125.1 Aegotheles bennettii
GAAAATGGCCTCAAGTTCCATCAGGGGAAGTTTAGGTTGGAGATTAGGAAGAAGTTCTTTACTGGGAGGGTGGTTGGGCACTGGAATGGGCTGCCCAGGGAGGTGGTGGAGTCACCGTCCCTGGGAGTGTTCAAAAAATGGGTTGATGAGGCACTTGAGGCCATGGTCTGATGGTCTGATGGTTAGGAATGTGATGGGATAAAGGTTGGACTTGATGACCCTGGAGGTCCCTTCCAACCCATAATGATTCTATGATTCTATGAAATTATCTAAAAAAAAAAAGGCTTACTGGTCTTAAATAAATGTCCATATCCTAAATTAATCTGAGGAAATGTGACTGTTAATCACTGTGACCAGTGATTACTAGTGTACAATGCAATATTTAAGGTCTCTAGCAAACAAGCAGAAAGATACATTTGAAGTACAGTGATCATGGGTTTTAACTTACAGATCTATTTTTAATTCTGGCTGTATTAGGTCAGAATCAAAGGCAAAAAGGCTGAACTAAAAATGCTTGAAGTTCAAAGTGCAGGTATGTTGACTCAGAAAAGTCATTGTCAGTTAATCTATGTATTTCTCCATTGCAATCTGAACTGTGGTTTGTTAGAAGTATTTCTCAATACTGGTCACACATCTTCCTAAGCAGTATCATAAGCAGATAAAGGTCAGAGTTGTCCTCTGGAATCTCCCTGACAGTGAGCCAGCCTGCTAGCAAGGAAAAGCAAGAATGTCTTTGCCTAATTTAATTTTGTATGGAACAATAAATTTTTACATACTCTGACACAGAGCATTCACAACAGTTTTGTTTTGAGGGAAGGACTTACAAAGTTGTTGACTTTTAATTCTGAGTTAAAGTTGGCCAACAGCTTCTGAATGGTAAAGGAAAGGCAGTTCATAGCTTGATGTAAATGCAACTGGTTTTATTTTGACATTAAAAATGGGAAAAATAAAACTCTTCAAATTGTTGTTAGAAGTATAGATGACTAAATGCATTAGTCACAGCTATATACATTAGGCTTAAATTGAAAAGTTAATGTAACTTCTAGGCAATAGTGTAGTCCACTCAACTGTGTCCACCTCATACTGGATTTATATTACCTGTATGTTCTGTGTGTACACCTATTTTATTATTCTGTAAATTCAACTTAGAAAGTGAATACAAAATTCAGGATGGGCTTAATGTAGCAAAAAAGCATTTGTGAGGGCAATTCTTTCAAGAGATATTAGAATCTGATATGACCAATTACCTTTGTGTCTATTCTTTAAGTTAGAAATTCAAACCATATACTACATGTATCCTAGGAGATTACACTGTAATCTAAATGCTGATGCTGAAGTGATACCCAGGCCAGGACTGTAAATGAGATGTGGTATGTCAGTAGATCTGTCCACAGAAAATATTTCAAATTAACACAGTATTCCAGACCCAGCACAGAGACTACAGAGAAGAGTGAAGAAACAAAACACATACATAATTAAGGTTGTTTGAAGCTGAAATGAGAGGGGCATTGTCTCTTACCTTCATCACTATTTTCTACTCATAAGATTTTCCTCTGCATTAGAAAGTGATTACAGATGAATTTCTAAAGCTGTTCATTCCTCTACATTCCCTGAGTGCACAGTTGACACACGGTGGCAAATATTACCCTCTGCTACACTTCAGTGGAACTTCTGTCTTTTTTCCCTAGTGCCCAATTTACAGTGGAGAAGTAGCTAATAGCAATCACCTTCCTCCAAGCGCTCTGTTTATCATTTCCCTGCTTCTATGCTTGATAGCTTCCCTGTGAGGTGGTGCAAGATATTTCCATCTTCTTTCGTGTATATTTTCCTGCTATTTCATTATCATCTGCTAAATAGCATTGCAGCAGATACTTAACTGTATTGTTTGGGATAACGACTACACAACAGAGAATGTGCTCAGACTGCTGCATATGCAGCAACTGTGTCATTGTTTCAATGTTAGCTTGTCCTCCCCGGGTTTGTTTTGCTTTTTGTGTATCTTGTCACCATAGTTCTAGTTTGACAAATATCTTCTCTTAATTATTGCATTTCTGAAATATTTGTATCTTGATAAAGTCATTGAGGAGAATCTTTCTCTCGCCATTAGGACTTGTGTGTTTATTTCTTCAGTCCCCACTTGCCATCTGCAATGAGGCAATTACACACACACACCTCTGACAAAAATTACCATTCCCCACAGGCAAAAGACTTGGATTTATAAAGCAAGGAAATTCACTTTAAATCCTCGTACTTTTTATCACCCCACAAGCACGGGCACACAGAATACTCCCAATAACCAATTCTCAGTCCTTCCCATGAGCTGCTCTCAGGGGGCAGGAGGAAGGTCTCATCTCCAAAGCAATTCACCTTTTTCACATAGAGTGATAATCTTACTTGGGTTTTCTTTAACTGAAAGTCTTACTTTTTTCCATTTGCTCTCAGTCAGCTTTCATAGTGAGGAATTACTTTTCTCATTATAATCACTAGCTTTTCTTCATAAGATATTGCACAGCTCAGAAATGACTTTGAGTGTGCCCTTCCCTCGTTTTACCAATCAGTTGGCATGGTGACACAACAGCTGCTACAAATCACAGGAAAGATGCTTAACGGGTACATTTTAGAGAAAAGTTCATGCTGAAGAAACCACTAAATTTGCAATCATAGTACTTGTTCTTTGGGTGGCTGTGCTCTTACAGCTGTAGCTAGAGGAAAAAATATTTTGGAAGAGCTGCAACTAATGTATGAACAAGCTTGTGTTGAGAAACAAGCTATGCTGTGATCTGAAGTATTTACATTCTGTGCACGAGGTGCTTCTTGGCTTCATGATCAGAGATGGAGCTCACACAGGTCGGCATCACGCAGGTCCAGTGGCACCAAGGCGCACATGAAGATGCTGCCTCAGCTTTGAACTCCTTTGGCCTTTCATACCATCATGACATCTTCAACACCACCCAAATCTACAAATGTTTAGAGTTAAGCCATCATATAAAACTGTAATATTCACTGTTCCTAGAGTGGCCACAGCTCTGGAAATCCAGATGACAGCACAATGAATTAAGCTGTAGTGCCTATGACAATCTGGTATGCCAGGATCAGAGCTAGCCCCCCTCTTCTCCTCCCCTCCTGCTCAGGAGTAGATGGAGATGGGCCAAAACACACTGCCAATGCTTTCTACTACTAACTTTTTTGGATTGCTTTGGGTTTAAGGATGGTATTTTTGAACAGATAATTGCCTTATCAGACCTTGTAGTTCACCTTATCAGACCATAAATAATTTGTAGCACTCCTTTGGAGACCGATTTTCATTCATCCCCTGGGTCCTATTTGTAAATTCCCAGTGGCATCTTAGGATCACAGCCAATTGTATTCATTCTTTTTAATAGATTTTTTCCCCCAGTATGCTGCTTTTTCAGACTGTCATTTATTTCCTGATTTGTGTTAACAATATCAAACAGGTCTAATAAATCTTTCCCCAGGCCCCTCCCTGGTAAGAGATATTTCTCTAAAAAGTAGTTTATTGATCATTTGGATTTGCAGACAAGATTTAATAAATCTTCAAAAATGAAACTTAGATTCTTAATGTTTGTGTTTTCAAAAATTGGCAAGTGACTCTTTTTAAATTACTAATACTCCTTTAACTGATGGTGTGCTTGAATTTGATCCTGGATGTTCCAGTTTTCTGCTTAGAACACACTTTTTGCAGATGAACAGCATTCCCATTAAAATGAGATTTTCAATAGAAATGCTGACGAAGTGCAGCAGAAAAGCTAGTGCCATTGAAATTATGCAGGATTTAATAACCAGAAAAATAAGCAAGAACTGAAAAACTGAAGATACTCAGGTGGGATATAGCCTTTCATACAAATTATGTTCTTACGATTATGGTACTCTCCCTTTTCAGTGATGAAATGCTGATGGTTTTAGCTTATGTTTTTTGGAAATGTTACATCAGATACCAGGAAATGTGTTTCCAAGTTCAGTTACTTAGAAAATCAGTGAGTATTAAATTAGACAATCATACTATTTTCCAGCATAACTGGGAGTTTCAGTTCTGACCTTCCTCTCACACCCTCAATTTCTTTTTTTTTTTTTAATTGGTAATTCAGTTTAGTATTTACAACAGAAATACCCCATGCTTTTCAGGAGTCAGCTGAAACATATTTTAAGGAAGGATTGCCTTTATCACAGAGACAATACAAATAAACAAAGTGACCAAGGCTAGTTGGGATACAATTGGCAGACACAGAAATGGACCCAGGTCTCCTGTACCTGTTTACCTGTTTGTAATGCCCTCCAAACTAGCACTTACTTTTCCTTTTAACTCCTAAAAGTTAAACTAGTGAAAGCATTAATATCAATAGGCTTTACTTTGACCTTCACTGATGGTATATATGCATGCATGTGTATATTATTCTTGGCATGTTATATATATATTCATACATACTCTTGGAGAAAAAAGTCAACTAAGTCATGCTTTCTGAAAAGAGATTTTTCTCTCTTTCTCCTCTCCTTCCTTCTTAAAAGCTCTTTATTGGGGAAGAGCATCTAATAATTCTATCACTGTTAATGCTGATTTAACAACTAAAACTGAAAACGGAATGTGTGTAAAATGTGTTCCAATGTCAGAGAATGCAAATATGCACTGCATGTTTGGAGAGCTGTTGTGGGGTTATTTAGCTTTTAACTGCGATGTTTCCAAAATGTCTTCTGGGGACAAAATGAACTGAAGTTTTCATGACATTGAACATAAGTAGCATGGCTTCACTGTGGAATTTCTGATCCAAATAGACAGCCAAATCCAACAGATCCCAATCCCACATGTATTCATGAGAGATAGGAGGTGGTTTCTAACATCATAAAATTCAACAGTATTTCTAACAAAATCTAAAGCTGGTTTAAAAATACTCAAAGTAATAAGTGATCAAAACAACACATTAAAGAAATTATATTCAGAGACAAAGTGTATCTGAATCTGAAGTGTATCTACTTCCTGACTCTTCCTTGTCACTTCCTTTACAAAGGAGTCAAGAAGCACCATCTCCATTTTAAAGATGCCACCCATAGTTAAAGTGTTCAAAAACATCCAGCTGGCTAGCAAGACACCTCTTTCCCTGACTGGCACTATAATCACTTAATTCAAACAAGGGATAATTCAAGCTAGCCCAGTTGCTGACCAATCTATAAGGAATGACAGGGAAGCAAAACCAGTGAAGAAAAAATACAAAAAGAAATGTAACCATTGCTTTTGGCATTATTCTTTTTCACTGCTTAAACACCTACGTTATATCTGACAGTGGGGAAGTAAATGGTAAAATGTGACCTCTATTTACTTAGGCATGATATTCTGCCTCATTGTGCTGTGTCAGTAGTGCAGTGTAGGCTACCATCAACTGGGCTTGGGAGTGTCTGTAACTTAGATGCTTGTGTGTGCACATGTATGCACAGGTTATGCTCAGCCATAACAACTGCAGTTTTTATTTTATAGGAATGTCCCTTTCAGAGTCCTTCAAAATTTTGAGATGTTTGGAATAAGAGCCAGACTCTCTGTAACTCTTTGGAGAAAGAGGGATATCCTACATGATTCTTAAATTAGTATTTTTAGTGTCATTATTGTTGTTATGCGAAGTTTATGTTTCAGAGATGTTCTAGATTGTGGCCTATTTTTATGTTTGTTGTTGATCAATCAGAGCTTGAATAGTTTCTGCTACTCTAAAAATCTTAAACTCTCAGCTGGTGGGAAGGAGGAGGGAGAAGATGCAAACTGAGAAGGGAATCTTAGCTTCTCAGCCAAAAAAGGGAAGCTTCTTAGCAAAGACTAAACAATTACAGGAACTCAGTGCTTGGACTGCAATGCATATTTTTCCCCATCTAACTGGTCTTTCCCTTTTCCATGCTGGCAGTTTGCACTTCCAGATACCTTTATGCGAGAAACAGAAATAATCTTCTTAAATAAAAATGCTCACTGTTATAGAGGTAAATGCTTTCCTAGAATTGTTGTTAGTATAATGATACTAATTAATAACTAAACAGATATTTTCCTCTTCAGATCTTCTGCATATTGCTTCCTAATCCTCATGGAATTTCAATGACTTGCTCTAGAAAGCAGAATATAATTGGTATTTCTCAGATGTTACAGGCATTTCCTCACTGCTCCTGCTTACTGCTTCATGTGCTGAAGAAGTGAAAATTCCCCTAAAGCAGAGTTACTTTGCACAGTAACTTGTCCCACAGCACCCTGGGTATGCCAGGACACTCTTGTAACTTCAGCCAGCTGGAGTGGTAGGGCTTATTTGCTGGGTGAAGGAGCAATAGAGCCTGTTTAGTATCACTTTGCTGTCCTCAGCACCAATTAGATAAGAGAAATCGAAATCAATGCTCACTTTCTACTTCTAAGCATATTTTGATTCTGATTTCCTTGAAGAAATGTACACATGTAAAAATAACCAGACTAGCAAAGGCATCAATGATTGTGAACTTCCAAAACGGTCAGTTACAGTAATGAGATTAATACTCCAGGAATGGGCACAAACATTTGTAAGATTTAGTCAAAGGCCAAAATCCATCAGTCTTTCATCTCTATTCCTTTAAGCTTCAACATAGACTTCACCACCTTTTTTTAGACTTCCACACAACAGAGGGCACAGTGACAGAGATATCTCCTTACAGAGTGTCTCAACTTCAAAATGGTATGCCTCCTTAGGAAGAATTAAATGTTTTGTGTTATGATTTCACAGCAAAAAATAAGGGGGGAGAAAGTGGGTAATTTCTGCTGTGTGTCAACAATAAACCATTTTCATTGTAATCACCCAAATCAGTTATTTTGCTTAGCTTCTTCAGCACTCTTTTCCCAGCTGTGCTGTGGCTGAATGACAGTGTGACACTTTGGAGAATGTGTCTGCCCAATTATGGATTCAGTTCAGCTTTGTGAACACTATGTGTAATTGCACTAACCACAGTGGATTAAATAGCCCTCCTTTTGTGTAAAATTGCAACATATTTTGGGGATATAGTCTGAAAGAATGTGACAACTGTGGATGTGACTGTCATGCGGTCAACACGCTGGAGGGAAGGGATGCCATCCAGAGGGATCTTGACAGGCTTGAGGGGTGGGTCCATGCAAACCTCATGAAGGTCAGCACGGCCAAATACAAGGTCCTGCACATGGGTCAGGGCAATCCCATGCACAAATACAGACTGGGTGGAGAATGGATTGAGAACAGCCCGAAGGAGAAGAACTTGGGGGTGTTGGCTGATGAGAAGCTCAACATGAGCTGGCACTGTGCACTTGTAGCCTGGAAAGCCAACTGTATCTTGGGCTGCATCAAAAGCAGCCTGATCAGCAGGCCAAGTGAGGGAGGGGATTCTCCTCCTCTGCTCTCATGAGACCCCATCTGGAGTGCTGTGTCCAGTTCTAGAGTCCCCAGTACAAGAAGGACATAGAGCTCTTGGAGCAAATCCAGAGCAGGGCCACGAAGATGATCAGGGGACTGGAGCAGCTCTCCTATGAAAAGAGGTTGAGAGAGCTGGGGTTGTTCAGCTTGGAGAAGAGAAAGTTCCAGGGAGACCTTAGAGCACCTTCCAGTACCTGAAGGGGCTCCAGGAAAGCTGGAAAGGGACTTTTTATAAGGGTGTGGAGTGATAAGACATGGGGAAATGGGTTCAAAGTAAAAGAAGGTAGATTTCNCCATGGCAGTGGGGTTGGAACTAAATGAGCTTTAAGGTCCCTTCCATACCAAACCATTCTATGGTTCTATGATTCTATGACAAAGAAACCAAATTTTATCATCACGGAATTACTCTTCCCAGCTTGAATAGTGGTGCTACTGTTAGCAGGGCTTTTGACTGAGATGGGGTTTAGACAGAAAACTAAATCAAACCTGCCCTGTCCTGAGATACCCAGAGTCCTTCTCAGTTCCACCTCACTCAGTGACTTAGAGAACTGATTTATACCACTTGGCCAAGAAAGCATGGGAGCTTTGCCTGTTAGCCTGCAACATGATGTGGAAATACTTTAAACAAGCAAATGCTGTACACAAACAATAAAAATAAAATTCTTTAATATTTTCAACATGATAATACAGAAAATGCTGTAAGTTACTGTTAGCAGCCTTTATCAGCTCTTGGGTCTGTGAAAATAATTTTTGCAGTAGTGGGCATCTTTTAAAAAGACTCTCTTGGTTATGGGAAGCAGTACAGCTGCACAGCACGAATTGCTCGCCAACGTGCTGCCTGGCTATATGTCAGCTGAGGCTTTGGAGTACTGAAAGACCAGAAATGTGGTCGTCCTCCATTTATAAAGGTGTTTATTTACATGGTATGTTGATGTCAGACTACATGGTATGATGATCTGACTACACCAGGCTATCCTACCAGAATACCTTCCACCTCACATTTAATCATGTTTAGTCACAGTAATCCAAGACCATAAATGGAGAAAAATCATACATATGGCAAGGCAGTTCTATGCACGTCTTTCCTTTCAGCACTATAGTACGTTTATTTAAGAGCCTGGCTGAGTTTATAGCATAGTTTCAGGCACTATTTACTAGTTCCAAGATACAGTCAGGCTGTGATTTATTTTTTTTTGCTGAGTTCAGTGAGCTTTGGATTCCATCCCACATCAGCAATTTGGGTCTCTTAGTATGAAAATTAAATGCATTCCAAAACCAGTGTTAAAACTAAGAGAATTTAATAGCTGTCAAAGCTGTATATGAAGATAGAAATTTGCTAAAGCACAGGTAGAAAGATGGTAACCATCTGGACAGCTCTCGTGTTAACGACATGTTCCTCGGGTTAGGGCTTTGGCATTTCAATTTTTCTGAGTTTACAGCCAGGCACGTGGCACTTGAGTGGAACTCACGTTTGGAGTTTCTCAAAGGCCCAGACTTCTTTTGTACGGCCTCCAGTTCAACACCTTTTGCTTGTTGGAATATTGCCAAAACCAGCTGTTGTGAGACTTGGCTCACTGTTTCTGCATCAAGGTCCAGGACTCCACAAAGGCATCAGCATTGCTTTAATGTTTTAGCTAAAGCTAAAGTCTTGTCAGTTCAGTTACTCAAGAGTTCATGCTTGTTGATCTGATAGCCTAAGGAAACAGGCTGCCAAGAGACCAGTAGTCCAGTTTCATTAGCTTGCTGGGCAAAATTCAAGGCAAAATCTGCTGAGGTAATTTTCTGATGTTCACACATGAAGGCATTTGTGAAGTTACAGGTTACAAGCTCCAGTTCATTGCAAAGCCTCCTGTGATCAGTATCTATGGCATGTCAGGTATATTTTAATACCAAGGAAGTCTAATCTCTGATGCTAAGGTGAAGGTGTCTGCGATGTCTCCAGCTCAGGCTCTCTGCATGCTGTATTGAGGTGACAACAGAGGCCTGCATTAAACTCCTGGCTTAGCACCTATTCCTGACTGGATGATAAGAATACTCTATGAGGTCAAAAGAACAGTATCTATAGATTGCTGGGGTGACGGGCAACTTTTTGAAAGCTAATGGCTCAACAACTGCAGCTGAAAGGGTATAAACTGCAAGCCCTAGTAAACGCATTAATCCAAGGCTGTCCTTGTGGGAATTCAGTGTCCAGATGCTCAAAGCCTTTGTCTTTCTGGTCCAACATGAGTTCTGAAGGACCAGCTGGGTCCATGCTGTGTGAGGGCACATCTCTGTGGATCTGCATCCCTGGAATGGGTGTTCACCTAGCTGGTGGGTCAGCAAAGAGGAAGGAGACCTCCCCTGCATCCTGAAGCCCACTGGTTTTGGCTACCCAGAATTCCCACAGAATTTTAACAGACTGAGATTTCATTGAACAAATTTCAAAATTTTCCCTAAGAAGCCACTTGCATCATTTACAACATTAATTACAATGGTACCATCTGGTATTTTTCTGGTGATTTTTCATAAAGAAACTCAACTTAAAGCATATGTTTTATCATATTTAGAAAAGAACACAATTTAATTTCTCTCTGCTTTTTAGAATAGAACTCTTGAAATTCTTTTATAACCTGAGCAGATTACACATAAGGTCAGTTTTTCTCTGATTACAACTCTGGTTCCCTAGGTGCTTAAATAATTATTCTTCAATTCTAACAAAATATATAGGAGCTTAGTTGTACAAATAATTACTCAGTCACCTGTGTGAACGGTGCTACAGATTCTACAAACTGAAAAAAGATCTAGGGAAATTAAAAGCAAGAATTGAACAGAAATAGATAGAAAGAAATCTTTCTATTATTAGCTTTTTTTGCAGTTTAAGTAGAAGGACATTTTTTTCATCTCTCTATATAAAGAACAGGATATGAAAGCTCTAATTAATTTGTATTTACTGTAGCAAAAATACCAAATTTTACTACAAATGCATTATTTTAACTTCTTTTTTAAATGAAACAACTCCACACATCTGATTAAATCTAGTATTAAGTGAAGATTTAAATGTTATTTATCTGATCCTTCATACATATAGTCACTTGTTTGTTCATCTTTCCCCAAAGTTTTAGATATTTTTTATTATAAACATGACTTCTATTTTATATAAAAATTAAGGATAGTCTACTAAGATATCTCTATTTTTGGGTTTGCTATCTTGATTATGTGTTTTTTATTGTGTGGGCTTACTCTCATTCTCCAGATCCAGCAATAAGAATGTTAATATTCATTGTTTCGGGTGCACTTTTCTCTCCAGCACTCATTCTTTTCTGCCTGTGCTATTTCACATTTAGCTCCCTTTCTTCTTCCTGTCTGTTTCTCCACTGACATGAACATTCCCATTCCCAAGGTGTTCCAGGCAAAATGGGCAGAACGAAATATCACAGAATCACAGAATCACAGAATTCTAGGGTTGGAAGGGACCTCAAAGGATCATCTAGTCCAACCCCCCTGCCAGAGCAGGGTCACCTAGAGTACATCACACAGGAACGCATCCAGGCAGGTTTTGAATGTCTCCAGCCAAGGAGACTCCACAGCCTCTCTGGGCAGCCTGTTCCAGTGCTCCGTCACTTGCACAGTGAAAAAGTTCTTCCTGATATTCACATGGAACCTCCTGTGCTCCAGTTTGCAACCATTGCCCCTTGTCCTATCATTGGTCATTACTGTAAAAAGCTTGGCTCCATCGTCCTGACCCTCACCCTTTACATATTTGTAACCATGGATGAGGTCACCCCTCAGTCTCCTTTTCTCCAAGCTAAAGAGCCCCAGCTCCCTCAGCCTTTCCTCACAAGGGAGATGTTCCACTCCCTTCATCATCTCTGTGGCTCTGTGCTGGACTCTCTCAAGCAGTTCCCTGTCCTTCTTGAACTGTGGGGCCCAGAACTGGACACAATACTCCAGGTGTGGCCTCACCAAGGCAGAATAGGGGAGGAGAACCTCTCTTGACCTACTGACCATCCCCTTTCTAATGCACCCCAGGATGCCATTGGCCTTCTTGGCCACAAGGGCACATTGCTGGCTCATGGTCATCCTTGCTGGCTCATTTATAATTGTTATGTTATTCAGTGGGAATAAGCCTTTTCTGTGCTTTACTTCTTAATCCTATGCCATAGAAAAGTGATTCATTAGCTTCTTTGTTCAAGCAGCACATAAAACAGCAGCCACAACTCTACTTCACTTACTACATTCATTCTTACTACTGTCATTTGAAAATGTCAGGAGCCAGAGATCTAAACAGACTGAGGACTAAATGAACAATTTGTTTGTGATACAAATAAATGTTTCCAGGCTGCTAGACAACTTCCAGCACCTGAATTACACACTTTCCAGTGTGTGACCTTGACAGATCAGACATCAGCTTCTTCTCAAAAGCTAAAAAACAAGGGGAGGAGGCAAGGGGTAGAATGTGATTTTGCATCCTTATTTATCTGAAATAATTTTTTTGGCCAGCTGAATGTAGTATGGACGAACGAAGCGTCCATGTCAGTAAGAAAATTAAAAGCAATCTGTAGGTCATACTGGGTGCATTTTAAGATTACTTTCCAGGGATGGATATGGCATACCTCAAAGACAGTGCAAGTAATCTTCTCAATTTGTTAGGTGTTTGTTTAGGTGGCAGTCGAAAATACTATGATCACACAGATGCCCAAAATGCAGCATGAATCATGGTTGCTTTCCGTCAGATACATAGCTACAGACACACTGCACACCGGGTAGCCCAAAGAGAAGACAGAACAGTACGTGGCTGTGGGAGGGCACAATTTGCATCTAGCTCAGACTGCAGATAGTGTCAACTGCAGCTGAAGGTTTCAAAAAGGAAGAAGACTTTGTGGCTTGCATTAACAGACTTAAGAGACTCCACTATCGTAACTTGTGTCGCTAAGATTCCACTAGGAAGGAGAATAAACACAGCAAGAAAGACGGGAGCATGAGGCAGTTGCATAATTGCATGCTTATAGAAATTGCTTTAGCTGTAATTTTTGAGTACATGTTAAGGAGGAGAGAATCTTATAGCAGGATCAAATGGGAGCCTGAAGGAATAAAAACTCACAGGAAGAAAGTTTATCCTACAAAGAAGAAATGAGATAAGAAATTTATAACTCCACATACAAATAAATAAGAAGAAGAACGACATAACTCTCTGAGGAGTAGGAAAATCTATTGCAAGCCTCAAGATTATCAGCGGGCCAGGCACCTAGACCAAAATTTGTTCACAATGTCCTCACATGAGCTCAAGCCTCAGTCTTGTTTATATTATCTCCTCATCTAAATTGTCTGCTTTGCGCATCCAAAATACTAACTCAAGACTGGAGTTGGTTATTTGGGGCATTTACTGTTGGGAAGCCAAAACTGAATCCAAGTACAGCTACCAAGGGCAGTACAACATTTTTCTAGACTTCCAGATTTGGTTTGCCTGAAGCTGAAGAATATCTGCTGTGTCCCATTCCCATTTCCCCAAAGAGAAAGGCCAGCTGTATCCCTGTACTGTTGTCGGCTCAAGAATTTTCAAGAGCTGGAAGGAAAGGGACTGCTTGTTGGAGGGTTTTTTGGGGTGGGGGAGGTGTTTGATAGTGAGAGAGAGGAGTGGAACAGGGAGGGAGCAGAGGGAATGGAACAGACTGCACACACAGATAAATGACAAGTTTTTGAACTTATGTAATTAATGAAATTAATTAATGAAATTAATTTATGAAAAAATAAAATATTCTCACATACTTGTCTCAGAGTTTTGGCCTTTGTTTTTCACTTTCCTACCCTATTTAAATTAATTTTCTCTATTCTGCATGTGATAGTAGTTGGTAGGTGGTCTCCCTGTCTTTATCTCAACCCATGAGCTTTTTAACCTTATTCTCACCCTCTGTACTGCTGAGGAGGGGGAGTGCGAGAGCTGCTGAGTGGGCAGCTGGAAGCTGGCTAGGGTGAACCCACCAGAACACAAAACCCCACAAAATTATATGGTGAGAGTTTAACATTGAGCGTTTAAGAGCACCACAAATTTCCTGGTTTTCCTTATCCTTTCTGCTTTTTTATACACTCATTTTCTATCTAGAACAGTTTTTAGTGCTCTTAATTAGCATTTTCTTGCATTGCATTTTTACTGTCTTTACTGAGGTGCCTAGTTCTCAGACACTGTAACCACATAAAATCCTTCCTTCACTCATTGAGCTTTTTATTTACACTTTCTGTTGTCACTTAGTCTGTGACTATATAGATGGAGGGGAAAGAAGAAAAAAAAAACTCACAAAATTTTTGAAGTGTTGGTGATTTCCATCAGTGCAGTGGAGAAAGCTCAGTTTCGAAGGGTTCTGCACAAATATGGCGAGTAATCTACAAAATCTACAGATTTTAAGATAGGATAAGTGGATTTTTTCATCTCTGATTTGACAAACATTTTATTTTCAACCCTTTTTTTTTCTTCCAGCACTCACTGAAATGCAAAAATTCATTTAGATTTGTCTTCTCCTAGCTACAGTGCCAAATGAAAAAGGCTGTAGAAGTCAAGCCAAAGAGGCACAAGAAGGACATAAAGTATTTTTTTCTACCTCATTACCTCAATTGCATAGGCCTGGGAGATGGAAGCACATGGTTCCTTTAGCAATACACGGAAACAAAATTTTAACATCAGAAATCTCTGATGAGTTTCTCATAATTTCTAAGAAAACACATTTAATTTTCTAAATTCCTAGTTTACTCATCTTTGGTACTTACCATGACATTGTGGATTAAAATATTCCATAATAACAATTATTAATAATAAATAGTAATCCAGAATAACAATTGATTTGTGGAATAAAAAAGTTATTTAAGTTCCAATTTTATAAAGAATATATTACTTAAGTGGAATGGAATTTCTAATATGTGATTTCCTAATTGTGAAATGACATAACACAGCAGGCCTTATAAAATATTGTTATAGCACACACCATTCACAGACAAAAAACCTACAGAAGCTTCTAAGAAGACATACTATTTAAAAGAATAAGAAGCTTGCATTATACTACATCACTCCTAATAAGTGCAAGGGAGTGCTCTTTTCCCATGAATTGCTACTTGAAATAATACTCTTTACTTACTATTTTACACTCTGGTTTTGTGGGGAGGTTTGTAAAAAGGACAATACCTACAGGTGATTTAGTAAACACAAAGAACTCTTAGGAAATAAGGGTAGTATTTTTAGCTGGCAGTTATTTAAAAGGTGCATTACAGGGTAAAAAAAATAAATATAGCTGTGGAAGTGTTTCTAAACAACCCTATTTTATTGTGTTCTGTGAAATATTAGTCTTCAGAAAGTTCAGCACAATAATGTCTACAGAGAATACAGTACAGAAAATACAGCAGTAAAGAAATCCTTTTGTGTATACATCACCTATACAAATACCACCCAAGAAACCACAAGGTCTAAAGGCAAACTTTGTAATTTCTCACTGCTTAAGCTGTAAATAATTAGCTTTCTGTGTGCTGAAATGTTTACTGGCATTAAATGTCAGCATCTCCATTAACCTTGTATCCTCTCTGTCAGGGTTGCATACAGTTTTGCTGAAGGGGTAATAAGGCAACTAACAGAAAATCAGGTTTGTGTCATTTTTTTAAAGCTATATGTTTTCTCTTAGGTCAAAATTATCTATTTTTTAGTCAATCACATATGTGGACATGTTATTAAAGTATAAAGATATAGCTTAGTGACCCTGCTGTTGTACTTGATCATGGTACACAAAAAAAATCGAGCAAAACACTTTAGCTACAGCAAATTATACTTCTGGTTAAATTGATAGCTCCTATCATTTTCAAGGCATGAGTTGCACAAAATTTATCTCAATCACTAAAACATATACATAGGCTGGAAAACATCGGACTTGCCTGCCCCAAGAAAAGGCAAATTCATGCTCAGCCTTCTTTTTAAGAAGCTTCAAGTTCGGAATTCCCCAGCTTATGTTAGCAGTAGAGAGCAGTATAGGGGATTTTGTGATTAGGAGATTCCTGGAACAGAAAGTTCTCGGGAATCAGAAACTCCTAAAAATGGCCAAACTAATGGGTATGAGTGCCTTTCTATCCATCTCGATGATTGCATGTAAATTAAAAGCAAGCAACTAGATATAAATTAAGTAAATGCAAACATCCCAAATGGTCATCATTTCAACTTTTTACTTGATAGTTGGAACAAATCTAATATCTCAGTTTATTTTTTCTTTCTGCACTAGTGACAAAAATGAACTATTTCATTTCTGATATGATTTCCTAATTTTAGCAATTCCCTTAATCATCAAGTGACTGGTTCTGAAAGTGTTACTGGTTTCCATAACCAGTATACCATAACCCAAATATCAGAGCACGTGTCTGCAGTCAGGCATTCTTCAAGACTGCTCTTACTGTGTGACATACAAGAATATTTTCCAGGTGACGTCCCTGAATCAAATGATCTGCCACTCTTCTTCCACATCACCTCAGGAGATGACAGAAGCTTCTTTCCCAGAACAGGTTATAACAAATCTTCTCCTCCCTCCCATGGCACTTGTATTTCACCTAAGCACTTCACCGATGCCCATCACTACGGTATCTGCTGGTCTTTCTTTCTCTGAAATTATAATGAAGGAACAAAGTCTTATAAAAAGGTGTGGGTGGCATTTGCTTCTCAGTACTGGCACCATGGCAGCTTTAATTTTATGCTGCATTGAATGAGTGTTACCAATTGTTGGCAGAGTATGGTTTATAAAATTTTCTTTTAATTGATGAAATGCACCCAGAGGCCTCCTAGAGAAAATAAGCAAGCTTGTATTTATATGCAAGTAAGCCTAAAACTGTTAAGCTATTAAAACCTAGAATGTCAGCCAAAATATCCTAGTCACTTAGAGCAAAGCACTTTTCAAACACTATACTGACTCTAAACTTATGTGCTTCATCCCTTGAGTAGGATAAGGGACTACATAAGTGACATTAATTTTATTTTCATTCTGAGGTCTAGGGTTGACGTGATTGCTCCCTAGATCAACTACATCCTCATAGACATCTGCATTTAAGCTGTTTTAAGTATAAATTCCTCCAAAGGGTCATAGCCAAGCCAAGATAGATTATTTTCATGAATAATTCTTGTGGGCTATGGTATCAAATGCTTTACTAAGTTCAAGTATTAATCTTATGCATTCTACTGTTCTCCCCAGAATATGGAAATTAGAGTCAGTGGTTCAGAAAATTCCTCAGTGAGGCTGGAGGGCCTTGTGGCTGAAGCTATGAAATATAGTGTGTCTCTTACTTCAAGGATGGACAGACCAATGAATAAAAATGGGATAAGTAGCGTGTGTGTGTGTGTGTGTGTGTGACCAACTTCTAATTCACAGGGATAGTACAGGGAACACAACTAGCTCCAAGACAAACTTTAATTGGATTAATTGGAAATTTGATTGCTGGGTTAGTCTCTTAATCTGTTGTGCCCCCCTATTACATTCAACAGCTTCCCATGGGCTACCAAAAATATAGCCCTCAATGGCAAACTACTGTAGCTCGTGAGTTCTCTTATCAGAGGTTTATTTTGCATGGCTAATGCAGCGGAAGAGCATTCTATTACACAAAACCTATTCAGCTATTGTAAGATTCTGATTTTACTTTAGTTGTCATCTTTTACTGCCCTTGAGACAGAATAACGTTTGTGAGAATTTCTGCTTCTCTGAAAACGGTTTTTAGGGAATTGCTTGTTCCTAATCTGCTGCATTAGTGTCATATATTGCTTGCTTGGATGCACATGTATTTGCATTCCTGGAAATGAATTCACATACAGTTCTAAAGTGGAATTATATATCTTAGACCATTTAAACATGTCCAAAGAAATACTGCTTATGACTATTCTTCTTCCAAGACTTTTGCAATTAAGTATCTTGTTCAGAACTCTAAAGTTATGGGGAAACAAATAGATGGGGTTTTTTAATATGTTAGAATTTAATTAAAATTACATCAGTAAAGTTGTTTTAAATATTAAACTCTCTTGTTTTCACTGCAGGAAGTCTTTTCTCCTAAAAAGGAGACTTCAGTTTAGATACAACTCTTCAGAATCAACAGGGACTTATTTTCCCTTTTCCAAACTGGGATTACATGGAACTGTACCAAACATATATCTCTTTGTGTTAAAAAACTGGGATTCAAGTTTCTCTTCCTAACAAAGACCATAAACCTCACCAGCCTCTGCCTCGCACCCACAGGAACATTTTCATGAATATAAACCTAAGTCTTCTGTTATTACAAAGACAATAGCAAAGTTCAAAGAAATTCACAATCTATGGAGAGTCACTGGAAATGAAAGCTTTGGTGATAAGACCCAAAGCATGTGAAAATTAGAAAGAAGGGCAGTAGAAGTAGAGGTAGCAAGTTTTTGTATTGAGAAATAAAATAAGATTAGATGTGTGCAGTGAGGAAGGTGGTGGAAGTAGAAATGAACAAGACTAATAGAGCCAAAAAAGACAAAATCCATGGCAGAAATTTGTTATTGTAAAAATCTACCCTTCCACTCATCTTTTATCACATTAAATTAACATGACTGTTGTTGGGGAATTTTTATGAAACCCCCTGAAGTAAATTAAACACATGCTTGTGCTTAATTATAAAAAAATAAATAAATAGTCATGAACAAGGTATTGGGCAGAGTCCTACTACGATAAGCAGTTCTACAAGGAGTTTGTAAAGATGCATCACCAGACTTATATACACTTGCACCCCAAGTATGGGGCATCTCAGCCTGGCCTTGAGTCCATCCCCAAGTCCACCTCTGATGCCCAAAGGTGGCTTCTGAGTGCACATATTCCAGGATGGCTACAAAACAGTGTTGAAACTGTTTCCTATATCATCAGGAGGGAAACTTCACTCCCTTACAGAAAGTCCTTCAGTCAATGGCATTCCTGCTTCAAGCCCTTCTGTAGCTGAGCCTTCTTGCCCTCTGAGTCAGATCATTCCTTGGTCACAAATTACCACTACTGAGCAGTTGCAATTTGAATGTCCCCTTCACTGTAAAAGAATAATGACATATATATATTCTGCCGTGCAGTTTAACCCTGTCTTATTTGTAGGCCAACAGCAAACTTTTAGGAAGTAAGCAGAACTTACCCTTGCTCAAAAAACCTCAAAAACTCATGTGGGTTACTTCAGCAGCTTAAAATTGAAGTACTAATACTCTCATGAATGTATATTTTTTGATGGTATTTCCAGTGTTTGCATTCCATAAGCATTTTTAGCACTGATGTAATACCTTCTGTTTCACAGATGAAGAAAACCAGCTCTGGCCAGTTATTCAAGATCAAGCTGAAAGTAAATTATCTCAGAAAATAGGGGAATACTGTGAAAGTTCTGTGCAAGTGTGACTTGAATAAAACATGGTACACAGTGATGAGGAACTGAAAGCTGTTCTTGGCTAAGCCAGCTGGACAAGTCTTTGAGCTTAAGAAATTCACCCTTTAGAGAAACACTTTCTTACTCGTATCCTAAACTACAGATTTGTATCTCTGAACTCATATACACACATTAATCAATTTTAAATTGGCTGAAGCACTTTTATTCTGTCAAAAACATCAGCTCAGTCTGCATTCATGACATTCAACTTTTGAAGATGCATACTCAGTAATGCTGCATTGTTCAGGACAGAAGAAATATTTCATTGCAACCAAGGTGGCCAAGAAGGCCAACAGCAAACTGGCCTCTATCAGCCATAGTGTGGCCAGCAGGACCTGGGCAGGCATCATCCTCCTGTACTCGGCGCTGGTAAGGCCACATCTAGAATCCTGGGTTCAGTTTGGGCCCCTCACGACAAGAAGGACATTGAGGGGCTGGAGTGTGTCCAGAGAAGGGCAATGGAGCTGGAGAAGGGTCTGGAACATAAGTCTTGAGAGGAGTGGCTGAGGGAACTGGAGGTGTTCAGCCTGGAGAAAAGGGGGCTGAGGGGAAACCTTCTTGGCCTCCACAACTCCCTGAAAGGAGGTTGTAGTGAGGTAGGGATCAGTCTCTTCTCTCAAGGAACAAGTGATAGGACAAGAGGAAATGACTTCAAGTTGCCCAGGGAAGGTTGAGGTTGGATATTAGGAAAAATGTCTTCCCCAAAAGGGCTGTCAGGGCCTGACCCAGGCTGCCCAGGGCAGTGGTGGAGTCACCATTCCTGGAGGGATCTAGAAGCCATGTAGACGTGGTGCTGAGGGACATGGTTTAGTGGTGGCCTTGGTAGTGCTGGGTTAATGGTTGGACTGGATGATCTTAAAGGTCTTTTCCAACCAAAATGATTATATGATTCTATGACTCTATAATCTCTAACAGAAACCTAAACCAAACTCTGGCTTTTTTCTTTAGCAATGTTTTTATCGTCTAATATTAAACTAAAAGAGCTGCTGAAATGAAAATAGTTATATCTATTCATTTTAAGAAGTTTCTATGAAAAATACAGTCTTTCCATGTCAATTTTGAGAGTACAGTCAGTGTTCTGGAAATCAGTTGAATCAATGATTTTGTTTTAAAGATAAGTGGTGTTCTGAAAGGTTGTTTATAAACATTTTTCCCAGATTATTTTTATGACCTTGTGGATTCATAGTTTAAGCTCCAACTATCCAACAAAGCTCTGTGACTCATTTTCTGCCTACCTTTTCAGGTGTATCATCCAGGACTATTAGGAGAGCAGGTGTATCACTCCCTAGCCTTGGAAACTGACAAACCTGAAGAAACAGAAATGACACCAAAAAGACTGATTTCTGTCTTTTTTATCTTTACTTTCATTGCAGATTTGTGTGAAGTCATGCAACTTTCCTGTAAGTTACCTGAAGGTTTTAATTGTTCATTGTGTTGTTATTTTATCTCAGATTTTTTAAATTCATACTGAGGCAAAAAAAAATTTTTCTTAATCTCTGTGTTGGTAGTGACCCAGTTGTGTGCAACTTGCAGTATCTGTATTTTATTTAGCTATTCAACAATTTCAAAGGCTTCAAGCTGAAAGAGGGTAGATTTAGATCAGATATTAGGAAGAAATTCTTTGGTGTGAGGGTGGTGAGATGCTGGCCCAGGGTGCCCAGAGAAGCTGTGGCTGCCTGGCAGTGTTGAAGGCCAGGTTGAATGGGGCTTGAAGCAACCTGGTGTGGTGGCAGGGGGTTGGAACTAGATGATTTTTAAGGTTCCTTCCAACCCAAACCATTCTATGACCCCATGATGATTCTGTTCTTACTGAACTAAAGTTTGATCAGCATCCCTACATATACAAATATACATCCATTTGCTGTTATCTTATTGCTCCAAATTAACCATTTCACCCAAACATATGACGACAAAAAGGAGTGCCTATATATATAAGAAAGATTCCTAGCAAGAGATGATGAAAACCTGTCCTTCAAATAAAACTGCTTTTATGCCTTGCAAAACTATAGAGGATTTTGTAAATATAAATAGGCTGTATACATACTCTTCAAATGAACACATTTGAAACAGATGATTGCATGCAAGCCACAGTACACCATTTCTAACAGAAATACACATCGTACTTGGAGATGTTCATATGGTTCCCTGTCCAGTGTGCATTTATGTCACTGGTTTAAAGGTTACCATTTTCCTTGCTGAATTGAGGAAAAGGAATGGTGTTGGTAAAGCATTAAATTCAGCATATGGCCTACAGAGTTCAGTATTTTAGTCCCTCAGGGAGCTTTTATGTGACCTTTGATAAATACCTCTCTGCTTTGTTGCAGCCATCAAAGAACAGGGGTGATAAATGTGTCTTTTCCCAACTCGTTTCTTGCTGTTGCCCACTCAGGTACTAAGCACTCTCAGACTGTGTTCTGCTGTAGGAAAGCATTGAGTGTGCACAGAGAGGGGATATTTGGTTCTACCACGATGCAAATGCTAGTAGCTATGTCATGCAAAAACTGCAACAGGAAAAAAAAATTCACTCAAGTAATGCAACACAGCTGCACTACTGTGGATATGAGTCCAGTTTTATTATTGTCTTCCTTCAGGACAAAAAGTTTGCTTTGAAGGACCTTTGTCTTAAGAAATGAGGAAATTTACAATTTATAAATGGCAACAAGTACAACTGGTAAAATCCTGTGATCTGTTTTCTTGCACTGAAAGCTAGAGTAACGTGCTGGCTAACCTGCTTGACTGGCCCATTCTAAAAGATCTTTTTTTAGAGCAAATGCTTGCTATTCTCACTACTGGACACTGATAATTCATGAAATAAAGGATTATGTCTGGTGAAGTGCACACAACACAAAATGAAAAAATGAGTAAATTTCAGGTTTGAGCTCATCTGAAGACTCTAGTTCAGGAAAGGATCTGTTAATAATCTGTCTGGAACTTGAATTTCAAGAACCCTTTGCAACAAAGCAATCTTTGTGTGTTTACTGCTTACTGGTAGTCACAGCAGTCAGCATGCTCTTTAAGTTCCAAAGATTTCCATCTCTGGTGTAAACTTCTCAATGTGTCCTTAAATGCTTATAAAGCCTTTGCAATTACCTCAAATACAGGCTTATTCTAAACTATCATAAGTATGTTACAGAAGATGCTGGTGTTTTCATAAAAGCATGGACAGACTTCAGTATCTATCTTTTGTGAATACTAGCACACAGAAGTAATTACTCTAAATGCAGAGGGTTTAATATGTGTAAATAAATAAATATTTTCATACATCCAGACAAATGTTCCTTCTCAAAATATGTGAAATTTTTATGCAACTCTCAGAGCTGTGCCCTCTGTACTCTGGTCAAAAATTTAACTTTATCAGATAAGAAATGCTATGGACCAAACAAGCTGCTTTCCCCATTTCTGTATTTGTTCTACTGTTGCCAACCCACATGATTTTCTTCCCCATTTCTTCTTGCCTGCCTATATTAACTACTTCTCCTTACCACTCTCTGAAAAATATTTTTTTTCTGAATGTAGAAGATGCCTTAATAGCCTCATCACCAGCATTTTCTGGTGCAGAACAAAAGGCTTTTTAGAAGGTTAAACTATAGGAAACCTCTAACAGCAAATAAGAAGAAAAAAAATACAAATTGATTCAAGGCAAATTACCTGCTGGATTCAAATTGTCATCTTCTAGTATCTTTAAGGAAATCACCTTGACCTCCCATTAGCTGCAAAGGGACAAACACCATTTCCAGCAACACTCATTTCCAGGTAATACAACAAATTGTTACAGCGCATCCTTTTGGGTATGAGTTAACACACACACTAGATCACTAGTTAGGAACTTGCTTCATCTGTTAAGCTCACTTATTTTACCCTTATTTATCAAACTTTCCATTATTTTTCTTCTATGCAGGCTGTTCATCAGAGTTGCATTTCCTCAAGTAACTGCCAGTGCCGTTTGGCTAACTATCTGGTGGCACTAAAAGCTAATAAATCTTCTCAGGAGAACAGGCAGCCCTGAAAATGCTCCGAATTTAAAGTCTGATTTATGTTCTTGGCTCAGCAGAAAGATCCCCTCTGTAAGAACAAAAGCTCCAACACCTAAGTAGAGCTGAAAATTCTTCAAGTGGAAAAAAAAAATAACTTAAGTCTGGGCTGAAGTTTAACTCTAGATAATAAATCACAGCTGAGCACTATCTGAGAACTTAAACCTTAACTGGTCGGAGTTTTACTTCAGACTTTGAAAGCTGATCTCACTGCCAATTAGATTTCTCTTCCCTGAGTAAAATGAAACTGTTGTTTGGAGTGAGATTTCATATTGGTCCATTGTAAAAATCATTCAAATTACTGGAAGGCTAGAAATCAATAAAATAAAGCGTCAGTGAAGAAAAATCCATTGAGGAAGGAGAAACCCATTTCTGAACCTTTTTCTTTTCTAAAATGTTTTTGGATAGCCTGATAGAAAAGTGATCGTAGTAGGTTCAAAATATTTTGTTTCATTTGCCTTTCCCTCTCCAGATCTGGATCGTGTCTGAGCATCAAAGAAAGAATCTTTATAATACCACGTGTGGTTTTTATGAAAGAAGAGTCTCAAGTGTCTGTATTATTTCATTGATTTACAGAATAAGAGACAAACCTCTGGGGTCACTTAGTCCAACCCTCTGCTGAAAGCAGATCCCATTAGCTCAAGCTGGTTAGGGTTTTTTCAGTTAAGTTTTGAACACTGAATTCAGTCAAATTTTTAATATCCCCAAGAAGGGAGATACTCATATTTTCACTTTGTGGTCAGCCACTCTCACTGGGATTTTTTTCTTCTATGCCCAGCTGAAATTTCTCTTGATGCTATTTTTGATCATTTCCTTGTGGTATTTTGACATACCTCTGCCTGGCTCTGTCTTCTCTGTAACTACAGGTGATATATTCAGTTATCAGAGGCGACTTCAGACATCCACATCTCCTCACTTTCATTTGAAAAAGTGACATATATATTATAGCTCCTGCATTTCTACACATACCTGGTGAAAGCCAGTAACAGAAGAGTGAGTCAGGACCCAGTTCTACCTTGGAAAAGAGGCAACAATTCCCCAGTAATTTCTGATCACTCAGGAGGAAATATCTCATGTCTTACCAATTTCCTAATGATGTTTGCCCTTCTATACTGTGGATCACTGGTTTCTAGCTTCTGGCTAGCAAACAACATGTTTCCATAACCAGAAAAAACTGTCAACAGCAGGACAACAAGAATAAAAATGGATTTGTTTTCTGATATCTTGTTCCCTCTCAGGTATGTTTACTTATGGGACTGTGACCAGTGGTAAACACCACTGTTCTTCTTGCTCTTTGGGAGAGTTTAGTGCACAGGAGAGACAGAGATTCTGAAATTTATCACAAGGAGACATCTCCAATGTCCTGAAGATGCATGGCTCAAGCAGGAAATAAAACCATTGCACTAATATTATATGTATTATTTTAACATCTAAATCTGTTTTTTCTGTGTGAGGATTTCAGATATTTATGAAAGAAGATTTCTTTCCCTCGTAGACTTTCTAAAGCCCAGACTTCTTGCACTCTCTGAGGCATAATATCCTTTCTATTGATAAAATAATTTAAAATAAGCTATATATCTAACACTGTTCTTTACGTTTTGATTAATATTACGTGTATCCCTAAATTTATGAGAAAATGAAAAAACTTTGTAGTTACAGAATAGAAAATAGTTTTCTCATTTTAATAACTTGAATTAAATTTTTCTGTGTAGTATAATTTAAAAAATCATGAACAGGAATAGATACACTAGCAAGTAATAAATGAGCCTTGCTATTTTTCTGTTGTTACTAACCACGAGTGAATGTTACAGATTTATGTTCTGGTAATTCATCACTTTCCATCCATTATCCTGTGGATAATTTGTTCTGTTTATAATAACAGATTCTCAAATCTATTATATGAAATCCTCAGATATTAGAAAGTATATAAAATTGAAGGTAAAAAAATCCTGAATATGCAATTTGCTGTTTTGGGAAAATACGGACCCAAAGTTACAATTTTTTCATTTCAGAGGTAATAAAAAAGTATTTACCTGCTGTATCAGGAGCGAGGGATGATGATTAAAGCATCTGTCATGACAACTGGAAGCATACTAAGAAGCAGAGAGCAGCTAACAACTACAAGCCCAGTCTCCAAATGGTTGCTTCTCCAGCTTTTGTTAACTTAAGCACAATAGTTCTATTTGGCATCTTTTTGTTATGTGAAAACCTAGTCAGCTTAAGTATCTATCAGCAATTTACATATATTGCACACATTACTTTTCAGGTTTTGAAAATGCTGTTCTTGCAGATCTATCTGGCAAGACTCCAGTTAGCCTTGATTACTTAAATCGTGCAGTCACTTTTGTGACCAAAGCACCAGAGCAGCTGATAGACAAGACTGATTTCTCAGCTCATCATTAAAAGCAGAAAGAGTGTGATAATAATCATTTGGACATTCAAGTCCAAAGAACTATTAGTTGATAAAATTGTTTCCACTTTGACATGTGGGAAAAAGGGAAAATAGAGTTTCTCACTAGCAGCCTCATCAGCTGCTTCATGAAAGCAGACTGACTATTTTTTTGGTCTTTCATGGTGATATGAACATCTTCAGACTGCTACACTGAAGGCAGTGGTCCAGACCCTGCTGTGCCATTGTCTTGAATTTATGTCTTTTATTTGTGTCTTCTTGTTTTTTATTTAATCTATCTCACAGATTGATTTATGTTATATGTTACATTAGAAAGTTCAGGGGGTTTGTAAGTTTATTATTAGAAGATTGGTTACCTAATCCCACTAGGGCTTAAAACATATTTTTAAAAATAATTTATTTATTAATTTTGCTTAAAAAAATAAAATACTGTCACTAATGAACTTTGAAACCATTTAAATGGGAAATTTATACTAGAATGAATACCTTAATGAAACACTTCAAAACTGCACAGGAGTTTTTAAACAATTCTAAGAGATGACTTAGGACTTGGAGTCTTTCTTGTTCTTCCTAGGTGCCTGATTTTGAACCAACTGTTGAATGGTATATTTGTCCTTAGGAAGTGAAGCAGCAAGATATGTATGTTCAAAGTGTGTATAATAGCACTCTAGACCATAGTGGATTTTTAGGGTATTTAGGATGTGATCATTGCAGGCTCATCCATTAGTGAGTGATCTCTTGTATTTTTTATATCACTGCAGTTAACTTCAAGTGTTTTAAATATTATCTTATCTAAGAAAATGTAATCAGAATATAAGTTCTTCCATGTAAGCTTGATGGTATTGTAAGGCTTATCTGCTTGCTGAAGTCTTTCTCCCATAACAAGAGGCAAACAGCAGAAGCTTGAGAACATAAGTGTAATACTGTTTGAGTAACATCCCAACCTGAGAAACTCAGTATGTGACTTTTCCCAGTTTCAAGCCTTTCATACCTTAAATCTGAGTTCTACTTACTTAGCTAGGTGTAAATAAGTTGTATTTTTTCTCCATATTTCAGTTGTGAGAAGTGGACATGTTCAAACACAAAGCCAAAACAGCCTGATTAAACTAGGTGTTGGGCAGCAAATCATCATCTGGTAGAACTTGCTTTGTGACTCTAAATTGCACACTGGCCATGCTATGAGCAGTGAAGACGGTAGAGGCAGTGGAGAAAAAGCAATTTTTCCCAGAGATATGTCTCCTTCTGATGAAAATTCTGAAATGACAGTGTCATGGTTGCAAATAGAAATGAGTGTGTGTTTCTCAAAAGATAGATTTCTTTAAAATGTTGTGCAGATAAATGGCATGTATGCTTAATGACACTGAAAGATACATATTTCGAACCAGGATACAAAAGCAATTCTAACAGCAGGACACCACATTGCTGCCAGGTGCTCAGACACTTAACACCCACGCTTGAGATGAGAATTCATAGAGCCTGAGAAACCAGCCACTCAGAACCCAGATGGAAAAGGATACGTCCAAACTATTAAGCATAAAATACAAGAAACAAATTTTAAAACACAATTCTATTAAAGTAAAAAAGAGTACAAACAGTACAAAACTTCACTGCTGGAAGCTAACATAAAGTTAACTTGTTAAACTCTTGCTAAGCATTTATGATTTCATTTATTCTGATGAGATAGTGTATTAAAAACAAAAACAAAAGAAAATAAAAAAATAAACCAACAACTTTTTTTAAGAATAGATACTGATTGTGTCAGTAGGATCATGGTTTCACAGGCTGGAAGGGACCTCAGGACATCTCTACTCCAAACTCCTGCCCAAAGCAGAGGCAACTCTGAGGTCAGACAAGGCTGCTCAGAGCTTTATCCAGTTAAGTGGTGAAAACCATAAAGAATGGGCATAACAGTTTTATCTGCTTTAATCTGCTGAATTCTTGTGAGGCTATGAAGAAAAGCATTTTTTCCAGATAAATTTCTAGTCACAGGATAAATCAAGAGAATTCAGTGGGCCATGCCTGAAGCAAGGACCTACTCACTGTGCTTCAGAGTATCAAATCTGGCTCTCAAGGAGAGCCAGAGACATTATCTTAATAATTGAAATTCTCTGCAGTGAAAAATGTATAGAAAGTAAGAAATTCTTTCCAAATGAATCCACGAAAAAGAATAATTTTTTGCAATGAGCAGTGGTCAGCAAAACCCTCAAAAGTGTTTGTGAAACTGGATATCTAGGAGATTATGTTATAAAAATGAAAAGTATGTTGTAAAAGCTGTAAAAAAAATGAATATTTAGGGAAAACAAGGGATGTAAGGAGCTTCAACTCTGCTAAGGATATTTGCAGGCAGTAAGCAGAAGGATAGGAATATCCTCTAATGAAGTATTTAATGGCAATAAATGCCCACAGGTCTTGTATTGCTAGAAATAATTAAAACTTTTCATGACAAGCACTGGAAAGTACCCCTGTGCAACCTGTCTTCTAAGCTGCAGTTACCTGCAATACCTCCCTCAAACAGATGAAAGCTGGTTACTGGAGAGGCTAGTGTTTATTAATTTATGAAAATAGAAATAAGCTTATAAAGTCATAAGGAGCTAGTATAGGGCCTGATATTGAAATAAAAGCTTACTGCCATCAATGGTCCTTGTGAAAAACTGGTTTGTCTGGAGCCCAGAAGAAGCATATGCAGAAAAAGATAATGAATTTAAATAACATGAGACTAATGTCAGCCCACTGAAAATCCTCCTGTTTTTTTACAGTAGATTGGGTGTTACTTTAAAATCCTGGAAGTAGTTAAATTGTGCTTATCAGTCTTCTGATTGCTTTTCCTACAGGATGACTTTGCACTGCTTATTATTTTAACATTAAGAATACCGTGTCAGTCCAGCCTACACAAATACACACTGTGATATTGTTTAAATTCAAAAAGAGCTGTTAGCTACACATAACAACAAAACAAACTCCCTGCAATGTTCAAATTCATCCTGAAACATAATCGTATTTTTCAGCAGGAGACTAAGTAGTTGCTAGAGCCCAAACCTGTCTTCTGAGGCAAGCCAGCCCTGGGGGTGTTCAAAAAATGGGTTGATGAGGTACTTGAGCCCACGGTATAATGGTCTAATGGTTAGAAATATGATGGGATAAAGGTTGGACTTGATGACCCTGGAGGTCCCTTTCAGCCATAATGATTCTATGATTCTATGATTAGCTGAGTGTTATCAGATCCCAAGCTGAAAAGAGCTTTGGGTTTGATCTGTGTTGACCTCTCCTTCATATGAACTACCCCAAAAGACCAAAAATCCTGTTTCTAATAACAAAATATTTAAGAAATTAATAAATAAAATTATCCCCTCCAACTTTTAAAATACACAAAACTCAAATCAACTGGAAAAGGTAAGATAGAAATTAAAAGTCAATTATACATTCCTTTCTATCTGTCTACTCCTGGCCTCAATTTTACCAGTTCAACAGGTATGCACTGAAGCACTGAGCACTACCCCTTCAGAAACTTCCCAGGACTTCAAGGGATTTCCCTCACCTCTACAGTCTGCCTCCTTGACGCTGTTAGTTTCCCATTACAACTCACTTGTTCGCTTTCTCTGAAAGAACTCTGCTCCAGTTTTCCCAGTCTCTTTCTCACCTCTAAGGATTCAGATCATCTTTTTCATTTATGAAAGCATAACAAAGGTGAGGGAGATTGAGGGGAGCAAGGAATAAAACAGAAGAAAATCCATCATCGTCATCATCAGGATCCATTAAGCAGAACTTGATCTTGAATATCTTTTATAAAGAGACTAAATATCATTCTACTGACAGGTGCAGTAGGATGTAACACAGCATTCATACATAGAAAAAAGTTTCCTAATTAAAAAAAATAAGTACTAGGAAACTTACCTAAAAATATTCTTTCTAGAAATAACATCAGTTTTCATTTCTCTTGACCAGAATCACCAATGTGATTTTAAGAACTCTGGACTTTAAAAATAAAACATGGTAGACTCCAGTAAAAGCAAACATAGAAATCTAACTCAAAAATAATTAAAAATAATCTTTAGAATTAATCTTCTCAATGAAACATCCAAAATGTGTTTAACATATAATTGAAAATCTAAAGGCAAACCAAACAAATTAGTAATCACAATTAAAGCAGAGAAGTATATTAATCAGGAAACATTGGTGTTTAATAGGTCCAACCATAAAGTATAGTAATAAAGTCTGTCAATTTAGATTGGATGGTAAGTACTATGTTTGGCTCATGGAAAATTTAATATGCATTCAAGAAGGACTTCTGTATTAATGAAAACCCCACTAAAGTTTATGTTGTCGCCTTAGTGCACAAAAATGGAACCGGTGGTGCTGAGCTACACGGGAAGAAATCTCAGTGTCAACACTGGTCTCTGATTATCATGCTGGAGGGATCAGCCAGAAGTCTAAAAGCAGAAGGAAAGAAAAACCCTTCAAAATTAATCAATCAGTTGCCCCTAACCAAAGCCTAGTATTTCAGAAGATGAGAATATTTCTGACTGAAGTTTTTACTGATGAAAGCATTTCTGACTCCATTCTATTCCCTTCAAAATCCTGTGTAATTCACTCAAGCAAAATGTTTGTACCTGAGACATTCAGCTGCTTCTACAGTGCAGGTTCTAGAAGTTGAATCTGTCCTACTAAGCTCATCAAATATCACTTTAATGCAAAGTGCTATTATACTGTATAATATCACGGGACAGGAGAGATTTGCTCCTCCAGGGAACTACCATGTGTTTTATACACCTTTCTACCAGAGAACCAAATGATTCAGCTGTTTATTAGCAAAGACAAGTAGGATCCAGACTTCTGGGACCAGAGGACTTGATGTGTCACCACTTACAACCCTTGCATCCCTGAAGCCCGAATGCATTTCCTAATCTATTTCCATTTTTACTAAATTCTACTATACCTTAACTCTCACGAATAGAAATACATTGATGTAATTAGTCCAAAAATGCCAGCACAGGTTCTTCACTTCCAAAGATGCAATCCAGCTAATTTTCAAGGTCCTTAGTACCAAAAAAGGAGTTATCTTTTACCCTGTGGTAATGACAGACTACAGTACATGGTGTATAGAAAGGTATCCACTATGATTTCAGCATTTCCTTAAGCTTCATGAGTTCATTATTAAGGTCACACAAACTGTGGAAAGACATTTCAGTGCAAAGATGTCGCCCCAAAGACTATCACAACATGTCAAAAACTTGTTCTGCGCTATTACCTCTATTGGATATTGGACATTATTCTTCAAAGAACATAATTACTTTTCTGAAAATAAAAATTACTTCATTAATAAGAGTACAATTAAAATACAATTATTTTCAATAACATTGACTTTAGCTGATAACAGATTTTTCGCATAGTTTTTCTAACTGCCAATTCTCTTTACAAATGAGAATATCCATATACCCAAAATCAGAAGCCTTTGAATTTGTGTCATCAAAAAACAAATTGTGTTCTCTTATCAGTACATTTTAAATAATAAACTTAAGGGGGTTTTTTGTTAAAAACTTTACTTCTATAATATCATTCATTAGTTACTATAAGGAAAGAGATTAAACCATAAAAATAACCGAAGCATACAGAAAATGAAGAAATTCAAAATATAATGTAATTTAATGAAAAGCACTGTTTCCAGGTTTTGCATTTTACATCCTTATTGTCCACTGTTCACTAATTTCTACCCGTTGTATATTTCTACCCATTTTGTATATTATATTATAGCTGTATATTGTACCTTTTATTTAATCTCCTTTTACGTAAAAAAAATTGCCACAGCTATAGCTTCCCTGCAGTAGAATACAATGTCATATACAGTGTATAGTGATTTTAATGTAACTGAAGAGAGAAAAAAATGTCTTTTTTATTTTTAATGTATCTAATTCAAAAGCAGTTTCTAAATCAAAATTAAGAAGGAAAATAGATCTGCTTCTCAATAACATGAAGTTTAATATTTTTACACTGAAATTATTTTTTTCCAAATTGAACAAAGAGGGAAAATATTTCTAATCATATGTGTGTGGTATATATCATCTTAACACATCAGAGTTCTTATTTTGATGAGATTGAATGAATCTAAATATTGATAAAAATGCACAACAATGTCCTGTATTTTAATAAAATCAAACAGTTTTTGTAATTTTGGTCTTCTCAAGTTGTTTAATTTCAAGGAAATACTCACACACATTTCTCCTACCTGTAGTTGCATTGTACTGGTAGTGGTTGTTATAGAGAGATAAGACCAGGAGGAACAAACCTATCAACACCAACAAGTATTGAAAATATTGCTGTCTTGGCATCAACATAAAATGTGCTAATAAAGAATTCTGGAAGTGCCAGATTGAGTTGCCTTTTAGAAAAAGGAAAATAATAACTGTTTGAAAGTATAGCCGATAAGCCAAAGTTACTCACTTGACTAAAGATAAATCTCAAGTGGTCTGAAATACTACAGGATCACAAAAAATACTCCTGAGAACATCCACGCAGAGGTGATCAAAAACCAGATATTCCTAAATATTCTTGTAAATTCCCTGATCCCAGGCAGTGAAACTGATATCCACAGCTGGGTAAACTTTTACTGTCATGTGGTGTCACCGAAAATAACTGAAGTAGCTAAAGGCTCAGTTCAGAAATTATTGAATGTATTACCCAGGTAGCCAGACCAAGTGGTCATAGACTCTCTTTCCTATTCAATAAATGTAAACATTTAATTTGTTTTCATTGCAGGAACATCTGGAAATCTCCAGTAAGAATGAGTGAGGTCTTGCAAGAGCTTAGTCTGGTTAAACTTGGCTTGCTACTGGAAAGGAAGGAAGGGATGCCTTGCCTTCTCCCTGGCCAGACTGACTGTGACATTGCAGAAGTGTTCAGAGTGTACAGGACAAGCAGCAGAAACACAACTTCAGAGCAAAAAAGGTAGGGTGAAAACATTTCCTTCAGCAGGTTAAGCAGCACCCTTTATCAACTTCTTGGCACAGCCAGATGGAGCCGTGTCTCACTTTTGCAGCTCAACGTGTCATTTACCAGGGCACCAAGAGTCAGAGCACTCACCTACTTCCCTTATACAATCATATAATCCCAGACTGGTTTGGGTTGGAAGGGACCTTAAAGCTCATCCATGGATAGGGACACTTTCCACTAGACCAGGTTGCTCCAAGCCCCATCCAACCTGGACTTCAACACTGCCAGGGAGGGGGCATCCACAGCTTCCCTTTCACTATTCATCCTCTGGGACTAATTTTCTTTTGCTATCTTGGCTAAATTGTAAATCTGATCTCTTTGCTGATGGAATAAGGTATGTTGGAATAATAACAACAAAAGGTGTCTTATTCTTGGCTGTTAATGATTGCTTTGATCTCTAAGGTGGGCTTAGCATGGAGCATGAGGTGGTTCACAGGGCCTTCATTAGCTGTTTGATTGCTGCTAAGATACTGGGATGAATTTAGAGATACTTGTGTCCTCCATCTTCTGTCACACTGATTTGATATGAACTCCCATGGTTCCTGTTTCAGAGCAGATTACTGGTTGCCATGCATTCATTTCTTCTCTTATGTGGTCTTCTTTAACACGAATAGATATTCTACACATACTACAAGATACACTGCAAATACTGTAACATCCAAGATATTCTTGTGCCAACATTTAAAGGAGAAGGGAAAGGAAAAGGAGAAAAAGTCTCCAGTCTAGTGTCTTTAAAAAAAACACAGAAAAACCACATCTTTCTTTGTTTTGTTAATTTGAAATATCAAGAGATTTTTTTCCCCTTTCTATACTAGGGACAATTTAAGCTTATAACCCTCTTACGTGTTACTACTTCAAGTTAATCTGTAATATAAATGAAAATTATTTTCATTTTTATTTTTGACACAAGCAGCAATTTTCTTTTTCCTAATGTTCTGGTTGCTAGCAAGGACAGGGAACCACCCCTTACTGATTGCTGGTTTTTGACACAAGCTAATTTAATGATACAGACAGTGATGATGCTATTATGGAATGGTACATTGAAATGTGAAAGAAATGTGAAGAAAAGAGACAAAAAGAAAAAAGAGAACACCTTGACACAGCCACCATTTATTTTTTTTGGCTCAGAAAGGACACTATTAAAAGGTTTCACTGTTTGCCTCCTGTGTTTTCCTCCACTGAGAACAAAGCAACTAAAACAAGTAAATATTCTGACTTTGATTAACATGGAATAACAATTTTCATTTATGTAGTGCCTTTTAACTCTAAAATAGCATTAAGCTCTTAGGCAAACTTTAACATATAACTCCACAGAAGAACCACTTCATCCACTACTGGAGTGGAACTACTGCTGATGTGAAATATGAGAGGTGTTTAACAGTTCATGGCAGCACAGTCCAGCACAGGCAAGGAGGTGAGGAATAGCTTCTCCATCTAAAGCTGAAGGGAAAACAAACTTCAGGAATGGAAAGTGATCCAGGCTTTGGGGCTCACATACCTTTAACACTTCTTAGCATTTTGACCAAGACCCTCGTGATAGATGCATGTGTGATTATTTCTATAGATGGAATTTTTTTTCAACTTTACAAACACTTTTTCTCTTCATCTATAATAAGAAATAACCATCCAGTAAAGAACTACATTTTCTCACCAAGGAAACCAATAACTCCTTCCTCTGCCTTCCAGGGAGCTGGTCCTCCATGTTGGCACATGGAAGAAGTGGGTGGTACAGCCTGTACCTCTTCCCAGGAGTGGCAGCTGTGACTGCCTTTTGCCCAGGTGGTCAGATGCTTCCTTCGTCCCTTTCATTTCAGATGCTTCCATCTCAGTAGGTACAGAGGGGCCTTTTCACTTGAGTCCAATGTGTCAGCTTATATTCTTTGGTCTGAACACAGAGGAAAGTTATTAAAACACATTTTGTTTAACTTTTTAAGTGTGTTTGAGAGGCACTAGTTTAAAGAAATGGCAGCTGCATAGCCCCAGGACTTTTTTCCTATGCCCTGCCACTGCGATGCAAATAGCGTAAGTGCCTAAAAAGACATGGCCCAGCTGGGCATGTCACTCAGTGGTTTAATAAAGACCCAGTTCTATTATTGTCACCAAAGGTCAATTCAGGAAACACTCTATCTCTGATTCACAACCTACTTCTTGCTCCTTGTTTTAGTGAGAAAACAGAGAATAGCTTAAACTGAAACTGAGACTTTGCGCTGCACCTCACATGGTATTTTCCAACAGTAGATACATTTACATGTTTCCCAGATATAGTTGCAGAAAACAGGTTTAATTTCTTACTGTGTCCACTTACTTCCTATTTGGCAAAAAACACCTACTTTTACATCTGGAAACTAAAGAAATGTTTTTAAAAGTCTAATGTTACCTCCTACATCCTGCAGCCTACCCCAGCTATCCCTTCTAGCCTCACAAAGGCCCAGAGAAATGTATAAACATTTCTGAAAAACACAAAACTCAAGTGGCTTGGAAGATACTTCTAAAGCAGAGAGTATGCAATGAAGAACACCCTGCTTTGCACTCTCAGAATTTCCTGAACTATATGAGGTTTTAAACAGAAAAGCAGCAACTAAAGCTGTACCTGCCTAGAAAGTGTAAAGTGACAATACATAATTGTTGAGACTTTTGAGCAGTTCATGTAGAAAAAGGCTGGTTGAAATCCTTTTCTGGGGAATGGAATGGTGATGCAGAAGAGTCACAGTCAGCTCAATTGGACATCTCATACAAAAAAAGCTGTTACTAAGGTTATACATCTATCTAGTTATATATTTGCTACATTTCATTTCCTTGTTTTACCTGTTGGTGATAAACACGTCTTCAAACTGACGGCGCTAAGGTCAGCTGAAATTGCTAGTAACAAAGGTGATATAGGTAACTGTCATATGGCTGATTTACAGCCTGCCACTGTCAGTTGTAAGAAGACTGAAAAGAACGGTCATAAAACGAGCCTTTGCATAAGGCACTTGAAAGTATTTCAGCTAAAACAATTTGAGTAACAAATGCAGAAATAACAGATCTTATTTTCAGTGAAATAACTTGGGGATGAAGGGAAAGGGAATGCTTCAATTGGCAAAGTTCTTGAATGTTGCAGATTGCTATCATCTCCCCGGGCATTGCAAAGCCAGTGATTTATGTGAGCCCACCAGGTTCTCTATGTTGGATGTGCCTAGCTAACCTCAGAGGTATTCACAGTACTATGGAAAAGCAGTATGGTGCAGAAGATCCACAGAATCAGAGATTCAGAGAACTGTTGCTGCTTGCAAGTGAAGCAAAAACTTCTGCCACGATACCAAGCTTCATTATTCCTTGCACAATAGAGAGGACTTGAACATAGAGTGAAAATAAAAACAAGCTAATGAAAACTTACTGTAGCAAGTCATTAACTGCTTAAAAAAAATGCAGTTTCTAAGATTATTACATTAGAGTTAGTGCTGGTTTTACTGACTTGAAGATGAGTGGAGATGCTGCAAACTACCGCTGTACGCTCATAAAAGATGAAGGCAGAGGGATTTTATAGGCTCACGATTATGTTTACCAGAGGCTAGAAAACAGAAAATGGGTTGGTCAGGAGAAAAATTACATATGTGTGTTTGGGGTAAAGAAAAGGAATCATCTGATATGAAGATAAGAAACAGAAAGCCTCTTCAAATTCCTCAACTGCACATGTCTTTATTCATCAGTTTATTTATTTCCATTTTTTATGGGAGGATACTTATAATCATCCAAGGGCTCTCCAGCCTGTCAAAATGACAGAGATGTTTGTTTTCCCTTATGGGACCAATTTCTTGTGGAATGAGGTAATACACTACTTTTCTTCCTTTCACACTATGGGGTCAGTTCTGCAAGATCTTTGCTCCAGTCCAACAGTACTTTTAAGTGTACCAAATGAATGAAACTGCTTAGTTACAGCTATGCTCAGTGTTTTGTCAGAGTGCCAAGGGTCCTCTTTTCACCTTTCTCTACCGTGTCTCACCTGTAAAACTTGTAGGCACGTTTTCATCCTACTGTCTTCTAAAAGAGCTGGATCAGACCTCTCAGATAGAAAGGGTAGGGCAGCAATTTCACTTGTCATCTGATAAGCATTTGACAAACTCTTAGAGGGACTGGTTTATTGTATAATTCTCAGAAGTTGCAGTAAATGGAATGGAAAAATAATGGAAAAACAATTAAGTTATTTACGGTGGTGATGAGCTGCAAGTCTTAGAGAGATTAAAAATCGTAACCTATTACACCATTTCTCAATTTCTACTGAAAAAAATAAAGGGAAGCATCATATGAAATTCTTTGCTTGACTGGGGAGAATTACTACTGAGCTGTGACAGTACTCTGTAAAAGCCAATTTGAATATGCTTTTAATCATGACCTCATTGCCAGCTGCGAAACTACTTTAAATGGAGGTGAGATGTCCAAGGCAAATGGTGGTTTATATTTTCAGTAAGCTTCATTGCTTTATGCAGCATAGCTTGGAAACCAAGGGAAGTCTAAAGATTGTAAACAGCTTTTCTTCTCATTTAAAATCTCTATATTTTCCTCTTACCACCCAAATTAAAGTGGGGTAGAGTATAGCAGATACCAAATTCTAAAGCATTAGGTGAAAAGGAAGGGTGAGAGGAGAGATTACCACATGGAAAAAAAAATAAAAGCTGATTTCTGCAGAAAGTGTAAAAAAGTTACCAGCTGAACAGTAGAAGTCATATGCTTTACTCATATATTAGCTTCTCCAAGGTCAAGTGGCTCTTTTAACATACCTGTAACTGTCATAAGGCAGTCTGAAAGCAATGCAATACTCTTAAAATGTTGGCAGCTGATGATGATTCAAAATCAAAATATTTTATCTATGAAATATTCTCCTGAAGACTGGTGCCTGATAGTCACTTTATTTGCTTTTTTCCTGGAGGAGCTAAAACTGTATGGTGAGCCTCATCTCACACAGAGTGCAATTTTAAAACCAGTGCTAGTTGACTAAGAAATAAAATAATTTCTGTTTTCTGTATCTTCATTTCCAATTTTATGGTGAGAGCCCTGAATTATGTCTGTCTGGGACAGAAAGCTATTTTCTTATTTGCAGATGACTTTAGACTCTTCCCTTGTTGTCTGTTCTCCAGTCCTCCAAAGTGCTCCTCTCGATGCCACAGGAGCACAGCAACAGAATCCAGAGGAGGAAGTCTACGTGTGTACCTGAGCTTTTTTTTTGATAAATGGAGGAATTTTGAAAGTAGGGTCAGTCACTTCCAAAAGTTCCATATTTGCTAAATAAAATAAATAAATGGGCAGCAAATTTATCACATTATTAGGAGAAAAAAATAATAGAAATAAATTACAGGTGTTAGGAATCCTTTCAATATCTATTCCTGTCCAGAATTTCCCTTTGGAGAAATGGTCTCATAACTTCAGTATGTATGATTTTTTGGCCACCTCTATCATGAATTTATAATTCTCTTCCCTCTTTGTTTACACTTTCCTCCTCATACCTTCTTTGTCTCCCACCACACATTTCAGTGCAAGTATGTGGAAAGGACCGTGGTTTCACAAGCTGTTGTTCCAGCATTTTCTGTGGCTCACCTCCAGCTGTGGTAGAATGGGTGGTTCACAGATGGGTGGATTAACATGCACAAAGCATCTGGCAGGGAATGCAAGACTGTGAGGTATGCAGCAACACTGGAAGCTGTAGGCATTCAGCACTCAACCAATAAGCCTTAATTTTGCAATATTTTACCATGGAAGGAAATTTCTTCATTGCCCTGTTGGTTACCAGTTTAAAAAACAAAATATGAACACTAGCAGCCTTGAGAATTTTATGTTAGAAAATCTACAGCTGTCAATGTTATTCATAGAAATATCCACATCTTTTTGCAATCTAGATAAAATATTTCTCCTTCTACTATCCTGCGACAGCGTATTCCACAAATTTAGTTGTATGTTATCACCTGCAGTTTTTAAATATCCTGCCCCCTTTGTTTCATTGAAGGACTTACACTTCCACTGTATAAACACATGGAGTGGCCCAGCCTTTGTAGCAAGAGGGGCAGAGTGGCTGATTGACTGAGCGAGCTGCACCTCTATGTGCATGGGAAGCACATGCAGCATTTTGCATGCTCAGCAAACCAGCCAGTACTGTTCCTGTCTTCCTTCTGATTTTTGCCTTCTATCCTATGCCTCAGTGCTATGCAGACATATTATTCTACAGAATGGTTTCATCAGCTTTGGCAAGCAGAGAAAACAGAGAATAGATAATATCACAAGGCCATTCCATTCCACATTACATTCCTCATTTAGGGGAACATTGCTCTTTTTCAGATGAAGTATTAACTTCCCAAGAAATTTCTATGTTGAATTTTCTTTACCTCTCCCTTGTCTTGCCTCCTGACTCTATGACATCTTATACACATGACTAACTTGATGTTACAAGTATCCCTTTGGAGAGAGCCAAGGGCACCAGGTCTCAGCTTGTGCAAAACTACAGCTTTCATTTATAAATCCAGGCAATGGAATATTTTCTATTCAGTGAGATCATTGTGGAACATATGAATAATAATCTGACTAATGACAACATGCAAAATTGCAACCAACTGACATTTTCATAACAACACAAGCAAGTGTTTTGCTTTGGAGAAAATGCATGATTTCCCAAAGATAAATTTGACATCAAATTTGAATTTTACTTGACTCATTTTTAAAAGAGGATTTCCAAATCTGTGACGTAGTAGTATGGGAATCACAGAATCACAGAANATAGTAGTATGGGAATAATTCAGTCTTTTTAAACAGTCTCTATAAACTGTCACAAGGCAATTCTTTCACAATTCTGTGTAAATCTCTTACACTAGTTTTTAACCAGAATCAAAAGGCACGTGACAAATATTTTAAATACAAATATTTTAAATACAAATATTTTAAAATATACTTTCATGTAGTTGTTTAGTGTAGTTTCTGCATATTATACAAGTCTAGCTGCAGGAAATTTCCTGGAGAAGGAAGATAGGTGTTCTACATACGTTTTTTATTGCTTTCTCTATTCACTGTTGGTACCACTGTTTTCTCATGGTATTGCAAGAGTCAAGTGGATTTCTCTGCACCATAAATGAGACTGGAAAGGTACTGAGACCGTTTATTTTACACATCTGCTACTAAGCCTACAGGCAACCTGGTTTGCCTACTGAGTAAATGCAGAATTTCAATTTGCACTCTTCATAGTCTTACACATCTACAAATTACATCAGAAGGGTGTGATCACAAATGGTTACAAAGACACGTGTTTACCTAGCAGTGTCTCCTCAGTTTGGTTCAGGATCTAAACCCAGGAATTTCAATTGTGCTGGTTCAGCTGACAAAGGTTTATTACTGCTTAAGAGATGAGCCATGATGAAAGGTGCTGGGAAAATAGGAACAGGGTCTGATCAACAGCAGCAGGGAGTATAATGTGGTTACAAAGTAGAGTGTCTCTGGTGAAGCACAAATATTTGCTATGCCTGTGGCAGGATTTGTCCCAGGGTACCACTGCAGTAAGGAAAGAAAAATGGGCAGGATTTGATTATTTTGCAGTAGCAATGACACTAGCTGTGCTTGGTCCCATTACTGCTCTTTTGGAGGGGATCACCACAGGGAGAGTGTTTTTTTCCCTGTCCAAACAGAAACAGCTTCACTTTAATCTTAAGAGTGTTCAGCTTTCCAACAACATTGGAGAAGTTTCCTAGCCAAAATCTCATAAAGAAGCCATGGTGCACTGGGACAAGAGAGAAGGTCCTCTAGCGGATTAATAACTTGTTAAAATGCAGGAAACAAAAACAGAGGAAAAAAAAAAGATGGGTTGTGCAGAAGGGAGAAGATTATCATTGTGTCCCACATGGATCTCTCTTGTTCAGAACATTCCTAAAGCCATCTGGAAAATTAGGTGAGTAATGAAATGAAAAAATCAAAATTCAACATTTTAAAAATGTAATGAAGATCTTCAGCTTGAACTGAAAAATACCTTTTTGGATTGTTGGTTCACAAACACTTTTTTATATTCAAACTATTCAATCCAGTATTTGAAAACAATTTTTAACATGGGAGAGTATTTTCTTACTCAGCTCCATTTCTGCACATCTACTAGATTTGCTCAAGAAATAGTGAAATTATGATGGCAATTACAAAGCTCACTTGACAGGCCTTTCCACCTTCCTAAAGTACCACCTTACTATCTCTCGTCCCTTGCCCATTCTAAGTCCAAGGCATAGTAACTGTTCATGCTTGCAAGTCTTTTCAAAAAAGAAACACCTTTTCTCAAATCTATATTGCAAGTAATCTGATATGTGTAAATGCAAGGAAATAGATAAACAAAGGGTTTTTCCCCTTTTACTGCCTGTCTCCAAAGTTAAGTCCCTGTGCTGCAAAATCTTGATCCTTGAGAGAAAATCTTGATCAATGAGAGAAACCAAAGCTATGCTTGCTGCACCTTTGTCCAGTAAATAATGAATGAAATCAATATTGCTTTTGCACTTGTCCTTCTGTGATATAGAAGAACACTTTTTAACCTCTGAACATGCTACAAAATTCAGCTTGCAACTCCAGCATTTGCAAAGAAAAGTACCTGAATCCTAGAATGACTTTATTATTGTTGTCATCACCTTGGCTGGTGATGACCTATTCAAAAGGTGGACATGGTGAAAACATTGGATGTGAATTGTTAAAATTTGCCTTGGCTATAGTGCTTTATAGATATTTGTTGATTCCCATATTTTAACACACCAAAATAAAAACACATGGGGGCAGCTCTCAGTTATTTCAAGCTGTCTCCAATCTTTCAGAGGAAAAATGTGGGTGGCAGATAAACCCTCTATGGTGCTCAGGTACTTCTAGGGATGAATGCCATGTAAATACTGGAGGGAATGTAGGTGCAATGTACTGTATAAAAAGACATGGAAGGTGCAGCAGATGCTCTCATTGTGTGGACTGTCCCCTCATTCTTAGTGACATGGGGCTGAGCTATGGGCAAGGTGCATCCTTGTTTCAGAGATTCATGTTTTAAGGCCAGACACTTTTGTTGATTTTGTCTGATCTGACCTACTAGTGTAGAACACTGAATTCTACCTCATAATTTGTCCACTAGAGAGAAAGGTTCCTCCTTCCTGCATAAGCAAATGATATTACCCAGGAACTGTGGCTGAACAGCAGTCTCTCTCTTAAGTACATCCAATCATGAACTCTGGACCTAATTCTTACTTGCAGTGCTAACAGCTATGGAAGACAGTGACAGTCCTATAAATGCCTACAAATTTTTAAATGTATTATCCAGGTTACATTGGAAACTAATGCTTATTGGATAATCCACAGTAATCCTTTGTTCCTTTCAATTTCCAACTTCTGGGATAAACCTTTCTTCTTCCCCCTGTTAGTCCAGGGAAACCTCTAATGAGACTTTTCTGATAGTTGCATTTCCTCTGTGACCCTGTACTTTATCATCTTCAGCTGCAAGAAATTTATCAAGGCATCTGTGTGGAGCTGTTTGGACTACAAGTCATCTGCAGCTCACGTCACATCATCAATCCTTCACAAAGCCATCACATAGAAGCCACATCCTACTTCTTCATGGGTGAAAGGATTGGAAAATTTGTCCTGAAATCTTCCATCCATCACTTTTTTTTTCCCTCTACAAAGAGGAAACAACACCTTGAAGTAGAAATCAAACCTACAACACACATTATAACATATCTACAGTGCACTGAAAATCAGAACAGTGCTATAATACCAATAGCCAAACCACGCAACATGTTGTTACAATTGAAAAAATTCCTCCATCTGTGCTATCAGAAGTGAAACTTGTTAATCATAAACTCAATTTATAATAACTATTACAGTCTTCTACTATGTTTTTCATTTCTAAGAGATTCAGCTGAGGAGGTACATATAAACACATACGGGAAACAGCCCCTTACACTTAATAAAGATTAAACAAGAAGGTGTGCCCCTTGTTAACTTAATGATCATGTGCTCAATATTTGAGAAATTATTATGGATGTTAGCATTATACAGATAATTAATAATCAGAATTCCATTGGTTACAATTATACATCATTACTCAGAGAGCTTGGTTTAGAAAGACACATTGTGGTCTAAATGGGAAATGTCTGGCAACTTCAGACTCAGCAAAAGTGGTATTCAGTTAATCTCCATGCCCCTTGCACTTGCTGTAGTATCCGGACACATTTACATGTAGTCATTCCTGTGAGGCAGGAAGGTGGTCTTATCTGTTGGAAAAGCAGACTAAAGGATTTGTGCATGGTCACACAGTGAATCTACAAGGAAAAAGGGATTTGGGCTAAGTTTTCTAAGATGAAAAAAGCACTCTAAGCCCTAGACTCTTAATCTATTTCAAACAAAAAGCATATAATATTAGTCATCCATATTTTCTCAGGTAGAAGTCAGTTCTGAGTCCCTTAATGAGATGCACTTTTCTGGAACTTATTAAGAAAGACCAGAGTCTACTCTTTTAAACCCACGGGGCTAAATCTCCCAGAATACATTCACATACCACTGCCTAATTTGTTTCAGCTCATAAAGCAGGTATATTTGAGCTATATGTAAAGAAAATACAACAGAATATTCTCTCTCTGCAAGAAATTAATGAAGAGGAGTGATGTTCTTTAGGTGTTTGGGAGGCTGAGGAGAAGTTCCTCCATGTTCAGTCAAATTTTAAAATGCTCTCACTTGAAATCATGGAACTCCATGAACAAATCAATCCACTCATCTCATACTCAGTTTCCTCTGGAGATGAATACATTACCTCTCCCATGATGCAGCTGCAGTCATAGCACTGTAATGAGCCAATCATCAAACATGTCTGCAACATTTTATGGGTGGCACAGCTGATAAGCAATCTCAATCCAAAAAGGAAAAAGGAGGAAAAAGACACAATACCTATTGCCATCGCAGAGCATCACTTTGTCCTCTTATTGCTTTTGTTTTCACTCTTAACTAAAAAGTCAACATTTGACAAGAAAATATTCTCTGAACACTTCTGATGGTAGTCAGTACATTCTCAATAGCTCATCAACATTATAAAGTAACATATCATAGGCTCAAGGGTCACAAGGGACCTCAGGACATCTGTAGTCAAACATCCTGCTCAAAGCAGGATCAACCCTGAAGTCAGACAAGGATGGAGACTACACAATCTCTCTGGGTAACCTCTTCAATTCTTAAATATTCTTGTATAAGAAAAGTGTCTCCTTACATCAAATTGGCACTACTCTTGTTTCAATTTATGTCTGTCTCTTGCAATCATATTGTGCATTTGTTTCTGTTGAACTTCATTGGGTTCCTCTATGCCTCCTCCTTCAGCCTCTCCTGCTCTCTCTGGATGGCAGCCCTGCCTTCAAGCTGGGCTTGAAATGGTTCCACTCCCTCTCAGTCTGGTGTCATCTGCAATTCTGACACGACTGCACTCTGTCTTACCCTCCATGTCACTGATAATGATGTTAAACAGGACAGGTCCCATGGTAGACCCCGGCTATATTCTGCTTGTTAATGGGCTCCAGTTGGAGTAAGATCAATTAATCATGACATTTTGAGACCAATCATTCAACCTGTGTTTTTTATCCACCCGATTGTCCTCCTATCTAGATTGTAATATCAGAACTTGTATTCAAGTATATTGTGGGAGACTATGACAAAAGCCTTACTAAAGCTGAGGTAAATGACCTCCCCATTTGCTAATCCTGTCACTTCCCTACAAGGTAATCACATGCATCAGACATGCTGTGTCTTTAGTCAACCCATGCTGTTCCTAGCCACTTTATTCTCCTTCATGTCCCCAGTATTGTGCTCCTAAAGGTCTCACTCCATGATTTTCCCATGGGCCATAGCAAAGCTGATCAGTTTCTCAGCTCATTTTTTGGCCTTTTTTGAAGATGGGTGCAACATTTGCTTCTCCAGTTATCATGGATCTTCCCCAATCTCCATAATCTTTTGAAGACAGCAGAAAGGGGTCTTAAAAGGACATGATCCAGATCTCTCAGCACCCCTAGATGCCTGTTAAGTCCCATGGGCTTGCATAGGTCAAGTTCTCTCATGTAATCCCTGATTTAACCCTCATTCTCTGGTGGTAGCTCTTCTGCCCCTTGAACCTGTTCACTCAGCTTAGAGTCACAGGAAAACTTGTTGGTAACAAGAGAGACAAAGAAATCACTGGATACCTCTGCCTTACTATGCTGCCTCTAAATCATGCGTCCCTTTCAGTAATGGGCTCAAATTTTTCTTATTTGTCATTTTGTTGCTTACATAACTGTAGGAGCATTTTCATTGTCCTTGTTGTCCCTTGCAAATCTCACCTCCAGTTAAGCTCTAGTTTTCCTAACATCACTGATACATGTTCAATAAAGTTTCTAAGGTTCTCCCTGATAGTCTGTCCCTGTTTTCACATCCTGTATAATGCTTGTTTGCTTTGAAGCTCTGTCATGAGTTCCCTGCTTAACCAAGCTGGTCCCCTGACACATCTACTTATTTTCCTGAAGTGTGCTTGGAGGATGCTTAGAGGATGCTATCCTTGCAGCCTTGCCAAATTTCCAGAGCTCCTTTCTCTTCAAAGGCAAGGCTGCTGCTACTCCCCGTCCTCATTCCCCTCCAGATCCTGAATATCACTATTTCATCATCACTACAGCCATGAAATCTCACATTGCCATACAGCATGTTCTTATTAGTTAACAGCAGAACTGTCTGCAATCGCTTCCCATACCCATATCAAGAAGTTATCCCTGACAACCTCCAAAAGCCTCCTTGACTGCTTGTGTCCCACTGTGTAGGCAGATGTCAGGAAGGCTAAAGTACCCCATGAAAAGTAGGGTATGTAATCCAGAGATGTCCTCGAGTTGCTTAAGAAAGACTTCATTCACTTCCTCACCCTGACCACGAGGTCTGAAACACTGCTACAGCAATGTCACCCCTGCTCACCTCTCCTCTACCCCTGACCCGCCAGCTGTTACCCAGCAGTTGTCCATCCCAGAGCAGAACTCTAAATCTGAGCTACTCCTTAACATAGAGTCAAATCATAAAATCATAGAATCATTTAGGTTGGAAAAGACCTTTAAGATCTTCAAGTCCAACTGTTAACCCAGCACTGCCTAGTCCACCACTGAACTATGCCTCTGAGTACCACATCTACATGTCTTTTAGATCCCTCCAGAGGTGGTGGTTCCACCACTGCCTTGGGCAGCTTGTTCCAGTGCCTGATGACCCTTTCAGGGCAGAAATTGTTCATAATATTCAATCTAAACCTCCTCTGACACAACTTGAGACCATTTTCTCTTGTCCTCATTACAAAGAAAAAATTACTTCCTTGCTGTCCCTGCCTGTCTTTCCTAATGAGCTTCTGTGTGGGGTATTGGTGGCAAGGTGTTGACAGTGGGGGGCTGTAGGGTGGTCTCTATGGAAGGAGTTTGGGGCTGACCCATACCAGACACAGATGGTTCCAGCTGGTTCTAGACACCTCCAACAGCCCCAGTGCAGGACACAGCTTACCCTATCAACCAAGTGGGTGAAAATCCATGTGAGAAGGGAAAAAAAGCTGGACAGATGGGGGATTTCAGGGAAAAAAAAGAGAGAAAAAAACCTGTGAACACCAAGGTCAGAGAAGGAAGGGGAGGAGGTGCTTCAGGTGCTGGAGTAGATTCCCCTGCAGCCTGTGGTGAAGACCATGGTGAAGAAAGTTGTCCCCCTGCAGCTCATGAAGGACCACTGTGGAGTAAATATCCACCTGCAGCCCATAGAGGACCCCACTCTGGAGCAGGTAGATGTGCCCTGAAAGAAGCTGTAGTCCATGGAGACCCCACACTGGAGAGGGAAAATTATGAGGAGGAAGAATTAGCAGATAGGAATGTTCTGGACTCACCACAACTCCCCATTCCCCTGCACTGCCTGGGAGGAAGGGGACAGAAAAGCTGGGAATGAAAGCGTGGCTGTGAGCCTGGGAAAAGAGGAGAGAGGGGCCAGGGAGAAAGAGGTGGTGTTATAATTTTTTGAGTTTTGTTTCCCAGTACCCAAATCTATTTTAATTGGTAACAAATTGATTTTCCTCTAGTTGAGTCTCTTTTACCTGTGGCAGTTACTGTTAAGTGATCTCTGTCTTCATCTCAATCACAGGCTTTTTTAATACTATTTTCTCCCCTGTCTTGTTGAAGTGAGGGAGTGAGAGAACAGCTGGCTGGATATCTGGTCCTTAGCCAAGGTCAGCCCACGACAGCTTCAATCTATCCATCACAGCACTGCAGTTGTATGAGCTGTCCCACCTTGTCTCCATTATTCCAATAATGATGTAGCTCTGTGACTGCTCTTAGAGCTGCAGTTCATCCTATTCATTTCCCAGGCCACATGCTCTTGTGTACACGTCCTTGAAGCAAGAACCTCCTTGTTCTTGTGCCTCCCATATTGCACTCTTCTTTCTCCAACCCAGCATTTGATTTTGATTCTTTATTTCCCTGCTGTTCACAGTTTCAAGCTTTCCTTGCTGCTTTGTCTAGTTGGTTGGAAAAGATGCTCTCATCCTACATTGTCAAGTGGATCCCATCTCTAGCATTCCTTGATCCGCAAAGAAGGTCCCATAGTCAATAATAAACCCCTGTTGTCAGTACAAGTGTTGACCTGTAGGATCCTGCAATCATTCCCTAACCTTTTCCCTTGATTGAGGGTACTGAGGGAAACACCATCTGAGCCTTCATGCCCTCGAGCTGCCAGAGCCTTCAGTCACTGTTGATACAATTAAAGTCTCCTCTAGCAGTAACGTTGGTGTTCACACAGATGAGCAGCAGAAGTCACTGGTCTGAGGGCCAGGCAAGCCTCTCCACAACAGCCCCATCTGAGACCCCATCAAGCAGGAAAATACGGTGGCAAGTCAGACTGGCAGATATGGGCCTCAGTCCCCAAGAAGGGTGATGCTAGGAACATTGAAATGATACACTATAGACATAAAGACTGAGGACAATAAATTATGGAAGTCATAATAGCATGTTACGGAAAAGCAACACATAACAAAATGCACTGTTCTCAATAGCAGTGGTTACCCCACAGGAGAAGCCACGTAGACAAGTACTATTTTGTGCCCTTTGTTAAACTACAGGAATATAAGCAAAGATGCTCTGACCAGTATTCCTTAGCCGTAATTTGGAAACTTTCCAATACCTCTGCATGCTTGTTTTCTTCTAAAGAACAAAAAAATCCCAAAGACGTCCCTAACACAGAGATTAACATATTCCCTTTTCCAGGGTTTCAGCAGGAGACAAAACAATCAGAAATATATGTTTCTGCCAAGCCTTTGATTACATGTGTTAGCCAAAGTAATAGCATGGAATCTCATTTTAGGGAGTGCCACAATTTCTGTAAGATTCATTTGACTGCAGACACATCTGAAATGTAGTGCCATAATAAATTTTAAATGTATATTATAGCAGCTATTGCACAGGAGAACAGCATGCAGGACTGCTGCCCTAAGAACATGCACAGCAAAAAGGAGAATCATTTGGCAACATTATTTATCCAAGTTGAAGAAACCTTTCTATGACCCTAAGGAACTGCACTAATTAGCAATCATTTCCCAGACAGTGAATTCTGGGCACAAACATTGTGCCTTGACTTATTGTGGCTTTATTTATTACCTATATTGAAAGGAAAATGGTTGAAATTAAAACAGCTGCAATAGAACTTTCACCTATAGTGATGTCCTTCCAGTGGGTGGCCCCTATACTTTGCATTCTTTAAGGGACAGGAAAACCTAAAATCAGCAAAATTTTATTTCTTATCTGCAAGAACTTTGGCTTTGTTTTGAAATACATATACAGTGCTCCATCTGTTTGGATTTTTCTTTTTTTCTTTTGGTAGTTTCGTAGGTTTTGGGGGGGTTTGTTATGATTTTTATTTATTTTATTTTTAACAATAATATAACAAAATACCTTTGTTCTACAGTTAACTAGTACAGTTCCCCTTCTTTTTTCCCACCTCTCCACCTTCTTTCTTTGCTTCTAACCAGACTGGGAGGGAAAGAGAACGTAAGAGGAGAAGGACATGATGAAACAGCAGTTTTGCAAAGTGGTATCAGAGGTTCAATCAACACATAAAAAGCTCAACATGGTTTTGGAATATATAAACTTTTTTGTACTTTTTGTACAAGAAAGAAAAAGCTTATTTTAGAATTGCAGAATCATGGAATTATAGAATGGTGTGGGTTGGAAGGGTTTTTTAAAGTTCATCTACCTCACCCACTCCCACCCCCCTTCCATGGGCAGGGACATTCTACTTTGAAATGGAGACAAAACAATGAAACTGAAATGCAGTTTTTCATTATGAAAGAGGTGAACAGAAAGGAAGGAAGGAAAGAAGGAAGGAAGGCAGGCAGGCTTGGGGCACCTACGACATGTCTAGGAAGCCTGTTCCTGTGTTTGACCACCCCCTTGGTAAAGAAATGCTTCCTAATGTCAGGTTTAAAGCTCCCTTGGTGCAGCTTTAATCCATTCCCATTCATCCTGTCCCTGGATCCCAGGGAGAAGACCTCAGCACCTCCCTCTCCATGTCTCCTCCTCAGGAAGCTGAAGAGAGCAAGAAGGTTGCCCCACAGGTAAACCATGATTTTGGATATATTCAAAGGACTCTTTACTTTGTTCAGGCATAACGATACCAATGTGAATATGAAATTTTCAGCAGCAGGAAAGTTATTACTTTCCCCAAAACTGAGATCTTGCAAGAGTGACAGGATTGCAGGAAAGGCCTCTACCTCAAGAACTGTATCAAACAAAAGTCTCTTGGAAACAGAAATGCAGTCAGAAAGCACTAACTCCATCTTACTGATGATGAAGAAATTATGGGAAAATGAGTGTGTATATCAAATCAACATTTTCACATTGTTGGTGTCTTTTTCTTCCCAAGTACCGCCATAATTACCTCATTCCCAATAACAATGTGGAAGATTGAGTAGCATTGAGTCGTGTTGATAGTGACTTGTGCAGTAACAGTCAGAGAAAATGTGCTAATATTTCAACATTACAAAGAATTAACTACAAAATGCTTTTTTGAAATGAAGGAAAATTTCACCATTTAAGACCAGATCACTTTCATGTTGCATTAATATAGAACTTCAGAAAGAAAAGGGGAGAGCTTGAATGTTACTTTTTCCTTTCTATCTAGATAAGGAGTTATGTGGTTGATGTGATTTTTTTATTGTTAAATAAATCAAACAGTAGGAGTTTTACAAAATGAAAATCTGAACTAAAACAAACAGGTGGATGATTGTTTTCTCTGGAGGGTAGCTGAAATTAGGATTTTAATTACTTTTTCATCAGAATTGTGACTACTTCCCACAATCTAAATCTCTACAGAATCACAAAACATCTTTTATATACCTGTTAACTTTTTCAAGTCATTACACCATATTAAATTCACACATTCTGATGTTTTTATAATGAAAGAGATAATTCCAGAAACTACCATGAAGAGCTATGGAAAAAAATTTTTATGAGAGATTTAAGTTTAGATCATACAGAAGTATTTAGCTCTTGACAACTCACTGATTTAAATCGGTGCCTAAATGAAATTTAAATGCCAAAAATAATTTTGAGATAATTTTTAAGTGCTTTCAAAATTGAACCTTGTGAACTTGAAATGATACTGAGTTTCCGTGTTTCAGATGATGAACTGTTATTTAGCTACATAATCCAGAACATTAATAAAAGTGCTTAAAAACTGCAGTGTATCATCCTTGTTTGTGGTTACTGCTGAATCAGAACTGCTGCTTTTTGGCATAACAAGACACCAGTGAAACTTGCATTGCCACTGCCAGAGCTATAACTGTTTTTGAGAGTATATTCAACAAACAGCATTTCTACAGGCTGTTCGTCTGACACTTTCTACAGGCACTAACCTAACTTTCAGGAGAGGTAAACACTGAAATTAAAACACAAGTAAATACTACATAGCTGTGGCTAAGACAAGTTGTGGTGTTAGGAAGTGACATGTTTTGTCCCATCAGACCCTAACACACACTGTAGGAGATGTTTAAATCTCATCTTGCAGTTCAGCTTTCCCCACTCAATCCAGGTTTAAGGCTGCAAGAGGCTTTCAGTGACCTTTATCATGCATGACAGGAAGGTGAGTGGCTGCATCTTAATGTGGGGTTTTTTCACCCAGCAAAACAGGTGTAGAGAAATGTAATGGTTTAGTAAGGCTAGACGAGGTCCTTGCTAGAACAGGCTTCATTCTGAAAAACTTGTATTATCTTTCTCTGCTAAAAGTGTGTTTTTGTAAGGAATCTGAAGTGATAAGAAGCAGACATGAAAAACAATAATTCTAGCAGAGGAAATAGATGGAAACCCAAAGGCTGTCTAGGGTCTAGCCTGACCTTTGTCCTGTGTTGCTAAGAGGTTTGTGAGATCTGTAGCATATGTGACTGGGAAAGGCCAGATGGGCAAGAAAATCTATGAGCCATAGATTTTGAGGGGTCCCTATGCTCAGTGTACTGTATTTTCATCCAGGGTTTGCAGTTTGAAAAGAGACACTCACTAATTGGAGTAATAGCCTGAACACTTTTTAATTACATATATCAACACACCAGAATTGTTGAAGAATTTTTTTCCCCTCCAAGGATACTCTGTGACCGCTCCAAAACTGTCAAATATAGATATAAATACCAGAATACTAGTAGGTGAGAAAGGAGCCCCAAAGCACTGAAGGAATCCTGCACAGTTTATCTTATAGACATGCTAGTAGCTTCCTGACAACTTGGCTTCAACTTCAATTTTCTTTCTCCCAGCGCCAAGCACCATATGCTAACAGTTACAGTGAAGTGACACTTATCCCACAAGTCTGCAATGAAGATGCTATATTTAAATTCAACTGTTAGGTGAAAGTATGTTTTATAAAAACTCTAGGAAGCTGCATCCAGATGGTTACAGAGAAGAATGTACATCTAGGGATTTTGAGGATGATAGCAGGTTACAGCAGCATCACTTCTGAATTTGGGGTTATCTAGTGGCTATTCCCCTTCCTTTAAGTTAGAACTAAAAACATTGCATAATACAGTGTTTGGCATACATAATCTTGACTGTTTTGGCAGAAAAATTTTTAATAAACTTGATTTCTTTAGGATTTTCTGTAACTGTTTCTGTCTGCATATCAGTCTCAACTTCTTACTCGAAATTAACCTAATGAACTAAAGAGCAATTTTGATCCATTTATTTCAGCTTTTTGTCAGTATAACTTTACTTTTAAATGGCAGAAAGACACTGGAGGAAAGATCTTTAACTGTTGGAATTAGCAGCATTGAGTATTTGACATTCTGAATTAGATGATTTCCACCATCAGAGTCTGTTCCATAAAGGGAGAGATGGCAGTCAGGGAGCTGGTTATGTTTTTCAAATTACCAAAGGAAATGTCAGTCCTGACAGCATCTAAAGTAGTTCAGCATAGCTGTGACATTGGCACAGAGTAGATGTCTCCAGTTTTTAGAGGAAATGTTTTAGAGTAGCTGAGGGTGTTTATGAATTAATGTTGAAAATTCCGTAATCCGGATAATGACTGACTATACCTTGTGAAATAGTTTTGGAGGTCAAGAACAGCCCACTACAGGAAAATCTGCAATTTGGCAGTTCACTTTGTACATGAGGGAGACATCTGAACTCCAGCCTTATGCTACTCATATGGCATCACATAGTGTCCTTCTACAAGTCTGTTTTAAAACAAATGGATAAAATTGATGTGAATCAACACTGTTTTTTAAATGCTTCCAGAGCAGTAACTTTACAAAGTAAGCTCACATTTCTGCTGATTTGTTTAACAATGTTGTTAATGTTATCATAATGATTGCATGAAGCTCTTAGTCTGAATTAATGTAAAGTATCCTGCAAAACTGCACCTCTTCATACGCATCTGTGCACACGAACAGGTGATGTGAACGTATGCATACAAGCTTACCACAAGGGTATTTATGAATATCAGCTCATTTCAGAAAAGTCTAGAGCTTTTTTACATTTGCATAATGACACTGTAACAGTTAATATGAAGGCAGGATGTTCTCAAAGCCCACATAAAGCATCCTACAAAGCAAGGATGATGAAAAATTGCATTATGCAGGTACACACACGTGTATACACTCATATTAAAGCAGCACACAACTTTCAGAACAAGTACATTGTGAAATATTCTGATTGGGAGGGTGTCAGTGTGCTTCTTGTAGGCAAAAACCATGGAAGGCTGTCAATCCACAGTCAAGTAACACTATTTAAAAAAAAAAAAGTTAAACCTCTAAAGCTTGATTGAATTGACCAACATTTGTGTTTGATCTGGTTGCTCTCTAGCACAGCACCAACGGCACACCAATCAAACAACAAACTATTGTTTTTCCTCACATTTTTTTTAGCAAAAGTCTGTCAGGTCTCGGTTTTGCTCTCCTCGAAATTATCTGATCTGAAAAATTCAGTTTCAGAAAGCTCAATATAAATCTTTTAAGATTTGATGAGTAGAATTGCTCACTCAGGCTTGTGGGTTTCTGCTCTGAAGCCAGGTAAGCAGGTAGGCTTGGTTTTTCAAGAGACATGAAGGTGCATATTGTGACCTATATTGGAGCCCGGGTTCCTGCCTGGCCCCAGGGGTGAGGGTATCAGAACCCACCCATCTCTTGTCACGGGCTATTTTCCTGATCTACACCAGTTCAGGGTTCCCACTGTGATGTTCATACGCAGATCAGAATAATATAGGTTGGGGTGTATAAACACAGGGTCAGTGTCACTCAGTCCCTGCCAATTAAGGCTTCTCCACTGATTTGTCTCAGTTAGTGAGCAGGTTGGCAGAGCATTTTTCCTATTACACACACTGGACTTGTGAGACACACCCTGTGCAGACCAGTATGAGTTCCCTTCTATCTGCTTATGCTCCGGTGTCAGGTAATCCACAAATTTGCCATTAATATACCCAGCTATGCCATGGATTCAACTCTAATGTCATTTACAAATGAGTATCGACACAAGGAATAGTTGGATTCACTTTCACTCAGTACAGGAATAGAGATCTACTTCTTAGTCACAATTACACCCAATTAGTGGTTCCAGCAGAAGAAAAATGTATCATATGGGAAAATTTTACTGTGGGACCTCCAACAAAGCTACAGGGAAGAGAGACATTACTATACACAGTCCCATCTACTACTAACTCAGCTATATCCACCTCTAGACACGATTTGCCAAAAACTAAAAGTTTAAACAATTCCCATCTGAACACATATTCACCAACATATAAAGAAAAAATTGTTATACTGTCTTTTAGCTGTCATTATTCTTGTTTTATAAATCACTCTTTCCCATGTGGCAATTTCTTCTGGACAACAGAGCACAATGTACATGTTGGAAGGCAAGCAGATGAGTCAGAAGGCTGAACAGGGATCTGCCCTCATGAACAAGGCAAAAAGGAAGGTGTGTGCCCAGTGGAAGCTAGGCCAGGTGACATGGGAAGAATACAGAGATGCTGCCACCCACTGTAAGGACAAAATTCGGGCGGCCAAAGCTCAATTGGAGCTGAAGCTGGCCAGAGCTGTGGGGGACAATAACGAGTTTTTTCAAATACATTAATGGCAAAAGGCAGGGTAGAAAAAACATCAGCACGTTACAGGATGAGGATGATCACCGATCACCTCACCAACAGAGATATAAATAAGGCAGAGGTGTTTAATGCATTCTTCACCTCCATCTTCAACACTGATGAACCAAGGAGTTCTCAGTGCTTGGAGCTGGAGAGCCATGACTGTGAGAATGAACAACTCCCGGCTGACCCTGAACTTGTGCAGGATCTGCTGCTACAGTTAGATCCCTTACAACTCCATGGGGCCTGATGGGATTCATCTGAGAATCCTCAAAGAGCTAGCTGATGTCATCACTGAGCCTCTCTATGATTTTTGGGAGGTCTTGGGAAGCCAGAGAGGTCCCAGCTGACTGGAAGCTGTCTAATGTTGTTCCAATTTTCAAGAAGGGCAGGAAGGAGGACCCTGGAAACTACAGTCCAGTCAGTCTCACTGCAGTGCCTGGTAAAAATATGGAGAAGATTATTCTGGGAAGGATTGAAAAACACGTGGAGGACAATGCAGTCATCAGTCAGAGCCAGCACAGCTTCGTGAGGGGAAGTCCTGCTTGTCAAACATTATTTCCTTTTATGACAAGGTAACCCACCTAGCTGATCAAGGAAAGCCAGTAGATATAATCTTTCTGGAGTTCAGCAAAGCTTTTGATACTGTCTCTCACAGCATCCTTCTGGACAAAATGTCCAGCACACAGCTGGACAACCAGGTTCCACGATGGGTGAGCAACTGGCTCACAGGTTGAGCACAAAGAGTGATGGTGAATGGGGTAACATCAGGCTGGTGACCGGTCACTAGTGGGGTTCTGCAGGTTCCATCCTAGTCCCAGTCCTCTTTAACATCTTCATCAACGACTTGGATGCAGAACTTGAAGGAATATCAAGTAAGTTTGATGATGATAGTAAATTGGGAGGAGCTGTCAACTCCCTCAAGGGCAAACAGGCCATGCAGAGAGACCTCAACAAATTAGAGAGATGGGCAATCATCAACCACATGAAATTTAACAGGGTCAAGTGTCTGATTCTGCACCTGGGATGGGGTAAGCCTGGTGGTATGTACAGACTAGGGAAGGAGTGGCTGGACACCAGCATGGCGGAGAGGGACCTGGGGGTCCTGGTTGATGGCAAAATAAATATGAGCCAACAATGTGCCCTGGCAGCCAGGAGGGCCAACCGTGTCCTGGGGTGCATCAAGCACAGCGTGGCCAAGGGAGGGGATTGTCCCACTCTACTCTGCACTGGTGCAGCCTCACCTCAAGTACTGTGTGTAGTTTTGGGCTCCACAATATAAAAAAGACATCAAGCTATTGGAGAGCATCCAGGAGGGCCACAAGGATGGTGTAGGGTATGGAGGGGATGCTTTATGAGGAGCGGCTGAGGTCACTTGGATTGTTCAGCCTGGAGAAGAGGAGGCTGAGGGGTGACCTCATTGCAGTCTGTGGCTTCCTCCTGAGGGGAAGAGAAGGGGCAGGGACTGATCTCTTCACTCCTGTGACCAATGACAGGACTCGGGGAACCGGCAGGAAGTTGAATCAGGGAAGTTTGGGTTGGATGTCAGGAAAAGGTTTTTCAGCCAGAGAGTGGTTGAGCACTGGCACAGCTCCCCAGGGCAGTGGTCACAGCACCAAGCCTGTCTGAGCTCAAGAAACATTTGGACAATGCTCTCAGGCACACGGTGTGATCCTTGCAGTGTCCTACACAGGCACAGGAGTTGGACTTGATGATCCTGATGGGTCCCTTCCAACTCAGCACATTCTATGATTCTATGATTGATTCAATGATTCTATGACTTTGCCCTGTCTGTGCTCCTGCACTGTTAATGCAGAATGTTCCCTACCACCTTGATGCAGGGTGCATTACAAGATCACTGCCCCTAATATCTATATAACAGGGAAATAAAGGACACACAGATTTGGTAAGTAGATAACAGTAAAATTTCAACCAAATTATTTCTCTCCTCTCAGAAATACTTTCTGATGTCTTCAGGACATTTGACAAGTAAACTAGTCCCTAAAAGAAAGCAAGCAACCAAACAATCCATCACACAGCTTGAGTGCTTGGGGTTTTTTTATAAAATAAAGTAAGGGCAAACCAAAGCAGATAAGTTGACTGAACTGTTCACAACCATTCAGTAAGTCTTCCTTTATCCTGGAGAAAAGTTTTCAACAGATTGCTCTGTTGAAAATCCATTGCCCATGGTTTCGCAATAGCATTGGCTTCTTCACAAAAGGCCAGTAGGAAAAGTAAACAATGAACATACCATCCACACAGCCACATAATGTCATCTTGGTTAATGCAGTGGTATCAGCTGGCATGTATAGATAGATACCTTATAGTGCCAAAACTGCTTGCTTTTTTTTGCTGTTGTTTTTCCCTGTCATGTTAACAGAATTTGTTCTTTAAATACTTAGGTAGACCATAATAAACTATGAGTTCACATCTTTCAAAAGTAATTAATTTATAATTCTAGCTGTGAAAATGTGGGGTATGCCATTAGGAAGCAGAATGAATAGGAATCCTCCTTCTTTCTTCCACACGTGACACTGGGTCAAGATACCTCTTTGCAAGGAAACCAAATAGGTCACTGCCAGTGCCTTTGGCAGAAGCCAATGCTTGTCAGAGGCCTAGGATAGGTGGAGGGAAATGTTATCTCCTAATTCCATAAAAAAGTGGCTAATTCCATAAGAAAATGTGGCAACACAAAGTAGCATGATAGAAACTTATTGAAGAACATTTGCTGGTTTTAGTTGAGTGACATTCACTGTCACAACAGGTGGCAAAAATTACTCTAGGCAGGATGACATAAGCTATATAAGATGATAGTGCACCAGTACACTTCATATCATGCAAAAATATACAGTAAATATAATACTCAGTTCAAAGTTAACTTTTTATCTGAGCTTCTCACCTGTAAATTTTTCCCCAGTTCTGTTTGAAGATCACTCAATTTCATTATTCTGTATAAATGCTATTGTTCTGCAAACATTTTCATGCTCCCTAATCTTCAAATCCATAGGACTAGGTCACCTTCTGTAATTCATGCCCATGTATAAAACTCCTCTACCTCATAAAACCATTTTTTCCTCTCAGTAGACTGAACTTTTTTCTTTTATTTCTGTAGCCTCACTTCATTACTTATTTCATTCCTCTGTCATTCTCTATCCCAAAGTTTTTGCAATCAGGATCTGAATCTATTAATTCAAACTACTAGGTGTAATCTTTTTAAACACCAACTGTTTACATTAATTTAATGCAAGTGTTAGACTACTGATGACAGTGGAACCACCCTAGTTATTAATTTTAAAACTGGTGAGCCATTTTCTTTAGTACAGCTCTTACCCGTCTGAGGTACCTAAGTAAACAAACATCACACCAGGTCTTGAAGATATGAAGCTCCTTTGAGTATCTGGTTCTGAATGCTAATGCTAAGCTGTATAGAGAATTTTAAAAAAAAACCATTGACTAGTGAGAAAAAAATAGTACTTAAACAGCATATTTAATGGATATGGCATTAGCTTCAATGACATTTAAAGAACATCAAAGACAGAACATATCTGTATCATGAGGAATGAAGTAAGATTAGAACTTCAAGAAAATGATCAAATTTAATTCAATGAACAACAATGGTTAGGATAACAAAATATTCTATGCAGCAAGTTTACTCATCCTCTTAACTTTATTTGTGTAGCCTGAAATTGGATTCCATAGAAATGCAAAGTTTTCAGATTGCTGAAATCTGAACCTTTATCTTTCCCCGCAGGCTATTTGTATTAATCTACTTTTCTTTGAAGCACAGAGCTGTTAAACTGTTAAAGCTCATTTAAAATGTGGCTATATTTCTATCAATGGACCCAGATAGTTGAATTATAGATTTTAATTACGCTTTTTCTACTTTGGAGATGCTTGCTTAGAAATACATCTAACTAAAGCATGCAATGAAAAAGCCTTCATTGCTGCTGATAAGTGAGTTGTGTCCATATTAACAGCAAGAGTTGGCTTAGTATTTAGAAGAATTTACATGGGCTACTTTTTATTAGTGATTAATATGAAACTCCGAGTCAGCTTTGTTCCCCTGACTTTATTGGTATTTTGCCATGAAACCAAAGCCAAGCAAAAAATGTGAAAATATGAAGTGCTTTATGCTTTAAGAGTGAAACACGAGATTTTTCATACTTGAGTAGCAGCCATCCTACAAAATCAGTTAAACACATAACTGGAAAATTAGAATTTATGCCTACAATTTTATCTGCTATACATCTGACTTGCCAGGTTAACTTTTCCAGTTTAGTGAAACCAGAGTAGGACAGTTACCATCACACAATATTCAATTGCTTTTCCCAATGAAACAATGCATGAATAAAATCCCCCTCACCAACTGAAAGTGATGCAGCAATAGTCAGCATAGCATCAAACTGTGAATCTTTAAATAGGAAAGACAATGCCTGTTATAGCTGCCAGAGGGAACCTACTTCGGCAGTCCACTGCGTGCTGCAGCTATAGGATGTCTACAGCTCTGGGGAAAAAAATAAAATAAAAATAATGTAGGAATGAGCATTGCAATAAAATGGTAAAGGTAAACTCCATGTGTTTTTCAGGGTATTATTGGATAGCAAGGAGGAGTGTGATACTCTATACTTTGCCAGGTTTTTAATAAAAAGATCACCTTGTGCCATCAAATACCCCTGGCAATAGAGTGGAAAGAGATACAGAACAAAGCTAATCCTTTCACAAATACCACCAACTTCACAAGATTTACACAGCAGAACTGACATAACCACATTAGAGAAGATCAGGAAAATTACTACAAACTACTTCAGAGATAACACACTATGTGTGCCTAACATCCTATCTGCCTCAAAATGGGTTCCAAAATCTACACATGTATAATCAAAGGCATTCTCAGAGTTTTATTTCTTTTGAGTAAAAAGTTAATAATATCATTGACATCAGTGAAACTGGTGGTTTAGAATGTTATTTGGTATGAAGAAGGTGTTCAAACAAGCTGGAAAGACCCTGGAGAAATGTAACAAAGCAGAAGATTTTAACTGCTTAGTAGCATGTATTACAGGGTGCTGCATTAGCCAGCATTTGTATCTGCTCCATGCTAGGTTGTTATCAGAGGCATTTGGTGTGGTGGTTAGGGTTGAGAAGAAAATTCTTGACAGTCTCTGATATCTTGGATGTAGAAATAAATTATCATTTGCTTTCAAGATTGAATTTAAGTTTTCAGAAAATCCTTAAAAATATGAAATTTTCATTTCGTTTGCCATGGTCTTCCCATTAAGAAAGTATTTTTGTGGAAAATTGTTGATGGCTCAGCAACTAGTGAGGTAGTTATTTATGTACAACATTCATTAGTAGATGAGGATCTCACAAAAAGTAAATAATGTATAATCCTTGAACACATTAGTTGTGAAGGTCACCTTCTGCTTCCGCCTGTGAGGAGTGTGACCATTCCTCGTTTCACAGCATGAGAATTAAATCTCCATACCACTGTTCCAAATCCCACCATTTGTTATCAGTGATAAAAACATCTTTCTTTATGTCAAAAAGGAGTTAAATATATCCAAAATCCTAATCCTTTTGCTGGATTAGTCTCATCATCAAGTCCACAGTAGACACGTGGACGCTTTTATGTATTTTCCTCTGAGTATGCCTGTCTATTTACAATGAAATTCAACATGCCATCACATGCCAGTCCAAACTCAGAAATCTCTGTAGTCAGTCAGTTCAGTCCCTTTGCTTTAACTACAAATGGATTACTTCATCTGAGATAGTGAGTTTACTGTCCCAGAAGATTAATTTCCAGGTAACTCCTTGCCATTTTTGCTTAACACTGTTGTTTCAGAGATAGCATGGTCCCTGATTATCAGGACCTAGTAACAGCCAAAGGGTAAATAACTAGAGGGGCTTTGCCCAGGGCATCTGTAATGTGAAATCTTTCATTTTACTCCTTTACTGAATTTCAGCATTGATTAAAAGGTATTACCTACCCCTGTGGCAGGAGAATACTTTCATGATTTTTTTTTTCAGTGAAGCAGAAAAATTAGCTACTTATTGATTCTGATTTATATGCTGTGAGCCACCTTCTGCTGAGCGTTTTGCTAAGACTCAACAGTTAGATGAGAAAGTGACATATCTCATGAAATTATAAACCAAGTACTGCATTGATTAATAATGTTAAGGTTCAGAGGAAAACTGTTCATTCATTGCCTGAATGGTGAGAGCCACACGGCTTCTCACATTAATTCTTAGGATCATAGAGTGGTTTGGGTTGGAAAGAACCTTTAAAGATCACCTAATCCAACACACCTGCCATGAACAGAAACATCTTCAACTAGACTGTGTTGCTCCAAATCCCATCCAACCTGGTCTTGAACACTTTCAATGAAGGGGCATCCACAACTTCTCTGGGCAACCTATTCCAGTTTCTCACCACCCTCATAGTAAAACAATTCTTCCATAGCCTTTGCTCCTTGTCCTGTCCCTGAAGGCCTTGTTAAAAAGTCTTTCTTATATCCCCCTTCATGTATTTAAAGTCCACAATAAGATCTCTGTGAAGTCTTCTCTACTCCAGGCAGAACAACCCCACTTGCCTCAGTCTTTCTTCACAGGAGAGGTATTCCAGCCCTCTGACCATCTTTGTGACACTCCTCTGGACCAGCTGTAACAAGTCCATGTCTGTCTTGTACTGGAGGCCCCAGAGCTGGATGCAGTACTCCAGGTGGGGTCTCAGGAGAGAAGAGGGGGAGAATCACCTTCTTGCTTTGATCTGGTAAGAACATTCTTCCATAAGAAAATAGTAAAATATAATATGGATTTTGGATGTAATATTCAATGCCCAAAACTCCAAAACCCCCCAAATTTTTACCAAACATAAAGCTGTTATTGTTATTTTGCCTCAGTCATTTACACACTGTGTACCTCATGGTCTACTTCTATGAACTGTTTATAGTGCTGTTAAAAATCTCCATGCACCACAGTTCATCAGACAATCCCTAGAGCAAAAATGATGAACAAGCATTAAATCCATGTTCCATTTTTAACTGGAAACAGATGTATTGGGGGGGGGGGGGGATGGAAAAAACG
>VZRW01013834.1:131899-142315 GCA_013398125.1 Aegotheles bennettii
GTATTTTAAAAAATTAAGTTCAGACTGTTGCCAAGACATTACTAGTCAAGTATACAAATGTCCCAGCTCCTGAAAAATTAAACACTCACCACCTGCCCTGGAGTTATTCCTACTACAAAACAAGGCGACCTGTGGAGCAAATACACTTTACAATGTGCCCTGCTGTTCTCGTCCCTCAGTTGTCTACGTGTTTTTCACAAAAATAAGGAGTATAATGGGACTGTGGAAATGGGACATGGTCCTGAGTTTCCTGTTGTGAATCTGACCACAAAGAGCCAGTCTGTGTCACCTTCTAAGTGTCAGTTGAGGCTTAAACTCCTGTCCTACTCATTCAAAATCTCACCTCAGTAAGCTGATGTATTTTCAAGTCAGTGGCATTAGTGATTCTTCAGTTAAGAATGCAACTTTTCTCATTTAGGTTGATTCTAGCTTTGATTTCACCTGGTTTCTTAAAAACTGGAGGCTATGTGAGTGCCTGTGGTAGTAGGTACAGGTGGGTGTTACAGACATATGGCTCTATCTCTTCCAATGTATGTATATACTCACTGTCCAACTTCAAAAAAATGTCACTGATTTCTAGACATGTTAAACCATAAATCACTTTAAAACTGTTTTCACATTTTGTGACCGTAAGTGGACAAAATAATATGATCACAAGGGCACGCCTGAAAATGACCCTGCAGAGCTGAATGTGAGCACAAAAGAATGACCCTCTTATAAACACTTTGCAAGATAAGTCCTGTCAGACCCAGTCATCAACCCGGAGACAAAAAGCTGTAAGAAAAGAGTCTGTATTCATTATGGCACTCAAAGAACAGCTGTCTCCCTGTAATGACCCTGTGGATATTAAGCCCAAGCTACCTTTTTTTTGCCCTGCACTCGTGTTAGCAGGCAACAGCTCTAGTGGCCTTTCCACACCTGGGATTGTTACCATCATTTTCCTTTCTTTTCTGGCTTTAAAGGATGTTACTTGCCAGGCTGGCATCTTCAGAACTTACTGCTTTGTTAGCACATTTCAGGATGATCTCACGTCAAAACAGAGATGAAAACAAAAGTCTTTCTTCACCACAGCTTGGAAATGCAGATTCCACAACAATCCACCTCATATCAGGTACATGCTGTATTCAGACAACCACAAATCTGTTCAATACTGTGTACCTGGACCTATCTCTGTTCCCTCCCATCCGCTCAAATGTTCTGTTCCCTGGCTGAAGTTTGAGATATAGCTACCAAGTTTACTTGACTAAAATTGACTTTTCTTACTGTTCTATTACAATTACAGTGACAGAACCAGTACTTCTCAGGGAGAGATGAATATTGACTGATGCTTCTCAACCATACTTGGGAATTTCCAAAGATTCAAACTGAATTAAGAACTAGAGTCATGGGACCTCAGTTTTTGTTGTGTAGAAACTTAACAAATCTCAGTTTGTATTAGCATAAACACCAAATGAAGACTGTTTCATTGCTGTCAAATATGTCTTGCAAACCCACTCATGGTTTGGTATTCTCATGTTTTAACTGTGAAGGCAAGAGAAACAGTGAAATAACTGTGATAGTTATATATATAATTTTGTCTCCCAATAAATATAAAATATGTAAACAGAGACTTTTTTTAAAGCAAAAGCATACTTATTTTTGTTTCATTTTAATGTCCTAGTTCACAAACATTTAAAGTTTAAATTTTAATATTGTCTGTAAATTTCAATAAATTACTGTGGTTTAAATTCCTTTAAGAGCTCATATTCTATCAATCTCATTGTGTGGGAAAATGACTGTCACCCTCAACATTTTTTGAAACAGTTTCTTTATTTTCTTTGTATATTTGTTTTGTCTCTCATAACAGAAAGGCTGAGTGTCAGGGGACAGGATATTGTAATGATATCTAACACTTTGATGCTTTGGGTACCAAGGAGACACGTACCCAAGTTACACAGAACTTCAATGTCAGAATCAGGAAACGAGCACACATTTGCTTGTGGTCATCCAGGCCAAGGAGATTGCAGTAAAAATAGGTATAACCATCACTTCTTCAGGCAAAATTCTAAATAATCAGATGGACCTTCAAAGTCAACCATAGGAGAAATAGTTGTACTGAAGAGAAAAGCAAATTTCAGAGGCAACTCAAATAAAAACATCTCTCAGCTACTATTCAATCCCTGACACCAAATAAAAGTGAAAAGACAAATGTGTCTAAGGAGTAAAGCAGTCCTGGAAGAAATTAGCAATGAAACAGAGGCTGGTGAGCCTTTTAAGAGGCATGTGAAAGAACTGGTGAGAGTCCAGTTTTTGTGTTGTAGTCCCATGCCGTTAGTCATAACTTGGGCATGCAGCTTGCACACTGAACTCAACATGGACTTCTTTCAGATTCCTTGAAAATTAGGGTTATGAACACCTTCTAATGCTTTTCAAACAGGTATATTGACAGCTCTTATCAGAGAGTTCCCTGTCTAAGCATGAGCACCTACTGGGCCCACAAGGAATCTGTGGAAATCTGAGAGTTAAATATAGAGCTTCTAAAGCCACATACATGCATATATTTTTTTTCTGTACGCACATAGAAAAACTAAATCCTGCCAAGGTTAATTTCATTAGCTACAACCAGAATCATATGGGAAGATAGGGGAAAACATTGCAGCAAAGCCATGATAGTTCCTGTATGAAACATAAGGTTCATGTTAACGTGTTTCAGATTCTCAGGTGCCTCTTATTGTAGTCACAGCTAAATTTTAATTTAAATGGTATAATCTAGAGTTGACCAAAAGCATTGGAAAATGCAGCAAGATTTGACAGAATGCTTCTCATAGAGGCACTTTAATACAAGGATCTAATGAAGAAAGATCTTTTGGCATTGCCAGTGTTAAGGAGAATTTCTGGACCTTGGATTCATCAGGAAGTATCCATAATAAACTTCCTTAATGTATTGGTCAAAGGCTCTTATTCAGACACCTGCCTGTAGAAGATGTAAGTTTTTCTTTCTAATAAATAGTATTCTTCTCACTGCAAAAATGTGAAGCAATAAACTAATTTATTTTCACTCATCTATGTCTATATTATGTATGTATATATACACACATATATATACACATACACACACACATGCATACACATACATGTGTACATATATATACACATAAATGTATATAAACAAAGATACATTCATGTTCACACCAATTTACTCTGGCATTATTCATGAATATTTGGATTCTAGAAATTAGCTAGAACAAGCACCACAGACTACATGTTTTCCACTTATTTTAATCTATTGAGTCTCATGGTTTGTTATTCAAAAACATTAGATAATTTTAAAAAGAAAAATAGCAATGAAGAGTTCTTATTACAAGAGACCTCACTACAGGTCCTTCATTTTTAATCAGTGGAAATTATTATTTTTAAATTTATTTTTTCATGGTTAAATATGTGAAATGTAGTCAAAAGACTTTATTCTGTTTGTTAATGCGGGTTATATTGGTTATGCTGTGTGATGTTTAGAGTTTAGTTTTATTATTATAACCTATAGCCAGTATTTTATGTAAATGGCTGAAGATGCGGTTTAAATAAAATGCAATTAGATGTAAATGGATTAAAATATGTTGCTTGTGTTTACTTTCTGTTAATAGACCGTATTTATCAGTAGGCAAAGCTGATACTGCATTTGAGTTCCTAGTAAAACATCCAATTCTACTACTAGCAGTCAGAGTACACGTTAAAAATCCCTGTTCAATGAATTTCAGGAACTGTGAAAATATAATTCAGAATTAGTTAAAACACAAATATTTCTTTTAAATTAATAATTTATATTTCCTCACATGTCAGATTCTGCTGATCTTTCAGAATATTTGGTAGAATATGACTTCTGCTTTTGATTTTAAGTTTTTACTCATCTACGTCAAACCTGTATATGTGTTTTTCCCTTGAGAAATTAATATTCATTACTTAAAGCCAGATGCTATCTCTTCTATGCATGTGAGACCTGCATACACAACTTCTAAATTGCTAGTGGGCTTTGTGTCTGCATTTTTCAGAGCTATATATATATCAAATTGTCTGGTCAGTAAAAATACCTTCTCTTTTCAAGCTGCATAAATAAACTAGAAATTGAGAGCATCAAAAGATGAATTGAGATATGGAGCCACTAATGACCTACAGAACACAGTTATCCATAACAATCATATTGGGATTCTAGGCAGGCTTGAGCAACAAGACATTATTTTGAAGTATTACTTTTCTTCACAAGGGGCTCTGTTGGAATAGATCTGGAGCTACACAATAATCATTCACAACCAGCACAATGACTAGTAAAACCTGTAGAATCAATCAATCAGAGCTAGAAGACAACTAAGATTTGAATTCTGAGATATTGACCACAACCTTAAGTCAATGATAGCAGAAGAAAATGACAAAACTTCTTGAGTGAGCACATTTGATGTCAGTTGCTCTTTTTCTGTATCAAAAAGACACAAATACCCTTCTACACAAGGAGTCATACATTCCAACCAGTACTACTGTCTTTCTGTACAGGAAAGGGTTCTGTGCTATTCAGTTCTTTTCTCTAAGGTAAAACATGCCATCCATATAGACTTAACATATAGACAAACAGAAAAACCTGAAAGCTGTTTGGAGACGGCTACTAACCTAGCAGCAGTAAGGGAAAACAACAATATAGGTGTTAAAATGAAAGCACAGGGAGCTTGAGTCAAGTAATAAAAACACTTTCCCTTTTTCTGTTTTTTTTCAGTTACAAAAACAAATACCAATAATCATTTTTCCCCATTATGAAATCCATCAGCATTTGAAATCCTCTACATCTTGAATGCCAGTAATAGTACTAGCAGAGATATTTAAATAAAAATGAAAAGGAAGGGCAAATGAAAGAACAAAGACCCAACTAACCAATAATCTTCAAAGAATTAATGAAAAATACCTGATTTCATGCCCAAGATACTGGCAGACTATCCTGCTGACTGAAGAATGTATCTATTATTAGTCTTAAACAGCTTTTATACTACTTCAGTGATTGCATGAAACCATTAAGTTAGAGCGTCCATTATCCTAATTTTTTTAGGGCAACTTAAATGATTTATGAACTTACTAACTGAAATGATGACACACCATATTCTCAAAATACATGTTCTTTGTTCTAGGGAAACACATCAGTAGGAGGTTTAATCTAATAATTATCCTTAAAATATTAGATTTTGAAAGTGGGCATATTCTGGAAATGGATTATGTTAATGTTTACAAAAATAAGATTCCCTCTCCTCCTTGCCGTTTGAGTTTCCTTAGGATCTTCGATTGACTACACCAAACAAAACAGAAGAAATACAAAGAGATACTGTCAAAACATAGACTCCTGCAGTGCATTATAAAAAAAAATAATAATACAGAAGGCAATCTTGGCATCAATATTCTCTTTTGTTGCCAAGCTGAAACATGCTCATGTTCTTGTCAAACAAACGGACTCCTGAGAACACTCCTGATCCTGCTGGCCCAGCCAGAACCATTCCCCAGTATCCTTCCCAGCACTAACACTTGTTTATCTCACCGGGAGATACTGAGCCAACAAATTGGAGTAGATATGGGGTAGGTCTGCTCCTGGTAAGTGGCAAAACAGTGCAGAGGCTTTTGAATGTTGCAGGATTAGGCTCACTGATAAATTTCTTGTCGAGACTGAGATTTCAGCAAAATTCTGTCAGAAGCCAGCATCTCTTAAAAATACACTGTTTCCTGAGGGCCTGGTTCTGCTTTTCCCAAGACCTTTAAAGATGGATTGAGGGCTGATTTTGTGAATAAGTGTCATATGCGAGCTTGATTTCTCCTGTGCTCTTGAGTGATAACTGCTAGCCCTTTACCTAGAGCAGATGACTTCTCTGCTGTGGGAATTAGAATTCCCTACCTCTTTTTGGTCCTTTCTGCCCATGTCTGAGTCCCTCAGGTATGTCTGCCTTTTGTGAGCCACTTGGAGATACCATTTATCATTGCCTATGTGGATATTCCTTGCTGAGGCAAACATCCTGCATAACTGGGATTGTGGAGGCAGACCTAAAAAGGTGTCCAGTCCTTATTTCTTGCACCTCTGGTGTTCTGGTGTCTCTGGTCTCCATCTGAGGGGACCCTAAGGCTCCCAGTGCCATTGGAGGTAGGACATAGGTAGTTGCATAGGAACTTCAGTGAAAGACTCCACACACACCATTCTATGTACTTGCCAGCTCCTTGAGATTATTGGTAAATTGACTACATTTCAGTTATAAAGAGTCTGAAAACATTTTTAAACCTTTCTGTTATGTATACATAGCTTCTCAGATTAAATTATCTGTTCCTTTTTTCCCACTTTTTCACAAGTATGTACCTTCCAGACAATGTCCTGGATAAATAGATCAAGAAACTTAATATAATTTTTATAATAGGAACTGCTAATTAATTATAGAGCATCACTACCTGGTTTAGGCCCTAAAGATAAAACAAAAATGCTTTCCTATGAAGGAAATTTGCATTTGAACAAAGGGCTGTAAAATTAAATTATTTTGGAGATTGTTGTCCAGGTGTTGCAAGACCTGGAAATACTGTCAATTAAAGCTTTTATTTTGCTCAAGTATGTAATCATTCAAGCAGTTTCACCAAAGCCAGTTATCTAAATTGTGTCATATTTTTGTTATGCCCAGGTACCTAGACAAAGAGAGTCTCTTAATGTATAACATGATCAGTAATGAAACTCACTGATATTTTTTAATCCAGACATTCTTTAAAAAGTTCCTTTTTTTTTTTTAGCTTCAATTTGACTATTATTCCACTACAGTTTCCAGGAAACTATTGCTGTTTGATTCCACAGAACCAAAATCACCACCTTTTTGTTCTGTGTACCTGTGCTGCCTGTAATAATAAGGCCACAGTACTGGACTACATACAGTATTTTTTCAGTGGAAACCTATCACTCACAATCCCAAAAACTCTCTTTGAGCTGCTTTCCTCTGTTTCCAGCCTATGAGCCACTGGGTTTAAGAAGATGACTTTGTGCATTCAGTAGTCCAGCCTTTTGTAAACCTAGTGCGAATGATGATCCATCTGATTACTGTACTCTTTATCCACCAGGCTGAATGGGAAAATTCCCTAAAGCAAGCTGACCAATTACAATGCAGGCCAAAAGCAATTTACTGATACAGTGAATTTCTGGAAAAGGCAAACAGAACTGTTCCTGCTATTTATTCCCTATTGATATGGCAATTGTAGAAAACAAACTTATTTGCTCCTTGGTGCATTTATAATCCCAGTTCTTCGTTGCCCAGCAGCATCACTGTGCATACAATTCAATCCTCAAGGAAGCAAAGGCTCTAAAGAGTTGAAGCTGACCAGTTTGCTAAGCTACCTTTTGAAAGCTACTTCATCATCACCCGTTAAAGTTACAGTTTGCTGTCTACAGCCCATTTCTTTCCTCAACTTCTACAGTCGTAATTTGCATCATTTCTCACTTTGGCATACCCTGTTCTTCTCCTCTGTCACTGTGTGCCTCACCTTTTGTGGGTTTTGTATGTGATGTTTTGTGTTACAGAAAATGATGTTGATGGTTGAGAAATAAGCTCCTGTCTTAGTTTCCAAAGAAACAGTCTTATTTTAAAAAGACAACAGCTCTGATGATTCCAGTACCAAATGGGCCCTTCCAAAAAATTGTCAGTGAAGTGCATCTAGAGTGTGATCAAATGTACGGGAAATAACAGCAGTAAGAAATGCCATACTGTCGTTTCCTTCAACTTTGGAAAGGGATGATAGCAGATACCCCTCTTCAGCCCTCCATTTTACTAAGCGTCCGTATTGAAAGAAATTATTGAAGACATTTTATTAATTCTCAATGCCTTAAAATTCCTAAATTATCAGTTCACAGCAACCACAGGAAGAGCACAAAGAAGGGTCATCCAGACTGTGCACTGGGGTGAAAACTGCAAATCAGGGCATGTTGATGTGCACATCCCCAACAGAACTCCCATTTTTCTTATTAACACTGTCTATCAGGAGTATACATGTGTGAAGAAGTCTAGTGATAGCTGTGGGCTAAAATATGTTGATAGGGAATAAATAAATACAACTGACTTTAATGTTGACTCTACTAAACTTCACACACAGTGAGTGTTCTACTACAGTCTTCAGTCTTGGTCACTTTACCCTACAAGTTCAGTTGCCAGAGAATTCAAAACATGTGAGAGGAACTCAGTATGTCCTAACATAAAATAATCTTTAATTTGATAGCATTATTTTCTAATCCTTTCATTTTTTCAGTTGTTCATGAACACACACTATCCCTTTAAAAACCACCTCTAAAGGAACACTTCTTAAGCCACACAAATACCGTACTGCACAGAGGCACTCAACTCTTTAGGAGATTTATTTTTTTTTCCTTTTGCAGACTAGTATTCTACACTTTTCAGGAACACTTACCTCAAAGAGATTTCAATGGTTACTAAAACTTAGCCCACGGTCGTAAGCACCACACATTATGACCCTTTCCCCCTATTCATAGGATCAGTGAGGTTTTGTAAGTTAGTATGTCCCAGAACTATTTTACTCTAATGTTTAGAAAACTTTTTTTAAATAGCCAACCTAAATTTCTTTGTAGCCAGTCTACACCAGTTTGGTTTTAGGACAGTGATGGTTTTTGGTTTAAACAGTTCATCACACTTTATGATATCTATATTGACAGGAATTGTATCCTTTTTTTTTTTTTTGCCTAAATGTGCCAAAAATTTCTGCCTTAAAAGAAAATCCTAGGCTATTCCTTCTCCTGAATTTTCACATCTGTTTCAGATTTTAAATCATTTTTCTTGAACAAAACTACACAATTTCCCTGAGGAGATTTCCTTAGGACTTTATTTGATAGCATGAATACTTCCTTATCTCTGTAGAAATTACCTCTTCTGATACAATGTAGGTTCTTTGCATAATTTCACAATCACTCTCTCCATCCTGGTAACCTCTCATCTCATTCTGTTTGGATTTAAATTCCTTTGTCTGGGTGGCTGATTTACATAAGAAGCACAGTACTCCCATTGTGTATTAAATAACAAACTATAAACTCGATTTTCCTTGCCAAAATATTTACTTATACTAACTACAGGGGACACCTTCCATAAAATATTGACACAGCATTCCCACTAATTTAGAGGTTTTCAGCAGTCACCCAGGTGTTCTCCTGGCATTTCTCTTCATAGATCAGTGGCAACAAATGCCACAAAAAACCTGTGATAATTATTAAATTTCCTGCAGGAGGGTATTTTCTTCAAAGAATTACAGGGAATACTATAATCAACAAAACCAGCTCACCACTGCCAACTTTTAACAACCTTGGTAATTTTTTCAAGTGTTTTAGTGTAAAAGTTAGATTTCCGCCACTTTAAATGGAAACAGGTTACGTAATTTAAGAACTGAAAAAAAATAAGGCTACTGGACATTATGGAAAGCATTTGCCACATGTTTAGGCAAAATTAAACTTTAAAATCAGTCTGTCTTCTGCCATGGAAATGGTAGGAATAAAACAAGTAGCACAACATTGTTTCACTCAAGAGCTGAGAAATAATGACAATGTTTCCATTAAGTTTCGACTAATTTTCAGTGTAACATTTTTTGTTGTTCCCTTTAATATGTGCTTTTCAAGTTTCCTGTCTTATCTTAATTTTAATCACTCTGGACCTTTAATGGGCCTGTAGTAAGTGACCTTGATCCCATTCAAACCAGTGTCAAACAATGGTGCAGAATAAAGGCCTCCATTTCTGGCACTTAGGTATTTCCAAAAGCATGCATTACCGCATTTAACCAAAAGCAGAACAACATGTATTCTCTGCTTTTTAATCTTGATTATAATAGGGAATGCTATTTTGATATTTTTTTAAAATGGGAAGTTAATGATTTAATTGAGAATTCTTATTTCTACATCATTATTGCCTCTCCTGAGACTGCCAAAGGAGGGGAAAAAATAATGGGAATCAAAATACTGTTCTAGTTGATGCGTAATTGTGCTGTTGTGGGAAAACACAAGCCATACAGCAGTCTTCTCCTGAAATCTCCTCCAACACATTTTAAAATATTACATGCAGTATGTGCACCTCTGTTGTTTTTACGGTATTTTTATTGAGACCATTTCATTCCTGTCAATTGTCAACACCTAGTCCCAGTGTTCTGAGACATGAGCTAGTTCCCATGGGTAGCAGTACTTGTTAGGTTTTGGCAGAGAGATACAATGGGTCATCTTCTGTGTATGGCTTGGCTGCCATTGGTATGGAGACATGGCAAGAGAGCTACTGCTTGTCACAGTCCCATCAGTTCTTTCGCAGCCAACTCCCTCCCCAGAACAGAGGTAAACCTTTAGGCAGTCTGCAGCTCCTTCCCACATTTGTGCCAAGAAAGAAAAGAAAGAAGGGAGAGGGAGAGGGA
>VZRW01013834.1:142391-163107 GCA_013398125.1 Aegotheles bennettii
AGGAAGGAAGGAAGGAAGGAAGGAAGGAAGGAAGGAAGGAAGGAAGGAAGGAAGGAGGGAAAAAAAGTTCTTCAGGCATTTTTTGTCTGACCTTACTGTGCTACAAACATCCTACCAGGACGGATTCAAAAAGGGGCACTGAAGCTGCTAGAGTCTCTCACCCTATACATTTTGCTCTTCTTCAGCACCATGGGTTTTGACCTGGCATGGATGTTTAAATGGAGATGACCCTTCTTCCCCCTTTACTCTTAAAATGTCAAGTCTCAGGCATGGACTTCAAGGGCTGAAGTTAAGAGCAAAGGGAAAAGAGACCCTTCTGTTAGCACTGTTTGGAGTGGCACTTTTCCTTCTTGTTAATATGGTTCAGCTGACCCAATGCAGCCCTGCATTTTCCCCTTCTCCATTCCAACCAGGACTGTGTCCCTGAGGGATTGTTTCATTAAGTAAAAGATAGGTGAGGAAATGAACAGACCCATTAGACTCCAGATCCTTTACCCTGGGAAACCTCATAGAAAAGCAACAGGGATAAAATTTACAGTGTGTGGTTTGTAACAAGGTCACCATGTTCTGCATTACTTGCTAATGGAACCATATTTTACAAGGAAACTTTGCAGTAAGGTTTGTATTTGGAGGACTAAATCAAAAAATGTTTTTCATTCAGGTAGCTTATGCCTCTTCTGACTTCCTGGCTCATTTATTGAAGGGAATAGGCAGAGGATAAACACAAGAAACACTTTCCATGGGATTGTGTAAGTTAAAGACAATTGAAACCTATGCACAAACCCAAATAAATATTAGAGATATGAGCAGAGATCTATAAAACTTAACAATGATTCTGTAATGATGGCTGAGAGCAAAAAAATTCTCAAAGACCTGCTTGAAAGAGCTGAAATGAAATACAGTTCCATCTTCCATGTTTTTAGCAAGATAATTTTGGTTCAGTGTTGACTAATACAGAATAATAGGAATAAAATATGCTGCCTCAGTCTCTGCATTATTGGCTTTACATTATTGGTCCTGACAGCTGGCTTTTAAAATGCAGTAAATATTGGGCAATGCTGCTCTGTTAAGACAATCCACTTCATCAAGCATATTTCTAAATCACACTTTATTTTCAAAATGTGTTTCATTTCTCTATATATGGCAAAGCAGCCCACTGCAAAATTGATCTGCAACAGAGTGCCCTCTACTGCATGTATTTAGGAAAGGAAATAAGGTAAGTTTCTTAAAAGTAAAATCTTTATGAACTGACTTCAGCAGACTCATCACAGACCACTGGACACCAAACTAAAGGATGGTATATTCATATAGTCATATATCACTCTTACCTTCCTCTAAAGAGCTGGATACCTCTAGGGAATCGTAGTTTAAAATCGGCATGAAATTTGCACAAACTGTTTCAGGATGTGTCTTACCATACTTTCCATACTGTGTCTGTGTCTATAGGTTGGAGAGTTCTCAGGGAAGTTAAAAATCTGTCCTGCATTGCACTGCTGCCACCCCTTTCTCTTTGCTGCCAGGAGGGATCTATAACAATATGAAGTGAAAACGTCTCTATGCTTATAGATTTGTTTTCTTGGTCCTTAATCTCTCATGCTCCCTCATTTCTCCTCTTCTTTCTATTTGACATTAGGTCACTACTATTAACCTGAACTCTCCTTTTCATTCCCATGTCCTTGATATGGGATAACTGTTTGGTTACTGAGTTATGCCTCTTGTGGATGATTAAGAAGGTATTTCACCAGTGCTGTCTCAAGAGTGGGAACTGACAGGTTACAAACATATCATGAAAGTAATTCTATGGCAAGGCACAAATTCTCAAGCAGACCTTCACTTTCAAAGTCTCCTGAGTTTTTTCTTTTTCCCCTCCATTCAGTCTGAGTTGGGCCAGCCTAATGTTGAGTTTTCTGATGAACCAAGCACCTGCAACTTCTGTTAAAACTCACAGTGGTTCTTACTGCTCACTCCCTCAGGGATGAGAAAACTGCTTCTCAAAACACTGGTATAAACTAACATGAGACTTTCTGAGTCACATTTGAAATGGCCTGATTTGTACAATGAAGTCAGCCCTTTGCCAGCAGTATCTGTGGAGCCACAAATTCATTCTTAAAGTCTCATCTTATGTCTTGATGAACCACACTGAAAGCAATTGAACTGGATCTTGCTGCATGATCAAGGTGTTCCATATTAGCTCTCTGCAATCAAAGACAGTATCTGAATACCTTAGGACATTTTTGAATATGTCACTAGGGCAGAGTAGTGGTAGGTAGTAAACAACAATGTTTTCCAAAGCAACATAATCAATTATCAAAAGTTCTTTAAACAAAATAGAAACAACACAACAGGCATTTCCGTAGCACACAATGCATATATGGCCTTGCATATATTTCAGCAATGAACTTCATGTCTATGGACTTGTTCCCACGTCTGAAACTTTCCCTTAAGGAAACCCTTGTTGACAATTTACAACTTCTAAGGATGATATCTCTGCAATTGCTTTCCCTTTGCTTCATACCTGTAAATCTTGTATCTTGTGCTAAATCCCTGTCGACTTCTGTCCACAAAATCTGTGTATTCCTGTGAGCGATGGAAGGGTCCCTTATCAGAGAGGAGCCAGTCGAAGGGGCTTGTGGCATGCTGATCCGAAACAGCAGCAACTGCTAAAACCCAGCAATGAAGACTCAGTGCTATCCACTCCCATAGAGCCATCAGAGAGAACAATTCAGCACCAGCACTGCATCGCCATATCATGCTTCCACTGGGGACTTAGAGCCTTCATTCTCTTAGCTTTCCCTCAACACCTAGACAAAATACACAGTCAATTAGATAAGCACACACTAGGCATCCCTTGGAAGTAGAAACAAGTTTCCTTTCTTTCAGCTTAAAGAGATAGTGGCCTCTACTTTATTACATTTTACATTAGCATAAACCCCACTAGGCTAGTTAACAGTGGAGTGTTTCAGTACTTCAAATGCTGTGAAACTAATGTCTTCATTAACATCATCAGTGATAATATTTACTGTTGAAGGGAAACCTTCACAAATTGTCAGGGGAAGGATTGTTGGGGTTTTTTCCAATAATGCTACTCATTAATGAAAAATATGCACCACAAGAATTATTGTCTGTTAGCATCAGTACACAATCATTCAGCAATGTCTATGCATAAGGTAGCAGTTCAGATATTGCACAGAAAATGGATGAGATTCAGAAGCCCCAGATTGCTTGCTTTTTTTTTTTTTCTTTTGTCCCTGGAAATGTAACATAATGGCTTGTCTTCACTGCAAATGTAGTTAACAAATTCACATTATTCTGTTCAAACTAGAGTAGCTGGACAAAGAGTGACTGCATCAATCAATAGCACTGGAGCTACCCACGGTGATGAGTTCAATGAGCTATTCAAGCTCCAGATGCTGCAGTTTTGAGTATCCCTAAAAGCATCACTTGACAATTCACTCTGACCCAATGGATCAGCCCAGAAACACTATTTAAATTGAGCCTAAACAATTGTTTGGGAGCCAAATCAAGAATCCCGTATTAACCATAGCTTTGTGTAGACACTCAGTGAAGACAAGCCACAGTTTCTCTCTATTCCTCAGTCCCATACATGTGAAATGGGTTAATAATCCTGCTCAGATTTTGTAAAAACATCTATGCAAGAGCATGAAGTTCCAGAAATACTGAAATTACAAAAGTAATGTAGATTCCTAAATATATAGAAACAATCAGTCTGGTTTTCAGTGTAAGGTAAAACAGCACAGAATTAATTAAAATATATTCATACAGAGCTTTCATTTTTCTAGTTGATGAATTTATGGAGCAAAGCATTTTTTAATTCACATTCATTCAAAACAGCACTCATTATGATATTTTTACATTGCTCTTTGTTATGATTTTTTATACTTGGGAAAATTTCTCTTTACCATCAGTTATTTAATGTTTAAGTGTACACTAAATGAAAGCCACTTCCAATAGAAGAGTTCTCCAATTGCACACTCAGTACCACCTGTCCATTATAATGTGGCTGAATAAATATATTCTGTGCATGTAGTCTAGACATTAATATTCTGAAGAGTCTTTTGTATATATTATAAACACGAGCTGCAGGAAGTTAACTGCATCCAGAAAAGCATGGAAGTTCATAGGAGTCAACAGGAATTTACAGTCTGAGAATATAATAATCTGTCTATGTGATCAGAGAAATAGTCAATGTTTATTGTCTTCTTAGGCACAAAAGTAATTGTTTGTAACATGATTTGGACCTGATCCTGCAAACACTAAATGTGTAAGTAATCTCTTAAAAAAAAAAAAAGACCCTATTCATGTATTTCATGCTGAGCATATGCCAAAGCACTGAGTTGCAACCATAAATGATTACAACCACACAGTTGTTTATGATCATGAAACACAGATTGCATTAATTTTATAAATCCTTTCAAAATGAGATTCCAGGAGTCTACAGCAAAACCCTAACTTTATTTATACTCTCAAGCAATCACTTCCATGCACAAAGCCCGCAGTTCTTTGTATACTATACGACGTTTCAATATCTTCCCTCCAGATTGCCTTTTTTCTTTCACAGGTTTTAGTTCATGTATGTGGGATTACACTGCTCTGTAACCTTCATGACATTGCATGAAAAACCATGCACAGTTCTGAAGCAAAAGTGAAAAAAAACAGATTGCTCTCCTCGCCTATAAAAGCCACGATGATCATTTGGTTGTCATTTCCTGACAGAAGTTAGCTCAGTGTGAATGTAGAAGACAAGTCAGTCACTTCCAGACAGGCCAGACCTGCTTTTGCATCACAACAGAGTGAAAATCCACACATACTTCTGTTGATCTTCTTCCCACCTACCAGGGAAAAATGTATTGCACAGCGTACCCATTCCCCTCTGCCGTCCTTTTCAGAGACTAGGAAGACCCTGGGCATAATCTCTTTGCATTATGTGAAGCTACAAAGGGGGTAATGAGAATTTTAATTTTCATACCTACTGCTGTTATAAAATTGCTAGCTAAGGCATAAGGTTCTATGTTTCCTAAATTATCCTTTCTATTGAAAAAAATCATGTGATGGTTTAAATTACAAGAGGAATTTACTTTTTCAAGTACTTATTAACACTAAAGTGTTTCAGGCCATTAAGCTGTAATGATGACTAATTGAATCCCTTTTGAATTTAAAATGATAATATTAGGATTGGAAAATGAATTTTGTATATGTAGCATCTTCCTAAAACTAGAACAAATGAGCACTTGAAAAGGAATAGTGAAGAGCCCTGCTCTGCGCTTGCCTTCATGCTTCACCTCATGGCATGTCATAAATTAACCACTGGCAAAACACCTTTAGAGAATCTGTGTAGTTACAGAAGAAAATAATCTCCTTGTTTTAAAGATATATTAAGGTATTTTCCAAAAGAGTATAAATATACAGCTAGTTCTCAGGGAGAGTAAAATAATGAGTGCATTTCAAACTGATATTTATCCACTTGTCTGTATAGTCCAGTCATTGTAGAACCAGTCTCCATAGCATTAATTCTCGTAACATCCTTGGGAAGTAAATTTTTACCTCTATATAACAAACCAGGAACTGAAGCATGAAAAGACCAAGCCTAAGATATTTTTTAAGCAATTAGAGGGATTTAAATGTGTGTTTCCTATTAAAAGATTATTTAGAGAATTCCAGCCTACGGAATATTCCTAAGGTTACAGTGTGACAAATATCTCAAAATTTTAAATACTGAAATTCTCTAATGAATACAAATGCCCAGAAAACAATTTTCAAAGACTGCTATAGGCATGTGGAACATACTAATGTAGTTTCAACAGCCATCGCAGAACTCCAGGGAGGAACAATCTGAACTAAATTTGTGGTAGAGCACCTGCTGGTTTTGGGGTGAGATGTGAGAACTGAGACATAAATGAGCGCTTGTTAAGCAACAGAGATGGTGGATTTTAAAGTAGAGAAGACACTCTGCAGAGAAGAGACTTCAAACAAAACTGTCGTGTCAACATGCTGCCTCTTTAAAGTACTGGCTTTAGGAGACAATTATCAGGTATAGGTGCTCAGCACAAATAAGTTCTGTTATCCCCAGGGTTTCACCCAGCTACCACTTGCTAATAAGTTTTCAGTCCTTTCTCTGCTCAAACCTGAGGTTAGATTGAGTTCAAGAAGCATAATGGGCTAAATTCTTCTGTGTTAACAAACTATTGTCTCCTCACTGGAGTTAATGCAGAATGACTTTCACTCAGCATCTTCTGGAAATACCACAGTTCAGTTCTAGTGTTCATGAACATGTAAATGGTGTTGAAGACTGGTAAAATCCATGCATTTATAGCATCTGAGAATATAGTACTGGCAAGTGTAAAACAAATGCTGTGGCCACCGGGACAAATTTCATCAGGCTTCAACTGTGAACAAGAATACAGGAAATCTGTAGTCTTTTTGTTTTCATCCTATTGTAGGGCAAAACCTACCAGATTCAGTCTTCCTTTTCTCATGGATTTTTTTTAATATTAGAAATTATATATATGGGTGATTTATGAACTCACTAAGTTACTGTATCTAAAATAGTACAAATTGAAGTGTCTATTAATTGATAAATCATGTATACTAAAATGTACAGAATAATATAGGGCCAACCCAGAAGCATGGACAGTAATGTTCAAGAAAAAGCAAATCAATAAATTTAAATCCTTCCTAAAATAGAAATAGGATGAAATTTTATCAAAGAAAAAAAAACAAAACCAAAAAGAAATCTATGGTAACCTCCATGCATGCAGTATTTTTTTTAAAAGGTGAGAGCCACGTATAAAACAGATGAGCTAGTATGCAAGTATAGATCTAGCTAATAAGCAGATCACTGTTCACCAGTAGAGCAACTTTCTATGTAAGAGTTAATAAAGTTCATACTAGGCTTCATCAGTAGCTGTTTTGGGTCACATCTACACCTGCAGTTCTCAAGAATCAAAATAAAGTAACTGTACACTAAATGTGCAGACAGATTTAATAAGATCAGGGCAGGGGGACGTTCAATATTTCTCTCTATTATGCAAGTCTGGGAGGTGCTGTGGCCTTGGTCTGAGATGCCCTCTCCTCGCTTACGCATGGAACAATGCCTTTGCAATCTGTCAGTGTCACAGAAATGAGCACAGCTTTACCTCTGTCATTCCCTCTTTCTCTTTGCTTCTCAGAGAGGTCTCCTTCTGACAGTGGAAATGCAGAAGACCAGGATGTCTCTGAAGCCCTTTGGTTTTTACACTCACTAGAATTCTGTGAAGGTGCTGAAAGGTGCCAGCTCTCCATGGAAAGATGAGAATCCTCTATGCTGAAGTGGGATTCTCCTGGCTGTAACTTCCCACAATGATGAAATAAAATTTTAAAGTTGTTATTCTCAGATACATCCTTTCAAAGGAAAGTAATAAATAACTTATCAGAAAACACCATGTTCATCTCTCCACAAGTGTTAGAAAACTTAGTATCTCTAAGATGGTGCATTTTTATGCAAAACACAAAGCCTAGTTTTCTTTGAACTAATTACAATAATAGTTAATAAGTATATATGCATGCCTTTAAAAAACAAGCTAGCAAAGAAACAATCCAAGAACACCTCGGTAGAATACAGCCAAGTCTGTTTGTAGGTAGTCAGATTTCAGTAAGATCATCATTTTAATGTTTATGGGGTTTTTGGTACTCTGTCCCTCCTTAGGGATTTCAAAGTTACCACTTTTGATGAAGTACTATACTAGGTGTAACAAGGTACACCTGATATTTCTTTTTGATTGCACATCATGGAAAACAGGAATGGAGAAAATAATTTATTTTCTATTGCACAACATTCTCAGGAATGCTACCGGTGACTTTAACTTTGAATCAATGGCAAGAAGCAACATTTTATTCTCTGCAGCTGGATGGAAAGCGGTGAAGGTCATAGAAGGCAAGATAAGTCAGGACCACTTTTTTCAAAGGTACTTTGACACTGAAAAATTGAAAGAAATTTTACATAAAGAATAAAGCACTAGTCTGAGTCTCGGAGATTACTCTTATCTGCTGTAAGATCCTGGTTTATCACTTCATGCCTCGTTGCTTTCACTTCCTCATCTGAAGTGTGATGATCATGCTGTCCACCTTTGTAAAGCACTACAGGTCCTACTCGTAAGAACTCTGTGTTATAATCAGTGATTTCTTTCTTCCAAAAATCAATTTTTCGCATGTTAACAACTTTAAATGAATGAGATCTGGGGAGGAACCTGTCCTTGAACTTCTCACACAGCCCGGTGTAAATGAAACAGCTCTGAAGCTGCTGACGTGCTGTGGAAGAAAAGAGCAGATAGTGCTGCAATCAGTGTCAGCTACAGAGGGAGAGGGTACAGCAGAGAGCAAAAGAGCATCTCACTTGTGCTCTGCTCCGCTCTCAGCCACCACATGGATTCTGTTCCTCAAAGGAAGATACCTAAATCCACAGAATCAACTCTCACAAGCTGAACTTCCTGAAGGAAGGAAGGACTTATGATCTGAGGTGGACTATTCTGTCCTGTGCTCACAGTGGATTGACAGTGGTTAACTTTCACGCAGCTTGAGAACCACCGGGAGGCTGGTGCAGCAGCAAGAGAGCCAGGTTGTGTGTTTGGTAGGACAAAAGAACAGACCTGGAGTTTGAAGTGTTACAGAACTGAGAGCTCTCCCTGTCACCAGACCCAACACACACAAGCTGCAGGGTACAGCTTGTGCCATTATGCAAGAAGTAGAAGGCATCTGGATTGACAAAATATAATTGTCAAGAAGATGATTTTCAGTGAAGGGGGTTCAATCAGTTTGTTCTCTGTTGCAAGCTACACTAAGTCCTGTCCTACACTAAGAACTGTGCTCAGCAGAGACTCAAAATCAGATATGTTGGCAAATATGAAAGGAGAAAACAATCCTACACCTAACATCCTCAAGTGAGTTTCACATTCCAGGCTTAAAAATAAATGCGGTCCTCATATCAGCTCCTGGTATCTGCTTTGACTAAATATACCCTAAAGCACCACCTTTTCTTTGTTTAAATACAGCTTCATCTACTGCTGAATTTCATCTTTATTCTCTCTTCTCCATGTGAGACAAGGACAAGACCCCTGTAACTGTGTCCCCGAAAGCTGAAATGGAGAACAAACAGGATGTCTGATGTTTTTATTATTTTTTTTTCGTAAAAGCAATCCTGCTATTTTTCCCACATCCCAGCCTTCAGAGAAGAGGTGCAAAAATAAAACGCATCCACAGAAAGAGAGAGCATATGTCAGCCCGACCTCTGCAAAAGTCATCGGGTCTGTCTGAAACATGAGAGTTGATTGCCGCAGGTTACAGCTATTGCCCACGAAACGTGTCTAGGTGTTTGCTCTGTCCCTGCAGAATTTCACTCCTCCAAGTGCCTGTGAGTCTTTAATTGGATGTGCCCACATGCTTTCTATTGCATCCCGGTACAGCTAGTGCCAGTCTCCCTGGCCCCTGGAGGATGCGCTGGCTGTCAGGTGTACCGAGGTAATTGTTTTAATGTCTGATATTTGTAAAAGACCTAATTTTTTCCTTTGCTGCTCAGATCATGATGTAAAAATTCCCTCAGGTGCTTTTTCAATCTGTTAATCTAAGTTCATCCTCCTGTGCAAACAGTTCCTTATGTGTTTTAGCTGATGACATAGGGCAGCATCCCCAAATTGCAATTTCAGTCTTTCTACCTTAACAAGTGAATTTGTTCCTGCAGGGAGCATACTGAGGAGAAGAAATCAGCTGTCAGGGCCCTGAGTGCACAAAGGGGCCTCGGTGGCCCTGACCTGCCTCACCTGGGGCCTTCACCCACCTCTGGGGGCTGACCAGGGGCTCCTGGACCTTCAGTCCCTGTCTGGGTGGTGCTGGTGTGACCGCCCCAGCCCCTGCACTGGCACTTGGGCTCCCTGCCTGGACCGTGGGCATGGCTGCACCCCTCCTTGCATGGAGGTCACTGTGCCACTCGTCTCCTGGCTGCGTTAGCCCTCACTCTGCACGGTGAGCCAGGAGGAGCAGGGCTCCTCCAGTGTGTAAAGTCAGAGCACGTGGGCTGTGGATGCTTGTGGGGTATCTTGATGCCTCAAATAAGAATTGTGTCAGTGCATAACAGAGAGAAATCCACCCTATCTTCATGGTGTCTCAGTTCCTCGTCTTTAAATGGGGGCTAGTGCCTAAGTCCTTGGCAGACAGCATCCATCAGTCACACAAGGAGTTAAATTTAAGCTAATTTCTGGAATGGCTAAACAGGACCCTGACCAAGTCCTTGGTTTCAGCTGACCAACATCCAGGATGTCACAAAAGCCACAGTAAAACCTGCTGCTGAGAGGTTTAAATATGCTCCAGACTGGATGACTGTGCTTTAGCAAGCATAAAAGTTCATAAGGGAATAAATCTTTACCTTTCCAAATCTATCAGTGCCCATGGGCTGTCCCACATGCAAAAAAAATCTTTGTATGTAGAACTGTGCATGACATTTCAGTCCCAAGTCACCTTTCCATTGCACAAGTTACACTAAGCAGTCTCCCATATCAGCCAAAAATTTTCAACTGAAACATCTGATGGTGTAAAAAGAGTTAGAATGGAAACAGAACAAGCTCTCTTTGAATAAGTTTGGGATCTGTACTACAGGAAAAGAAAAACAACAGCATAGGAAGGGTTCCTGGTCCAGTAGTTCCTCAGGCACAAGCTAACATGTATCACTGTCACATACAATTTTTCACACTGGAGCATTCAAGTTTGTAGAACACCCTAATGGGAGACAGATATTTAGAGACTTGCATTCCAGCATACTGGAAATTTTTAAAACTCAACACTTAAAAATGGTCAATATTCTCTGCTACACTGATCTCGTTGGGTGTGTTTTAATGGCAATTAAGAAGATCTTCAGGATTTGCAAAGAGGATACCCTATAATTAAATATTAAACAATCACTGGAAAGTCACAGAGTACTAGTTTTAGTAGTGGAAGGAAACTTTGCTCACCAACAGATTGCTGAGATGAAGATTCAGTTTATAGAGGAAGGAGAGTACTTGAAGCAGAGTTACCTTGAAGTATAGCTCTGAATTTACTGTATAACCATTGACAAGTCCCTTCTTCTTCTTAAATTACAGTTTCTGTTCATAAGATCAGGAAGGAAGAGTATTGTGCAGCCTGAACAATTAATGTCTATAGAGTACTTACAAATTGTTGAATGACAAAAATATCATAAAATAAAAAAAGAAGATATTCATTCTACTATCGGAGTGGTTGACTATTTTTGTTGCTACATAAAATTTCTGTCCCTGGGGATTCTGCAACAAATGTTCAGAAAAGGATGGAGAGGAAAGGAATTATCAGCTTTTGAAAAAAAAAAAAAAGTTTCTTTGATGAAGTGTTAATATTTTTTGTACGTTAATGAATAGAAAAAAAATAATGGTGTGTAGCTGTTCTCTGGTCTTAAGAAGAGGGCTAAAGAGGCAATTGACTGTAGTGAGGACATTATTACAAAATCCAGTTTGCAGTCTAGTTTCATGTACTTCCATCCCCTCAGATATTACCTAATCTAATCCATAATCCTGTTCACATTTCAAAATTTTATCACAGCAATAATGTGGGGGGGGGGTTATTTCTAATAGTGAACTTCTCAGTTTAGAAACTCTGGCTAGAACGTGGAATGTAGCCCTGTAGTTTTAGCTAAGTGATACCTGATCAAGGATTTGAACTCTCCTTGATTTTATTTTCCATGTGAAAATGACTGGTTGCAGTTTAGACCAGTAGTTAGAAAAAGTCTCAATAAAGATCTAACGGCATGACATTTTTCTTTCACTGCATTTTTCCAGATACATTGCAATAAGAATGGATGATTTTATGTATTTGATTTCTTAACACTGATATCTCATAGAATGGTAATGTTTTTGGTTTGCTCTTCTATTATGTCTTTCAGACAAAAGTGTTCCAGAGCTCCAGAGCTCATAGCATATATTACAGTTGATTTTACAGATGGTGGAGCTGTTTTTCAGCTGGTGTAAATGGATAGTTAAAATTCCTTTCAGATTCCCAAGCTTCAACCTATTTATGCCAGCAGAAAAAAAACCAAACAAACTTATACCACTGCTGTCCTTCTGTCAGAAACAACTTGTAACCTTTTGTGCAAGCTTCCTAGACAGGACTCATAGAGAAATCAAGAGATCATGGTTCTACATCCTATCTTACTATAAACTGTTGCTTGACTTTTCATAAGTCCTTTTGCTGCAACAATCTAAGCTTGTAACTAGGATATGGGCTGTAGCCAGATCCTCTTAAATGTTCATGTTATAGCTATTAATTTTTTATAGTGAGAGTAGGGACTTTATGACTGACTGAGCAAAGATTCAAGCCAGTCTGGACCAAATTGCATCTCAGGATGGATAATACACAAAGCTTGATTGTACAAGTAATAATTATGTCACGTATACTGGGCAGCCTGCTATCTCATATAAATATAACACCAAAGCTTCCTTGTAAGTTTTGATTTTTGACAAATTTAGAAGAAATTGCAAAAATAGAGAGAAAAAACTTTGTCTGCTAAAAGATGTCTTTCTTGTGAACATTAAGTTACAAAGGGAGAAGGTCTGGGCTTTAGAGTCTCATCGCAAATTTCAATCTCCCAACTGTTCTAATTTAGCTACATGAGAGTCTAAAACAACATTAGTACAAAATTATCATTATTTCTTGTTGCAGTTCATAGAGAAACACATTCTGATTTAGTAGAAAGGTGCTAAGCTAATACTGACAAGCTTGAAACTTTCAGCTGGTATTTTTCAGTGCAGAGTAGGAGACAGTCTGTTGTAGGTTACAGATCACTGCAGTCTCTCTAAGTATGAGGAACATAGGTTTCCTTTATTATAGCCTCTTTTTTTTTCTCCAGAAAGACTGAGAAAAAGAAAATGTTCTAGACTCTGGCTGGCCAAGACAAACCTCTATGAAGAAATTAAGCTGTTTTATAAATCAAAGTACCTTTCAAAAAACGCCACTACTGTCTCTTCAACTAATGTGAATCAATCTAATAAACATATGGTAACAGATAGCTTAAAGGGTACTTATAAGTTTCAAAAGCTTTTACTTTTTAAGCTAATGAGTCAGATTCATATCCCACAGAAGCAGTGACTAAAAAAAAGAACATCACCAACTAATGGCCATCACCAACCTCTGGCTCTATGAGAAATAAATTCATAGTCTCCACTATCATGAGGCTGGCAGCAGGATGTCTCCACTTGCATAAGCATTGCTGCTTTACATAAACAAGCATCTTCATTAGAAATGTTGGTACAAAACTAAGGAAAAAGGTGATTAATAAGAAATTTATTAACAAGAAATGCTGAGCATCTACACATTCTCATGGGAAAGGGGTGGGTATCAGCTCTGCCCTCTAGATCAGCCAGCAGTTCAGGATGAAAGAACGAAAGGTTGAATGGTGACATTCTCCTTGCTCTGTTTTAAATATTTCCTAAAAGTAAAGACAAGTGCTGATACTGTCACTGTGAAGATGCTAAAGTACACATATATCCATAAACTACATGTATGTAAAATTTCATGTTCAAAATGCAGCAATACTAGCCTGTAGGGCTGCACATTAAGTACAAAGCAAACAAAATTATTCAAGATAAAATTTGTTGTAATAAATATTTGTTCTGTCTGTCCTCCAAACTGCTAGTGAATAGGGATCGATAATGTTTTAGGTGAAAAATAGCTAATTAAAAATGTACTCTTGGGCTGCCACCTCAATCCACAATACCATTTTTTCATCATGCAGCAGTATTTTTTCACCAGTGATTTCAAATAGAGAAAAAAAAATAAGAAGAAACATATTTATAATGGATTTAATAATCCCATTTGACTTCAGAGTGGTCATCTGTGTTCAGTTAACCAGGTGTTTTTGTTATTTACGATAGATTTAGAAGTACTGAAAGAGCTAAATTAGCTCTACAGAGTTCTCAGTAGTCATGAATCATGTGGGATTACAGGTATACTGTAGTGCTCTGATTCCCTAGATTTAAGTCCTTTACTTGGCAATGTATAATAAATACCTTAGAAACCTCTTTTCTCATTAATCAAATGCTGGTAGATGTGGCAGTGAAGGTGTTACTGCAAATTAGCAGAATTTTCTAATCACCATTAATGTGACTGCTACAGCAAAGGTATCTGACTGACGAGCCTTAGGATCTCACCTCATTATGAGAGAAACCACTACAGTTTAATAGTCTTAATTCAGCTAACAGTGTATATTGCCTGGTCAATCTTCTTTTGAAGGTGGAACAGAATCTGTGGCCTTTGTGAGAGGCTGATCAGTTAAACACAAAAAGCTTTGACATGGCAGTGTCCTTCTTTCCTCTTGTCAGTGCATTATTCTGTGGCACACGGACCAGTTGGAGACTTTCAACAGGAGACTGGAAAAAGACTTCACTAGAGAATTGATCACATGGTGTGAGCCAGGACAAAAGAGTAATTATACATACCAAGTGTGTGGAGGGATCAATGGGTGGGTATGTGTAGTGTACATCGTAAATATTTCTATGTATGTAGGCAAATGTATACACAAACTATGTTTATGTATGCACACTTACTATGGTACATATAAATGATTAATTTCAGAACTAGGAGACCAAATTATTCACATTACAGTTTTCAGCAGGATGATGACTTGAGTCACAAGGTGCTGAATGCCTGCAGCTCAGTGGGGCATTTCAGAAAATGGAGCACTCTTAATGTCCCTCAACTTTATACAGAAAAATGTTGATTCGTCAATGAGGACAGAGTATCGAAACCTAAACCAATGTAAGATCGTGTCAAAATCCTTCAGTTCTTTAGTATTTTAATGCTGTTTGACTCAAGATATGCAAAGCCATACACTGATCAATATGCAGCATGTAACTTCATGGTGCTTGCTCTTTTTTTTCCCCAAATCTGGAGTTCATTTTGGTTCCAAATTATTATCTTGGAAATTGATCTTGCTTTCAGTGAAGTTAATAGCAGTACCGTGATCTCCTTTAATTGTGCAAGATCAGGCCCTCAATGAAGAGCAGACATATTGAACAATAGGAAAACAATGCTACAAAGAGAGTGTGGCTGCAATTGTTGTGTTTTAATGCTCTCTCTTATGAGAGTGTAGGATGTGATCAAGAGGAAGAGGTAGATAACTTCCCCATAAAATTACTAGCTGTAAGTTACTATCTGCAGCAGTCTAATAGGACACCTTTCCTTAATGTAACCTTTCTGAAAGAGTATTTTGACTCTATTTATCAAAATATATTTCTGATTATTTTGCTCCCATAGGAGATTACTAGTGTTTCAGGAGAGAAAAAAAACCCAACAATGTCTATTTATGCTTTTGAGAAGAGAGGAAGCTTTGGTAGGAATAAGAAAGGGCTGCACTATGCATACATGACAGCTAGAGAACACTTAATGTTTCCAGAAAGTATCATGTAATGCAACTCACCACTCCCTTTTTCTTCTAAGAAAAAACTTGGGTAAATTGATCTTCCAGTTTTCCATTTCGATTTTCAAAAACTGCTGAAGGACCGAGCTTGCTGGTAAAAAGATCTCTCTTTTGTTTTCAATGGGTGTTGCATCTCAAGCAAGAAATTTCTTAAACCGGTCATAGTCAGATATGATTACTCAATTTCAAATTAAACCAAAAGAAGTAAAAATATTTTGGTCTCATAAATCATTGTCTCTGCCTGGGGTTGAGAAGAGTAAAAAGTCACTGCAACCTATGTGACTAAAGAAATAACTTTTCAGGCGCACATTGGTGTAAGCAATGAGTAGACTTCTGTAATTAATTCTCCACAACAGCATTCAGACAGCAGCAGAAAAAATGGGAAAGGATGAGATGAGGTGATTACATCACTCAAAGATCCTCAAGTTGTTTTGTTGGCTTGTTGTACAAACGCTGCCTTCTGCAGCAAGATCTGTAAAACATTCAGCTGCTTGTTTTCATGTTTCCTAGTTAACGTTTTCACTCACAGTGTTTCAGCATTTCATGAACAAGCACCCCAAACACAGCAGCTCTGGTGAACTCAGCATCTGTTGGGGAGCTTAGCTCTCACTGGAGGTGGATCAGCTTACTGAAAATATAACAGATTTTTTTTTCTCCCCTGCTTAAATTATGTACATGATATAGAGAGAAAAATGATTGAACACGAGAATTCGTAGATAGTTTATGGAATGCTGATAATTAGGCAGCACTGCAGCAGCGTCTAAGACTACAGGGTTCTGTTGCTATGCTTAGATGCTGTAGAGAGGAAGAGACACAAGTCAAATGTTTCTATTCTCAAAGCTATGTCTTATGGTAAAGCCAATACAGCACCTATTTAAAATTAGTAACTCCTTGTACGGTTGCAGCTGAGCATTGAGAGCGATCTGTAAAGTCTGATATCTAAATGGATTGCTCCTCCAAACTTATTTCTTATACCTTGTAAACGCAAGTGGGGCCACTAGTTTTATCTCTGCATACTTAATGTGTCAGGGTCACTCATCTTTGAAAATACAGACTCCACCAGGCTTTGGCTTCACTTCTTTTTATAGTGTTCTTTTGTGATGCCATATTTAAATAAAGTTAGATGTGGGCTTTTCTAGGAAAGAAGTTATTTTTGCTTCTTCTGTCAGACTTGCTTGTTAGATATGTGTCTCTGAATTACTCTCTATTTTTTTAATCAGGTCTATCTCACATTGGCCTTCATTTGATATAGATTCATAGCTGATTGATGCTACAACAGAACACCCTTCACTTACTGCACACATTACATTTTTCTGCCAGTCATGAATTTACTTTACTCCACATGCATACACTTGCCTAAACTCTAAAAGAAAACATTACAACTTGAAACTGATTGTAGCCTCATAAAAAATTCCCTAACAGTAAATCATGTCACATACCACTTTCTTCCCATTCTCTGCGCTACACAATTTAACACTTAATGAGCAGCACACAGAAAATGCACTTGGATTCGGAACTGAGCCACAATACGGATTGCTGGTAACAAAGCCCTTACCTTTTCAGATGCATGATGGTGTCTAAGCAGCACAGAAATCATAGCCCAAAAAAGCAGGTCTCCCGTCTTCCAATATACTGAGACAGTTTACACCCTATTTTCTTTACCTCACTCTTTACACCATGCTACATATAGTTCATGCTTCTGTTGCCTGGGATTGGCTGGTGCATCTCGGAGGCGCACACGGGGCTCACGCCCGAGCACCCGCAGCCCCGCGTTAACCCTTTGCGGGCCGGTCCCTCCCCCCGCCGCCTGCCGAGCCCCCTGCGGGCGGCTCCCGGCTGGAGCGAAGCGGACACCGCTCCCTCCGCCGGTCGGTTTCTCCGTCCCCCACATAGCAGCAGGAGGGGGGATGGAAGCAGCGAGCCCTCCTGCTGCGGCGGCTCTTCCCGGACCCCCCGCACCCCCTCTCCCTTCACCCCTCCCCGCGGAACCTGGCCCGGGGACACGCACAACTCGGAGGACGGGAGCGGGGCTCGGTGCGGGTGGATGCGCAGCCCGGCTGGAGGGGGACGTGCAGCTCCAAAGGTGCCTCCTCTGCCGGAGCCCGCTCCCCGGGGGCCGCCTGCCACCGCCAGGAGTCGAAATTCGGAAATTAACTCCCGGCCAAAAGGGGCTCCCAAAGCCACATAGCTCCTGGGGAGACGGAGGTAGCGGAGGATGCGGAGGCAATCCTTAACAGCGGCGCCAGGCACAGATAAGCAGGGAGGCTGAACGCCTGAATGGAGGGAAGAGGGTTGTTTAGGACCATTCCTTCGGGAATGGGCCGCGGGGCTCGGGAGGTATTTACACACTAACAGTCTTTTGTACAATAAGCCAAAGAACCAACCAAAGCAAAGCAAAAACCCGCCAGGCTGCCGCCTGGAATTCCTGATTTTTCTGAGTCACCCAGCCCCGCTCCGCAGCGGGTCCGGGAGCGCTGCGCCCGGGGAGGAACCCGCAGGGCTAACGGGAACCTGCTCTGTCAGCACACCTCACGCTCGCTTTTGCAATCGCCCATTAAGCCTACATTAATTATATTGATTTATTTGGTGCCTGCTTGTATGCAAAGGGTTTGGTGGGTCTCCCCGTCGGCTTCTGCTGAGTATGGAAACGCCACCCGGTCCAACCTGTGTCAGTTTTGCTGCCCAGGCACCGTTTTACTGCCATCCATCATAGCGACTGTGATCTAAACAACTCCGCTGCCCTCATCCTGTGTCCTACCATCTCCCAGCCCCGTCGGCACAGGGGGAATACAGAGTGCAGCTAAACTCGTGAAATATTCTGCTGATGGGCACATAAATCTCTTCTGCAGAGTGCTATCATTTAACCAGCTCGGCGGGGTTATGCTCACCGGGTGAGCTATTCCCACAGCGAGTTATTCCCTCGGGATCTCCTGGGGTTTTTCTCCCCCAAGGTTTAGGAAAAAAAAAAAGTTTAAAAATCAGGTCGAGCTTTGAAAGGCACTTCCCTAGGTAATGCTCTGTACCTCGGCGGGGAAGGCAGTATGACTGCATGGAAACTTTGCGGAGCAGATTGATGCCGGAGGATCCCAGCAGCGGCAGGGGAGGGCTGAGTTACCGGGAGAGATGTCTGGGGTTCGGTGAATCACCCCAGANAGGAGAGACTCCGGGAGAAGGACGCCTTAGATGCAAGGAGAGAAGTAGACATGGGGGTTTCGAGATGCTGGGAGAAGAGAGGAGCTGGAGGAAGGATGAATTTTGGATCCTGTACTTGAAGGGCTTTTTCACTCCTCCTTTCCCGACATCAGCCAGCGATTTGGAGGGGAGAGGGAGGGGGTGAGGCGAGGGAGGGGGAGCACTCCCGGGAGCACGGTATTGAAAGGGTCATTGATCTTTTCTGCTTGCCACTAGGCAGTAAATTCGGATCTCGTGTATTTCTCACTGGCATCTCTACCTGCTTGCAAGCCTTTAGCACCTTCCTTGTGATCGCTGCGTGTACACACACACACACACACATTGCATACCAAATGACAGAGTTAAATGGAGTCCAGTCATAACCTCCTTGTGAGAAGTAACGTGTTCCCTTCCCTACCTTCTGCTATTGACCGTGAGTGGATCTCTGCCGCTGGTTGGAGACACAGAGATACTGGGAGTACTAGCCACAAACAGCACTCTGCAGGCACTTGTCCTTTTAGATACAAAAGTGTTTATTTCCCTTGGTCCTCTTCTCTATTTTTCTTTCAAAGTAAGGAAGCCCCTACTTGACTCAAAAGATATTCTACGCCTCAAAACGCGCCAGGCAGAGACGCGTGCGGGCACAGTTTGGGGAGACGCCGCCTGCTCCTACCCTGCGCTCCTCACGCCAGCACAAACACAGGTACTCCCGGAGATGGCAAGAGACAAAATCAGTAGGCGCGATGGGATGCAGGAATGCGGGAAGGGCGTGAGGCCGGAGCAGGCAGCGGGCGGGCAGGGGGGGCCGACCCCGCGCACCCCCACACCCCGCCGCGCCGGCACCCTTCGGCACCACCGGCTGGACTGGTTTAATTAGATCTGGAAATCCTTTCCTATCCAATCTGGAGAACACCTCCCCACCCCCAGACCAACCCTAGCTTCTTCAGAAAAAGAAATGAACTTTTCCACCTCATCCCCCCCCGCAGACTCCCGCACACTCCTCTGGGCACCTCACGAGTCCCTGAACCACCCGCGGTTTCTGTCCATCCTCCCGCACGGGGAGAAGTCCTGAGCCCTCCCAGCACCCATGGAGCAGCTGTGTCTGCAATGGTTAAACTGGGGAATGTAGCAGGTACGGTGCCTGGTGGAAACACTAAGGAACTGTGATGCAGAAGCAGCGGAATGGCACAGGCTGCGAGTGAGACTGCGGTGCGGGTTCAACTTGGTGCCGAGAGCGGTGACTAACGGGCGGAATGGATGTGGCAGCCGGGGCTTGGGTCTTCCGAAATTCCCCGAGTTCAGAAAGTGGAGCCAGCCAGGCTGCTGGCAGCTTCAGGGGCAAGGCGAGGCAATTGAGACGTTGCTTTTTTTCTTTTATTTTCCTTTTCCTCTTTTCTTTTTTCCTTTTTTTTTATTTTCCCCCTAAAGTGTCCTTTTTGCTGGAAACAAGCAATCTGAGCGTGAAATAAAACCTACTCACCGGGTGAAATTGCAGGAAGCGAAGCGTCTGTGAGCAAAATGCATCCCGACTCCAAGCATATAGTCCATGATCTTCGGCTCCGAGCTAGAGGAGAGCTGTGCACGGCGGTGGGACTTTGGAAACCATCAGCAGTTGTGCGTGGCACGGCAGCGAGTGTAGCGAACCATTCACCCCCTGCGTGCCTCTGGGTGTGTGCAGGGAGGGAGGCTCAGGACCCGAAAGAAAGCGGGGGGAGCAGATGGAAGGGAGGGGGGGAGGAGGAGAAAGGGAAGGAAATCCGAATAGCAAGAGGAGTTGCGGGGAGAGACAGGATTTGCTGGGACTGGGGTGGGGTTTTTTGGTGGTGATCGCAGCGATCCTCGAGGAAAGAATAACAAATTGTGGGATCTCAGCCGCGGGCAGGAGGGAAGGGGTTTTTGCCAAACCAGGTGGAGCAAAGACAAGACCGCACCGGGAAGTGGGCGGCTGCAGAGAGCCGAGGCGGTCCGGAGGGGGGCGAGGGAGGCTCTCAGCCCGGCAGCCGCGGCGGGGGCGGGCCGGGGCGCTGGGGAGGGGACACCGGCCCAGCCCGGGGCTGCAGCTCCGCGGAGCTCCGCGCC
>VZRW01013834.1:165934-190058 GCA_013398125.1 Aegotheles bennettii
GTGCCCAGAACTGGACGCAGCACTCAAGGTGTGGTCTCACCAGTGCCGAGTACAGGGGCACCATCCAATTTACTCCTGCTGGTCACACCCTTTCTGATACAGGTCAGGATGCTCTTGGCCGCCTTGGCCACCTGGGCACACTGCTGGCTCATGTTCAGCAGCTGTCAACCAACACCCCCAGGTCCTTTTCCTCCAGGCTGCTTTCCAGCCACTCTTCCCCAAGCCTGTAAGCGCTGGCTACATAAGAGGGCATAATCTCATAATCTCATAAGAGGGCAGAATACTTAAATTGCAAACAATGGAAGAAAAGCTACTTGATTGGGGTGGGAACTTACACCACCCACTGAAAATGCTAAATCCAAACTTGGGACCCAGGCTCAACCGGGGGAATGCACACATCATGCGAGAGGGGAGAGACACATCAAGTCCTCCTGTCCTGGAAGTTTTGTGGCCCTGAATTACAGTCATTGGATTCCTTTGTCCTGTAAATCTGCATTTAATAGCAGTGTATATCTGTGTGGGTAAATACGTATTTTAACAGTGTATCCCTGAACACATTTTTTACTTCATATAATCAGTCTTTTGATCCTCTTTCTTCCAGAACCTGCATGTGGTTATCTTTAGCTACTGAAAAATGTATGTCATTTATTAAGTCAGTTCAGTAGTTACCTTTAGTTTGCAACAGGCAAACCTATTATGCAAACAATACCGTCACCTTCTTAAAGTGCCTTCCTTCTCCTGCTTATAATGAATTCTCTGCATGCGACTCTGCTATAAATTCTTCATCTAAAAATTCCATCCACTAGATGTTTTGTCAGGGGAAACTGTACTTGACTTTTGAAACAGTTGGGAGGAGCAAAATGATAACCTACTGAAGTGCCTTGCCCTTAACTGAAATTATGGTGAAGTAATTAAAGTTAGAGCAAAAAGACTTAAACTTTGGACTGCTTATGTTCTTAGTGTTTTTGCTTGGATGAGGTTTTTTTTTTTTTAGAAGTCTGATTTGAATGTCAAATTTGCATATTCAGCTAGAAAACAGAGAATGCTTAATTGCCTATGTCCAGTGTTCATATTTTGCTTTGAAAACGTTGCATATTCTTAGTTTTCATTGCTAGTTACTATTTGCATTCATAAATTGAACTGCCTATCTAAGTAAGTCCTGTATTTGCTCATTATAGAAACAAACATGCTGTATTTAGCATCTTGCTTTATACCCATGTCAGAGAAACATGGAATCACAGAACAACCCAGGCTGGAGATTATCTAGCACCCTGTTCAGTCACATTTTGAAAACCTCCAGTGATGGGGACTCTACCACCTCTCTGGGAAGGTTGTTCCAGTGAATGATTGTTCTTCCTGTAAAAAAAGTCTTTCGTAGGTCAAGATGAAACTTCTCCCAGTCCACCTTGTACCCATTGCCCCTTGTTTTCTCCTTGTGAAAAGAGAGCCTCCATAATTTTTGTAGCCACCCTAGAAATACTGGAACACTATGATGAGCTCCCTTGAGTCTTCCTTTCTCCAGGGAGAAAAGACCTAACTCCTTTAGTTATTTCCTCACAGGACAGGTTCTCCAGCCCTCTGAGTTGTGGGTACCAGAACTCCAGGTGTGGCATGGCAAATGCTGAGTAGAGCGGGATGGTCACATCTCTTATCTCTGCTGCAGATGCAGCTTGGGATGCGATTTGCCTTTTTTCCTACAGCAACACATTTGCTGACTCATGTTCAGCTTGTTGTCCATTGACAACATATTTTGACCTATACATTTTTGCTTTAATGGAGATATGATTCACTTGAATAAAATTATATCCACTGACTTTTTCTTTTCTGGCAGAGGAGATTATTTTTAGGATTTCCCAGCATTTCACTTGCAGGGAATGAACTAGTAGTGTAGAATTTCTTGAATCTTTCCCCAAAAATTAGATCAAAGAAATACAGCACTAACAACAACCGCATACTCACTTGCCCTGTCTTTTGGCAGCAGAGAACAAACGTAAAGGTTGTGGTTTTTTCAGACTCTTGCTGTCATTAAAATGCCAGTTTTCTGATAGGATAGCCTCTTTGAAGAGACTGATGGTATTTCTCTAATGCTTTCAGGAGATATTAATTGCAAGACCTGTAAGCTCATATGAACTCACTAGACACACCTAGACACACAGATCTCACATTGAGATGTGGAGGCATGAACTTCACTATGGGTCGGCAATCAACCCCTCCCTGTTCTTGGAAGGTTTAATATATTCTGTAGAATCTTCTCAGCTGTTATTATCTATGCTAGGGAGGGTGCTGCAAGGCTGTCTCCTTGTACTGCAAATACACACAGCAGCCTGAACTGCAAACTATGTCTTTGAATGAACACATGGATTTAATGGCTCTACTGTGATAGACATTGTTTATAAATGTAGATTCCCCTTAGCACATAAAACAATTGATGACTGCTATCAACAGCTTGATAGGTAAAATCAGATTACTTCTTTAAAGTGTTTCCAATATTGACATTAGAACTGAAGTGGGCAACAGTAAGTAATCATCTTCAAACCCATGGGATGATGACAACAATAATGAGCTACAATACTGTTACTGACTTATTTTTCCCTATTTTTTTAAGTTAAGGCATATTTTGGCCATGTTTCCAATGACCATGCAGGCAAAAATATGGGCTTGGCATCTTTAAAGTAACCTCTGATGTAGTCAGCTATTCACTTCTCCTTGCTAACTGGACTTCAGAAAAATCACAAAAGACTCTGTTACTTTCAAGAAAATGAAAAGATTATTGTAGAGAAAAAGGTAAAGCAGGATATGCATTTTAAATCACATTGAAACATCATGGTGGAGAGGCCTATGCATCAAATGCCTGGTTTTCTTAGGGAAAATTTCTTCTCGGTGGCTGTGGTAGTTCGGTAGCAGAAGGAATGTCCTATGAAAGTAGTGCAGTATGTACTTCCAGTAGGTGGTACGGCAGAAATAGAACAGAGGCCTCCATCCCACAAGTGCTGACTACAAGCAGCACAAGAAGCACTGCCCTAATGCTTCAGCAGACTTGTAGAGGAATCGAGGTGTATTTTCAGTGTGCTTGTGTTTAAATACAGAAGCCATGCATCTTCTATTGAGCTCATATCCCCCCCTGGTTTTAGTGTTGTCACACAGAAATAAAATGTAGTTGTTAGTGTTACATTACACCTGTGTGGTCAGAACTGAGTCCCGTCCAGACTAGGCAAGGTAGTAACATAAAAAATCTCTATCACAGAGAGGTCAGAGTCTGAAATGCATTTGAACTAATGATGGGGGAGAGAAGTGGTGGAAATAAACAGAAGATTCCTCAATGCATTTTCCGTGGTGCATGTCAAAGACCCACTTTCAGACAAGACGGGTTTTTGGAAAGATGATGGAGTCAAATGAAGTTCTGTTAAATCTGGTGCCTTTGTACAAAAGACAGACAGACTATAAGTTATAGGAAAAGCAATTCTATATTCCAGATGTAAGGGATCCTGATTAAAATCTATATGCTTTTCTCTTTATGAATGCTTGCAGAAGCAAAATACGTGTTTGCCAGAGTGCATAGGAGAAATTTATCATGGGCCGAGAAGGGAACGACAGACAGGTGAAATTCTCAGCTGACGCTTTGCAGTATCAAGGGATTGCACATTAGAAAGGCAGAGTTTTATAGGGTGGTTATCCTGGAAAGAAAAGGGCATGTAGAGAAAGCAATTTGCATTTGGAAAATAGATTATTTTACAGATATTGGTTCAAATTGATAGTCATTCCCTGAATAACATCTGGTGCATTATCTCAGTAGATGCGGTTATCTCCCATAGAAATGAGCTGAGCAAAAGATCTGTAGTAAGATTTGAAAATAACCTTTGTTATTATATGTCATTACCTCATAAGAATCAAAATACATGGGCCACTAATGACAATGAACAAGAACAATACAGTTTCTTGAACAGTCTGTTCAATGCATTTCCAGTCTGTAGCATGCACTTAAAATACAGCAATATTACAAGCATTTATCACTTGTCTGGGCCATGGAATTGATGAGATAGAAAAAGCATGAAGAATTTGGATGGATGAACTCCATTTACCTAATTTCCAACTCAAACAAAATGATATGAAAAATAAGTCATATTTGTATAAAGTCTTTTTTTTTTTTTTTTACAGTTTGTCTTGCAGCAGCTTGGGTTGGGTCATTACAGCGCACAACAGGTATGTCTTCTGGTCAGCAGCAGTTGTCACCCTTGACATTTCTAAGTCTTCCTGACTTGTGGGGGACGGATACCAGGAAGACGTCAGATTCTCTTCTCAGTCACAAAGGAAAGGAGGCAGTAAAAAAGATGTCTCTTGCATCATTTATTTGATTACGTTCTCCATTTGTCAAAGCAGTGGAGCACAAAGCCCAAATGTATTTTGTGAAGCACTCTGGAATCTGCTTGGCTTTAAGCATGCACTTAAAAACTTCAGCAAACAAGGATGGCTTTATGTCTTCAATAGCTCTCTAGCATGTGTTTTGCTGAATCACGTGGCAGCAGTAATTTATACATTTAAGGTGTTGCAAATGTCTTTATCAGAAAGCCATGTTATCAGTTGCATTTTTTACATGACATTGGAGGAAAAGTAAATAAAACCTTGGGACCTGATCCAAAAAATATGAGAATCCATTTTTAAGTTAGCTGTCTTGATTTTATTCAACTTTAGACGTAATATTCACTTTTTGCCAAAAATCTTTAACACGGCAGAACACTAAGTTGTGTCCCTATTTTGAACACTAGAAGATCAAACATGTTTCCTTGGGTTTCTTTAGATAAAGACATGAGAAGCATCACGGACAAAACATATTAACATAGGGTAATCTCAGTGTCCCCAGTAGTTGTGCACTCTACATAACTAGCTTAAAAAAACCCCAACATAACAACAGAACATCCGTAAGGTAACATTCTCATTGAGCACTCCTTGGAGTAGAGACAATAGAAGGGCTTCTCAACCAACTACTGTAATTTATCATTATTATCAATGTCAGTATATAAAGTAATTGGCAGTTGCTTTCTTGAGCTATTTAAACACTTATAGAGTCTGAATAAATATTGTAGCTAAAAGCTGACGTGTGTATTAATCCAAATATGGTTGTTAGAGTTAACCAATCTATACCTTACAACTGTACCTTACAATTAATGCTCCAATCATTGTCTACTCTTAAGAAATAACTTTATCATTAATTTTTTCATATTCAGTAGTCAGCACTGTTGTCTTGCAAGTTCAAAGAATTGCATGAAAAGCAAAAGAAAAATGCAATTACGAGTATGTGAAGAAAACATTTACAATTTCTCCAATTTCTGAATGAACAAACCAGTTTTTCTGTGTAATTAAAACATGAAAAAGCAAGGACAAGGATACTGAACTTGTTCTACTTGCAAAAATAAAAGGAATTATCAAACATTAATTTTCCTTTCCTAATAGGAGAAAAAAGATCAGTGAAGTATAATTAAAAAAGGTCTACTACCACAAGTTCAAAACAAGCTACTCACTAAAAAAGTGGGCCTCATCACCGAATATTGTGATTGAAAAAATACGCTGACTCATTATGTAGTTTAGTTTGTTATAGAATAGCCAAATCTGTTGCCCAAGATTTAGTTTTCTGTAGGCTTCTGTACTTGGTCTGGCTGTGATGGAGTTAATACTCCTTACCAGAAAACAGCTTGTATGGTGCTGTGTTTTAGACCTGTGACAACAACAATGGTGGTAACACACTGAAGTTTTAGCTATTTCTGAGCAATGCTCATGTAGCATCAAGGCTGTCTCTCCACACACACCTCCACCCCAAAGGTCAGTCAGTAGTTTGAGGGTGGGCGAGACTTTGGGAGGGGACGCACCCAGGCCAGCTGACCTGAATTGACCAAAGGGATATTCCATACTATATGACACCTTGCCCAGCAATAAAACTGGGGGCTGTTTTTTTCCAAAGTAACCATTGCTCAGAGACTGGCTGAGCAGCAGTCTGCTGGTAGGAGGCGTTGAGTTGGGTTTTTTGGTTTTGCTTTTTTATTGTTGTTGGGGAGGTTTGGGGTTTTTTTTACACTTACTAAACTAGCTTTGTCTCAACCCATAAGTTAGTCTCATTCTTGCCCTTCCTAGTTCTCTTCTCCCATCCTGCTTTAGGAGAGTGAGTGAGTGAATGAGACTTAGTGGGGGCTTAGTTGCCTGTACCCAATTAGTTAACCCATCACAGCCTCCAAAGCCACTTTTGGAAATGGAGTTGTTCTACCTCAGCGGTTGTGAAGTTTTTGAAACAGAGAATGGTCTTGTCTGCTAAATGCTGTAGCTCCATCCAGCTTTCCTATTTCACTCATCTCAAATTCTGTTAAATAAATACTTACCAACTATGATCCTAAGATGTAGGAAAACAGAAAACAAGAACAAAAGCTTAAAAACGTGGGAGTACATTCTCATACAAATAGTACTAACATTATTAAGCTGTTTTCTGCTGCAATGTTGCATTCTCTAGGTAGCTGTAAATCACTGTCATGTTTCTTTATTAGGTGAGTTTTGTTTGTTTGTGCTTGTCCTTTCATTTGATCATGTATTTCCTTGAGAACTGAGCACAGTTTGTACTTTTCCTGCTACTCTACTTGTGGCTGAACACACACAAATATATTCACAGACACATGGAGGCTCTGATGGCCTCATTTTGCTCTGTGATTTTGCTGTAAAGGATGTATGGGATCAGTGAACCCAGCAGGGGTTAGGTAGAGTCCCTGCTGGAGCTGGATAATAATATTTATTGGTATTTGACATCTTAAGTGAAGCTGAAGTCCTATGTAATGCAGGTGGAGATTTATTTGGGAACCTAAAAAGCTTTAGCACCCGTTGGTACGAGCCTGTGGGATGCCAAACTTGTGCCGTGTGATGTGGATGTGTTTGTGCAGCATCCAGCTTGCTTTGGTTGTAGATAGACTGTGGCTTCATCATCCACTTAGACACACAACAGATAAGTATAACTGAAGGATCTTATCACTGCCTTAATCCCCCATCCACATTGCTAGCTATTAGCTCTTATCCTAGTGAAGTTGGAATTTTTTGGTTACAGAATTCTGGTTTATTGTAAGTTTGCACACATGGTCCCTGCAGGGCTCCAATACTACCTCCTAGTATAATGCCAGCATGGCAGAAGGAGAGGATATGCTGCTAATCTGTGTAATGCTATCACATAGAGATCAATTATACCTGTAAGGTCAACGGTTTATAACTTGGAAATTATTTTACGTGTATTGTATTTAACATATTAGTAAATCGTGAAAAAGAAGCTGGTATGGAAATACATATTTTTCATAATGTCAGCAAAAAAAAAAGATTGTAATATAGCTTACAATTTGCTTGCAAATTGGAAGTAATCCAGAACATACAAGGTTTTAATTAGAAAAATTTCTGTGGCAAAAGTAGCTAATAGATCAGACACTAGATCATTCCAGTTGTTAATAGATATTTGAGTTACTGAATACTTTTTCTAAACCACATGTGGCAGACACTTGTTGCTGGATCAGATCCTTGCAGATTGCTGGCTAATTGAAGTAAGCCCGCTACTTAAAAATTTTACTCCAGATCTGAGAAAATTTGCTGTTTCATCTTCACTTTCTATAGGTCAATTTCTGACAAAATTTACCAGGAATTTCACTGACAACTTGCAAGCATCTTCAATTATAAAAATATTTTAAGGACTGCATTTTAGCTGCATATAATATAAACATGCCATTAAACTAAAAAAATCCCATACCTAGACTCAAATCTTCCTGTTCCTCAAAAGTGCCTCATTCTTATAATAAGAAGCCCCTTTAATTTTTAGAATCCTGTGAAGAAATGAACTCAACAACATGTACTGATGTTCACTAGATCTTAGTCTTTTTCAGATGTTAAATGCTTTTCATATTAATGCAAGATTAACATCCCATTCTTTCAGCACTGCATTTTGTTCATCTCATATGTTTGCATGTAAATAACCTTATTCTGCAAGGTACCCTAAGCAACACCTGATAAAAAGGTGCCTAATAAATAAAGTAATATTTTATGCTTGTCACAGGTAATTGTGGTGCACTTTACAGTGGCTTAGTTAAACAATTTCTCTTCTTGTAGGGCCATAAAGCTGGCAAGCAGCAAAGAAGAACTCTTTTGCAAAATTTGCCAATGTATCCACTGTTTATAAGAGTACTGGGAGTAGTTTCCATTCTCAAATCAGCAGTTGGAACAACGAAGTAATTTTAGGTTATGCAGTTTCTTAATGTGCTTGTTGCACAGTAATTACTGTATCATCACCTGAAACATCTTGCAGTGCTGGAAAATTGAAGCCATTATCCTAACAAGTTTTCTATAGGAATATTTATTCGAGATATCTAAAGGACATGCAGAGTGATCCTACTAGCTTCTTCATGAAAACCTACTTCTACACCCAAAGAATACTTCACCCTACTCAGACACTCTCCAGTATTATTCAAAGAATCCTCTCCCAAAAACATGTCACTACAACAACTGATGTCTCTAGCCAGACTTAAATACAGTCTTAGTTCGGTCACAGAAAACCTTTCCTGGAGTTAAGCATGTAAGCTCTCCCCCTCCTCAATAATCGCAAATATTTAAATTTCAGTCTTGAAGTAGCTTGAGAAAAGTTTCTTTAAATCTTCTTTTGATAATGTATCATGATTAAGGTAAGATTTCCAAGTACATTCACAATGACCTAACTCTTAATCATTGAAGCTGGTAGAAATTGTACATGAACCATGCAGAAAGTGCTCCATATACCTCCTGTGATAGAAATAATTTATAGTTGGGGTGGGTTGACCTTGACTGGCTGCCAGATGACCACCCAGCCACTCTCTCTCTCCTCCCCTCAGCAGGACAGGCAGACAAAATAAGATGAAAAAGCTCGTGCGTTGAAATAAGTACAGGGAGATCACTTACCTGTTACTGTCATGGGCCAAACGTACTCAACTTGGGGAAAATTAATTTAATTCATGGTCAGTTAAAATAGAATTGGGAAATCAGAAACAGACAGAAAATTAAAATAGCATCTTCTCCCCTTGCTTTTCCTCGGACTCAAATTCACTCCTTCATACCCAGCTCCTCTACCTCTTCACCCACTCCTGAGCAGCACAGAAGGATGAGCAATGGGGGTTGTGGTCAGTACATAACAGCTCTTCACAGCCACTCCTTCCTCACACTTTTCCCCTGCTTTGTCCTTGTCTTCTCCATGGGCTGCAGGGGAACCTCTGTGCTGGCTCCTGTAGCACCTTCTCACTCTCCTTCTTCACTGACTTTGGTGTCTGCAGAGCCTTTTCTCACACTTTTTTTTCCTGCCTGTCCAGCATTTTTGCCCTTTCTTAAATACATATTCACAGAGGTACCACCAGTGCCACTGACAGACAGCTTTGTCTTTGAAGGAAGAGTAAAAATGAAAGCAGAAGGGGAATTGACTTTTTAGATGATCAGGTAGCTAGATGAAGAGAGATTTTTGTTCAGTTCAGAATTTGCGTTTACCTAATGCTTCTCATTACACTTACCTGTGTGTTTATCTTTGCTCAGGTGTTTATATATGCTGCCTCTAAGAGAAATTGATTCGAAAATATGCCTGAGTGCTCTCCTGAGCCATGGCCAAAATCTATATGTAAATGAAAGAGAGTCTGTTCTAGTTTATTTTAGAGATATTATTGTGGAAAAAAAATTGGCAGTCGCATTCCATAAGTTGTCAAAGTAGGCAATGAACTAAATACAAAGTCAAGACAAGAGATCCTCTTCTTTGTATGTCAGCTCCTTCAGCTCTCGCTGTAGGAGGCTCAATAGAACTTTTGCTTGGACTTTATCAGCTTTGTTAATTTGCCTCTTTTCTGAAATCCTTATGAAACAAAGGTCAGAATAAGAGTACAAAATAATTTCTGTCCAGTGCCAAAGTACAGTGAAACTACAAGGAAATAAAAAGGCTATAAGAATAAAGGACCAGATGCTCAGGGGGCAGATGCAGTAATAATGTGGCACACTGAAAAAGATACAAAGCAATCTCAAGTTTCTCTCCCAGCCTGCTTTTGAGAGAAGGAGGTGCACCAGAGAGTACAGGAGATGGAAATCTAGTATTTTCCCTTTGTATGCAAATCACAACAGCTTGGGTAGTTTGGGGGTTTAGGGGAGTTGGTAGTTAAGAGCAAAGTAAAATACAGAGCCTGGTACCCATACAGTGGAGTGTCTGCTTTGGTGTACCCTGGCAATACGAAGTGGAAAATTATGCCTTGACCTCAGCACATTTCCTCTAGAGTAAGGAGACTGTCTTTGCGGGGTTTAGAACCACCTTAGTAATGCCTATGTTAATTCACATTTTCACATTTAATGTAAACAGGATATTGAACGATATTTACAACAGCAGCTCTCAAATTATCTTTGTGTCTGGGCTTGTAGCACTGTTTGCAGTCACGCTGCCAGAAGCATGTTTTCTTGCTTGGGAACTGTTGGTCCAAGGGAAAGACCAGGTGGCCTCTGTCTTGACACAGAATTTAGGCTCAGAAGAGCACAAGCTTGGTTCAGTATGATAGTTCTTAAACCATATCTGATGCTGTCTCACTCCATTTGCAGGGCTGAGGTCATAATTCTCTGTGGCAACCTGAATCTAACAGAACCACAAAATGGCAAATACTTCTGAGCTTCAAGTGTAGGCTCAAGATCTGGGGATGCAATTCATGCTACTTTCAGTTATATAGAGCAAAATCCTGCTGGTGACTGACAGATCATAGCCATTAAAGGCATTAAACCTGTCTTCCAGCATTCCTTGGGTAGTCACCATTGGACTCGTGGTTTGGGAACATCTGAATCCCAAACTAATGCCTCATTTAGGGTTGGAAGGTCCTATATCTGTATTACCAAAAGATGTAGTGCAATCAGAGAGGATCTGTAGAATGAATTATTGCTAAGGACCTGAAAACCTCACCACGTGTGTTTCAAGAAGAAGGGTAAGGGTTCTTTAGACAGACTACAGCTGTTGACTGACTGTCCTCTAACATTTATGAGTTTCTTGGTTGAATTTCATTAATAAGTATTCCAGCTTGGGAGGTCCGAGATCCCTCCATGGTGCAGTAAGTGAAGATGATGACCAGATTAATTTTAAAAGCATACTCCTGGTTTGAATTCAAATGCTAATCTCTTATTTTATTTAGATAGAGCTTAAAAAAAACACTTCAGACACCTATTCATTGAATCTAGATGTCAGCAAAAATGATATGAACTGAGAACATCAGAAATTCTAGTCCTGGGAAGCACAGTAAACACAGGCTGGTCAGATAAACCTGGCCTCTGAAACCCCATCAAGTTCATAAAATAAGTGCCACCCACCAACCATAAATCTCTTTCAATATTTTATCCTGAATTTTTGGTTTTCTAAACTTCTGCTACTTTTTTTTTTCTTCCTCTAGGGATAATAATGCATGCACAGAACAGCTTTATGTGTCTGTTATTCTTTACAAAATGTTTTCTCAGTGCACTGTATATGTAAGGATCCTATATTGGCAGACAAATCCTTGAGTTTACTGTCAATCTTGTCTGTACTTGATTTAATTGGGTTTTTTTTTCACAGTCAATCATAATGAACTTCTTACCTTTCTGTGTTGTACAGTAGTTCACATTTAGTCTTCCCAACTTCTGTTTTTGGATTATGTGAAGCAACTACCTTAGGACTAGCAGTATAGCATAAAGAATTTGTAATGGAAGGATGCAGACCCTTAGGGCTTTATAGGGGTTTTTCAGAGATGTGCTGAGCTGGTTTCTACAAAGAAATTTAAAATTAGGACTGTTTCATTAAGAGGTGTAATAATACTGATGGGCATCTAATGGCTGGAAACCAGAGAACACTGCAATTCACAGAAAGGGAATGTTTACATGTTCATCTTCTTTGTGCTCTCCAGTGTTATGCTGAGTATATGCAATATATATGAAAATTTTTACAGAGAAAACTTGTGAGTGAAATGGTCATATTTTTTTTCTTTATTCTGCTTTTTGTTGGTTTTGTACTGGATTGGATCACACATGATCCAGAAAGAAGCCCCTCATTGGAACAAGTTTTTATCATTTAGAATCTCCATTTCAGTCATATTCCAGATAATGGTATGACTGGAGATTAGTAGCATGTCTTGTTAACCTCTCTTTGTGGACCCACTAAATGTCTCATTTGCACTGCCAAAAGAATTGACCTCTCATGGCTGCATGGTCCCTAGCTTTTACCTAGAGTTTTCTTGAAGTCCCAGCTTTGGTTTTAGCGTGATATTATTTTGAGATTTCCCAGTTCAGGGTATCTGATACTGTAAGAGGCCAATGTCACCGTTCATGAGAATGACATTGAATAGCATCACACTCACCAGGTATGTCAACTAACAGAATGTGGCACAAAGATGTACATAGTCATTGTGACAGTGTTTATGGTGGTATCCTGGACTGTGGGAAACAAGGTTGGAACACTTTGGACTCACTTGGTTAAGACCTGTGTCAGTTACACCCAGGTTTCTCCTGATAGGATTTAGCTAAAGAATTTTCTCTGCAAGGCAGCAGACAATGAACAGCAGGCAGTGAACAGCAGGCAAGCAGCATTGACAGTCAGGAGACTGGGGATTTGGGAAAAAAAACAAGGAACAAACCAAAATGACAGGAGTAACCATGACACTCATATTTTTAATTTCACTCTCTGTATTTTTTTAAATAAATGTGTATTCTCCAACTCATGTTCCCCCCCCCCTTTCTTAAAAAAAAAACAAAAAACAAAAAATGAAATATCATCTTTCTAGTCACAGAGACTTTTTCTGGAAGTTATGGAAATGTCTACCCACTTCACTTCTAATGTCCATCCAGGGAGGGTTTATTCCTTAAGTAAAAACATACACATATATTGTTACTCATTTTCTTCAGTCTTTTGGTTTTGCTGTAGACAGTTTTGTAGTCCAGAGTTTAGAATATGTAACAGAGCCTGTACATTACATTACATTACACTGAACTTCAATAAGGTTAAAGCCACAGTGTGGTTTGTAACATAAATATGTTTTTCCAGACTAGTTGGTTGGATTAATTTCAACATTACAATTATGTTTTCTCCTCTTTATTGATATAACTTGATAAATAATACCCTCCAGTATTCTTGTTGTAGTCCCTGTGCTGCAGTGTAAGAACCATCTGCCCATCCTGAATAAGCTTAGGATAATTTTTCCCAGGTTTCTCATCCAAACATTTCTGCCATGAGTAGATTGTTAGTTAGGATTAGTTGCTTTGGGGGAAATGGGACAGCAGAGTAGAAACTGAAGCTTCTTGTAGGGAGCCAGTTGCATAGGAAATACTACAAAAGAAAAAAAGGAAAATTGTCACAAATAATAATAGTTTATTTGCAACAGGTGTCTTGTCTGCATCTTCAGCAAAAGTGTAGCTACTCAGATTTCCCTTCTGATATGAAATATTTGTGCTGCTTTTCTAAACCAAGTAGACCTGTATATACCTGCCAATATCCATATTAACAGAATAAGAAAGCAACAATTTTATTTATGTTATAGTTTCTCAAAGGAAGTACTAGAAAGATAAGATGATAGAAAAATTCTTTGTTCCAGTCACTACAATTATATCTTTGAGTCACACAACTATGTATTTACTTGACTTTTCTTTCATGGTTGTTTTAGAATTACTGAGGCCTCTAAGTGGTATCAAGGCTAAACCACATTTGTGTTGCAGTCTTCTGCTGGAGAAAAAGACTTCACCTACTACCAGCAAGACACTTTTGCCAAGTACAATTGACAAAGTCACCTAACCTGTTATCTCTGCTATCAACAGTTCCACGTATAAAGCAGCTGTTTATTAAAAAAAACCTATTTATTTTTAAACTGATAAAGAGGGAAATTGACAATTAAAATGAAGAGTTTTGGAACAAACCTAGGCAAACAGATTCTCTATTAGATGTCAACATAATGGAATAATCATTAAAAGGTGTGAAAATTAATGTATAGGACATACACGCTACAGGAGTGATGGAAAAAGAAATTAGAATGGGAAAAGCATAGCAATCAAACTCACTAAATCTGTAATTTATGTACTTATACACATTATTTCATACATTCAGCTATCTCAAGGAATTAACAGAGTTTGAGTTAGAAATTTGTCATTTCAGCTGACAGATCCAGCAGCTCATAAAGTTCAGCCATGAAGAGGGAAGAAAATAAGAAAGACACAGTTAAAAATGGAAAGCCTTTGAAATGAATATCTTCAGCAAAAATAGTTGAGGGTTTTTTTCCTCATCACAGGTTGATAGAAGTGTAGTGGTTGCAATCCTTCACTGGTATTATATCAGATTAATTGACTCTGACAGAAGTACATGGATTAAACCAGCTGAGCATCTGGTCCACTTGAGGTACTGAAATTAAAATCTTGAAAAACACAGTAATTTAAATTCACTAAAATATTTAGATTAGCACAGGATCAGTGTGATGAACAATATGGTGAAAGCTCAGCTTTTCATAGAAATGCTATGAGTTGATATGAGTTGAAACCAGATAGTTAAACTTATTCACAGTTTGTAAGCCAGTGGATATGATTTCTACCATCACTTAAAAAAATACAAAAAAGAAGAAAAGAAGACCACTACTAGTAAAAGCCTCAAGAGACCCCAACACTGAGGAGAATGAAACCTTCACCATAGGCATCATAATCTTTCCAGAAACTGTCTCAGGGTCATAGTTGCATATGCTAAACCTCCCCTTCCCAAACCCTTGAGGAAGACCAGAGCTCTCAACCTTGGGATACAGAGGAACACTGGAAGGCTGGGCACAGTGCTAAAGCAAAGCAGTAGATATTAGGCACATCTGTTTCTGTCCTATAATTTTCATTGCATGAAAATGAGGTTTTTCTGTAGCAAGTAGAAAATTTTGGCTCCTAGGCAGTTAAAAGATTAATGTGACTAAAACCAGAACTTAATGCCACCTGTGCAGGTTTTCTTTATGCATACGACAATATTTTGATTGTTAAGATTTCACCAGCAGTCTGAGCTCCAAGATGGGAAAGTGTTTGCTAGGAATTCTCTTGGGGTGATTAAGGCCTTGGAAAAGGAGTAGAGACCGCTGCATTTTTGCTTTCCTGTCAGGTAATGAAGTCAAGCTGGGCAACAGGAACTGTTGTGATTAGGCTCATCATGCAAGAGTAACACCATGCAAGATGGTACAATAAACATCCTAATTTGAGGGTAACAGGGTCTAGGTTAGACTTTTATTCTCCACAACTACAGTACTGCAGAGAGGAATCCATAACCATGGACTCTTCTTGATGTTAAGTGTATTTCTAGAACCTCTGAGTTGGTGAGTTGAGTATATGATCCTCATTGTTTTGCACTTTGCATAGTCCTTAAATAATCAACCTGCCCTTAAGGCTACTGAGATTCTCACTTTGGGAGGCTGTATCTTTTATTGTTACAGTGTTTTAAATCACTGACATGATGCCACAGCACTATTCTCTTGCTTTTAGGTGAAGTACCTTCTGTTCTTAGCCATCGTACCAGACTTATGACAATGCTTCACTTTCTGAAGTGCAACAGCTTTTTAATATGGTCCATGATTCTATGGCAAAATAAATAAGAACTAGCTTCTCACCATTTATATTAAAACAGTATTTTTACAGCAGTGGCTCAGAACACTACATCTTGCAGTACTGCTTCTTTAATGCTCTAGGCCACTGCTGCAGAACAGTCTAATTTTTATAAGCTTGATGGAAAGATTAGGTGTCAAATTTAATAAACCCTTTGGCTCTTTTTCTATTATTCTATGCCATGGGTCACCTCTGCTTTGAAGTAGAATATTTTTTCATTTGAAGGTGGCAATAATCCAAATATATAAAACACCATATATCATTTGATATAATTTGCATTGATTGGCAGGTTTAAAGCTGACGTGTATTAATGAATTTCTGCATATGTAGTATAAGTGGTTCAGATAGACCAGGGTAAAAATCTTATTAGGAAAGTAGAGGGAAAATTGTATTTGGATGAACAAAAATTTAATTTCTTCTGCACTGGTTCTAAAAACTGGATATGACTCCATGTATAAGGGAAAAAATTAAACTATTTTTTCCAATAATCAAATGTACTCAGTAAACTGACTAACCAATGCCTGTTCTTCTCTGAGAGCAGTTGCTTTCCCTCGCTTACACAAGCACTTTGGATGTGATGGTATTCAAGTTGAGCAGCATAGGAATCCTGTCAGTATGATGATGCTGGCTTCTATAAAATGTTTATTTACACAAGACTGAAATGTCTCAGTGGGAATGTACTGGATCTGACAATTTGTGCAATGAAAGGTCTTGGAGGGGGTCCTGTATGACTTCATGATCAGAGAATAATTAATAGCTTGGTAGATGGATAGTCATCAGGACTGTATGAACATGAGTCTCATTTGCAGTCTGTGTGACCAAGTTACTACCCTGTTATCTATTTACTTGTCCCTTTACTCACCAGGAGGTCTTGGTTTTCATCTAATTGTGAAAAAAAATAGGGAAACTCCATTTTTTTCAGGGTGCAGTGCTTCCTGCATAGCTTGGGGGGTTATATGGGATAATTGTTCAGAAGAAATGAAAGGTCTTGACATAGTGGGATGTGAAACTGAAATTGGTTCTGCTGGTTTAAATGGAAAACAAAAACATCACATGGCATTTCTTGAAGACCTTAAACAAAACATGATAATGTATTGAAAACTCTCCAGAAGAAGCATCACTTCAGACTTACAGGTGCTGCTCTGAACCAAGCAACTGTTGTGACTGGCTTTGTTTTCATTAAAATAGCATGACCTATTTGTAAGCAGACATGAATGAGCAGGAGTACACCACCGTGATAGGCAAGGCCTAGCGAAGGGACCAGCTTCCTAGGGGTAAGAAATGAGTGGAAACTTGTAAGACAAAGATATTCTCCACAAGTACATTAAAACAGCCCTTCAGGTTTGGGTAGGTGACAGGAAGAAAAGCTGTTTGGAAAACAGAATGAGAGGACAGGGCATAATGAAAATGCCTCTTACAACAGTGTCCTAAGCATCTCTAGAAATGTTTGGAAAGTGAAGTGGGATGAGAGGAAAGATGACGATTTTTGTTAATTATTTGTTGAAATTCAAAATATCAACCTTCCATATTTAAAAAGGTTCTAGGATAACAGTTACATGCTCAAAGAGCGAGTCATATTTACACCTTGGTGTTGCTGTCTTTATCTCCAGTGTCCCTGCTCACTGTCCTTTGCTTTATTTAAGGAGTAAGAGGAAAGGAATAAAGGAATCAGTTACTCATGAAACAGCATAGAGAAAGTATTTTTGCTTCCTGGCAAAAACTTGAATAATACCTTGCACTTATAAGTGTCTCTATAGCCTGAGAGCTGAGCAAGGTCAGAAGACACCTGACAGCAAGTGTGCCTCTGACCCTGTTACTTATAATGATGCAGTATTTTATGTACAGCTTTTTTACTCTCAATTACATGTTTCATCCACCAAGCTAAACTTTAATTTAAAATTGCCCATCTAACACTGTTGCCTAAGGTTTCACAGACTTCATTCTAGATAAGCTACACTTATTTTTCCTACATTTTTTTTTTAACAAAAAAGGAAAAAAAGCAAAGAATAAAAGCTGTGATAATGGAGTGCAGGTGGAGCTCATTTGGAGTAATGAGGTGCTGAATGGATGTTTTGCAAACAGAACACTTTTTGTCATCTAACAGCTCAGCCAATTCACATGCTGTTCCTAAATGGTTTGTTTTGTTCCTTCTGAACTCAAGTGGAAATGAAGATTTCTTCTGGTGATGTTGGTGCTTCAGAAAAGGAGGTAGAAATTATCAGGCTGCTATTTAAACAGAAAGATTCACTTATTCTCCCTTTTTGTGCTGGAGCTGCTCTTGCTTCCTACCTACCCCCTCAGCCAGAGGGACTGAAAGTACATCGGCAGGCAAACGAGTTTGGGCACTGGAATTTTGGAATCATTTTAGGCACATAAGTAACAAACAGTCACACAATTCTATGATGGCCACACTGGCTGCAGGGCTGCTCACGGGGCTCTTTAACACAGTATTCAGGGAGCTCAAGTTCAGTGTTCAGCTTGTACAGAGTATTACTTAAATCCATGGTTGATAGCCTTCTCCTAAGAAAGTGTATTGTGAGTAGGCAACAGAGATGTTGTGATAGCTCCTGTGTATAGAAATTTAATATTAAACCATACAGGACACAGAATGTTATACTGGGCACAAACACAGGCACTCCAGAAGGACTTTATTCAGCATATCCTGTCAACTGCTTCTGGGGCTTGTCTGGCCTCTGGCACTAGCTGGTCTAATAAGGCCCGTTACTAGCTATAAAATATCTATATTACTGGATATAGTAGAATACATTCCTAAATATCTCCAGCCACTTGATTTCTGAATTATCAGCTGGAGTGACTCATCGTATTTCCCTGAGTGAAAAAAAAAATACAAAAAAAAAAAAAAAAAGANAGAGAAACTGAGTATAAAATGCAGAAACAGCATTTACAATTTTTTCTTGCCCTTCTAGGGAAGCAACCAAACTGCAAAAGTATCCTTCTGCCATGGTCCTAAATTCCAGTCTGATTCAATAGGTTATGATTATCCCTTGAATAAGGAAAAGCAGAGATGGAGACCAGAACAACATGATGCAAATTTTACAACACAAATAAGAATACTCATCTACAAAACAGAGCAGTAGCAAGACCTGAGAGTGATTAAGGGTAATGCATTAGCCATCTGCACAATGTCTGGTAGCAGCAAGAAGGTAAATAAAGTCTTGACGTGTCTTGGTGTGTATTATGTCTCTAGAAGTGAGATGTATAAATCAGAAGTTAAATATTCACATATAAAGCAATAGCAAAGCCTTTTCTGGAATACTCTGAGCCTTTCTTTTTAGGATATTATATGAAGACTACACGAAGCTGGAAAAGATGAAAAAGCTGTGACAGAAGGTACTTAGACTAACATGGGAAACAAAGAAAATGCTTCATAAGGAATCAGAAACCAGACTCTGCCAGTATGCACAAAGGAAACTGAGACCTTGAAGAAAAACCTAGGGTCTGAAATACCCTAAAAGGGAAAGACAGATGCCAGTGCAAGACATTTAAATACAATAACAGCTAATTGAAAAACAAACATGTAAGAGTTTAAATGAAGGTAAAAATTAGTAGCCTGAAGTAATTTGGACAGAATTAGGACAGGCACAAATAGCTGTTGCATGCTGTAAAATAAAATAAAATTGTGCATGAACTCGAAGGACTACTTAGCTAACTAAGCATAGCCAGGTTGTGCCCATGAGAGAATTTTAGGAAAATAAACAAATTTATCTTGCAGATAACCTGTCCATGCTAGTGGATTCAAAAAGTGATCAGTCCTCTCTGTGTTGGATTTGATTTAGTTTTGGTGGTGCAAAGCATGTGTGTGACATAATTTACAGTTCAACAGCAAAGTCCATCCCTAATAAAAATTTTAGGACCAGTTTTACAAGATACCTTTGCAGTAAAACTGAAATGGAGGGATAATGATGTTGGGGGGAAGAAGAGTTGAACCTTACAAGGTGGTTTACAAAAGCAAACTTCTCCTGGTACCTCCAAGCAAAAAATTATGACACAGAGATGGTTCCAAAGCAAAGTGTCTTAATTCTATATAGACTACTCTTCTCCACGTATCAACGTGGTTGTGACGGAAAAATTCACTTTTTTTTTAGGAGAGCCATTAGATATTTTGAAAGGGAAGCAGATGGAGATCTGCCCTCCCTTTTAAGAGGGATTAATTCCCAAATGGGGTACTTAGTTTTCTTCTCAGGTTTTACAATTTCTAATCCAAGAGCAGTAACTAGCAGAACAGGGGTTATGGAAAAGGAATGGAATAAAAACTTCTCAATCTCAGTAATGAAGAGCACTTTGAGAAAAAGCAACGATAGATTGATTTCCTCTGGCAGAGATTATCTGGGCAGAGCTAGCGTTTGGTTTTGCAGGGATAGTAGAGAGGGTCCTGGCCTGGATGAGAGAAGCAGAAGGGCAGCACTTTCCCTGTCCTTTACATAACGACTGCTCCTTTGAGTCACGGGGTAGAACCATCCCTCAAAGCAATCGCTCCACAAAACTCAACCCCCATCTAGCAGCAGTAGTAGTTAGGAGATGTTAAAGCTACAACAGCTGATCCCTGGGACCAGGGAGTACTAACAACTGTCTTAACTTTTTACTCTCTGGACGTAGCATCTTGCATGTAAGTTCCTATCTTCTGGCTTTTGTGAAGTTCTGATTTATACTTTTCTCTTGTATGTAAGTTTGAAATACCTAAATGTAGGAGTAGACCACCAAAGAGAGCTTTATATTTAAGGCTGTTTTAAGTCTCAGGACTACTTGAATACTGCTCATGTAAATAGAAAAAGAAAAGCTTGACCGTTTTTAGGTTTTATAGAATAAACACGTCATCTCGGGGGGAGGGTGTGGGAATGTGGGGTTGATGGGAGGGAAGATTAGAAAGAAAAGGTGGAATTCTCTGAGTGATTCTCTCTGATGATCTCTCATAGCTCACCTTTGGAAAGGCATTTAGGGTAAAAGAAAAGTTGAGATTTTAAGATGAAACCATGATTAAGTATTTTGGGCAATATAATCATAAAAAAAAAGGTGTATCTGTGGTCGTACCTTGTCAAACAAAGCCAGTTCTCCTGGGACTTTTACATTCCTATGCAGAATGCAGGAACTAATTTTATTTTCACGTATTAAATTTGTTGTTATGTCGATAGTGTTACATTGTCTACTAGAAAACAAATGTGATCAAGCATCAGTAACAAGAACTACCATCTGCTACAAAAATGGAATCTGTGCCGTAAGATCATAAAACATTCTTTTAATAAGTGTGATCTATTTGTGTATCAACAGATGTTAATGTATGCTAACAGGGTGAGGGAGAGACATAGACTATGAAGACTAAAGCCTCAAGACTTGCAGTACTTACTGGTCAAAATTAAGACCCTCTGCTATTAGGCTATGCATACAAATTTTCACTTCACTTTAAAGATGAAATTATGTTTCTACTTAAATCAATAGCAAATAATGTTTCCCTGTCATAGCTGTAATGTCCACTGCCAATGGAATATTCAGCTTTTACTGGGGAAGTCTCCCACTAACCATCGTCTGTATTCCCACTCATCAGTCAGAAGTAGGATTATACATTATGTGTGTAGAAGTGGGAGGCTGCAGAGATTTGGAAAGGCTGTTGCTAGAAATGGTTACTGCAAACATCTCCTACCTCTGTCATCCTGAAGATTGCAACATGCACTGGACAAGATACAAAGCAGTGTTTCTTTCAATGGTAGCATATCCTACTGAGATGTGAAATTTGACACTGGGAAAACTCTAATTAAAAAACATTTCTTTTCTTCTTTAAGCTGACAGAAGTGGTGTTTGGATAAAACATTGTGTGTGTTAGAGTCAGTTATTAAAATGCTGGTACTTGATCTTGTTCTTTCAATAACAGAATTTGGACTTTTATACTCAGCCAATTAAAAATTGTATTTCAAGGGTTTTGGAACTTTCTCTCTTTGTCTTGGGCATGATTTTGTGAATGAAATAAAAGGGAATCTCCTGCCATTCTGTAAGCTTGGCTTTAAATAAATAGTTCCATTTTTGCACATTTAATTTCTTAAGCAATGAAAAACAGAGAATAAAAAGAGGTAGAGAAGAGAACAAATGTCAAATGTTTCCTTTGATCCCTAAAAAAACTACTAAAAAAATAATAATGGATTATTTTATTACGTGTTTGGGATTTTCTGGGGGAGGGAGAGGATGGGAAGAGTTAAAAAAAAATCTTTACCAACTATTTAAAGAAAAAATTCAAGGAAGGTTTAGTGCTGGTGTAACTTCAGGGAAGCCGCAAGAGTTTGGGACAGTATTTTGCTATGTCTAAGGTTAACTTTCTTCTCTACTGATAATTCTGATGTAAGGCACCCTGAGTCTCAAAGGGTGCTTTGCAATGTGGTGTTTTTGTGGAATTTTAATAACAATGAATTGGCAATCAGAAAATCTAACAGTCTGAGCTTGCCACTGAATGTGATAACAGGCTCTAGCACCTTATGAACAGGACTTGTGGGGAAATCAAGTTCAAGACTCTGATTTCTGTGTCTTCTTTTGCTTACCTTCCTGCACTGAAAAACAGTTTACAATTATAAAGGTAAAAAGAAAGATGTATAAAACTCTAAACTTTATGAAAGCTATCTAGAAATTTTTACTTTTACTGCCTTGTAGAAGCTATATTTTTAAACCTAGAAACAGAAATCTCCCATCTATGACAGTAATTAATTTGAGATCATGACCAGATAATTAGAATCCCAGATGATCAGACAATATTTAAAGTTCTTTGTGATTTTTAAGCAATTATAAGTCTCATAGAAAAATGTGCTAAAGAGTATATACTATGAGAATGCTGTGTAGAAGACAATAATGACACAATATTTTACTTCTTTGTCACCCACAAGGTTTTTGGAAAAATACAATTGCAACTACAGATCTATTTCTGTGCCCTTTTAAATTAGTTAATGAGTACTCAGACTATGGCTATGACTGTTTAAGGCTGTTTATGACAGTTCAACTCAAAGTAAATACAACAGTTTTATTTTAGAAGTAGAAAAGTTCACTTGTCTGCTTATTACATAAATAAGATGCAGAAAGTGTGATCACTGGATCAGCTCTTAAAGCAAAAAATCATTGGCAGTCTTTTCAACAACTTCCACGGGCTTTGTATCAACAGACGATCAGACCTGTTAATCTTGGGTAACTTTAACTTCTGTGACCGTATAAACCTTCCAGTCATTGCCATGGATGAAGCGGGTTTCTCTTACCATCCTTATGTACTTAGGAGTGTGGAACACAAAGAATCTGGACAGCAAAAGGGGGCAACTGAGAAATTATGGTGATTTTGGCTTTTTTGACAATCTTGACCCTGACTAGGTACTGAGGAATCAAGTTTAAAAAACAAGGAACTGCTAAAGCGCTTTCTCACATCCAGGAGCTCAGTTCCACTGCACAGAAGGTGTGAGGCAGTGCTGGAAGCCAAATAACATGCACACAACAAAATTAATGACCAGAGATGCTGTACAGTTTAATCTTCAGTTGGACATAGTCTCGAGTCACTTTTCAGATAGTAGCAGCATTTATGTAACGATCTGGGCTGCTTCTGGATAACAAAGAGGAGGAGCTGGAAGCCACTGTGCAGCTGGAATGCTGTGATCTGATGACTGTCACTGAAACTTGGAGGGATGAATCACATGGCTGGAGGCCTGCAGCCAATGTCTATAAACTCCTTAGGAGGGGCAGGCAAGGAAGGAACAGGGGTGGGGTTTGACCTCTACATAAAAAAATGGGGTGGTGCACAGAGTTGTTTTTGGAAAACAGCTATGCAGAGGTCAGGAGCTTATGAGTGAAAATTACAGAACATACAAACACAAAAAACCTTGTGACTGGTGCTTACGACAGGCCACCACATCAGTGAAACTGTCGTATTTCAGCTACAGGAAGAATCAGACTTGCAGGCCATGATCTTGGTAGAGGATTTCAACCACCCTGCCATCTGCTGGAAATGTGACACAGCATGCTGCAAGCAGTCTTGCATTAAGTATAGCTTCCTAATCCAAGTGATGCAAAAATCCAGCTAGAGAAGATGCCTCACTGGACATGTTACACACCAACACAGAGGAACTTATTGGAGAGGGCAAGATTGGATATAGGCGAGAAGAAATGTATAGTCAGGACCTTAAAACTTAGGAAAGTGAACATTGTTTAAGAAATTGGTGGATAAGACCTTCTGGAAAAAGAGCTGTCAGCTATTTAAGACATTTGTTTTTAGAGTGCAAGAACTCTCAATTCCCATCTGCAAGAAATCAGGTGAGGAAGGCAGAAAACCAGCATGGCTGAGTAAGGACCTCTTCGTCAAATTGAAGCACAAGATGGGAATGCACAGGCAGTGGAAGCAGGAACATACATGCTGGGAAGAATATAAGGATACTGCCCAGAAGTGTAGGGATGAGATCAGGTAAGCTAAGGGACTGACTGTTGGGCAGAAAAGGAAGATTGACAAGGGTGCACCCCTGCCTCACACCCACCC
>VZRW01013834.1:190125-230369 GCA_013398125.1 Aegotheles bennettii
ACCCCCAGTAAATAAGACACAGGAACGAGTGACAACTGACAAGAAGGCTGTCTCAACATTTTTTTTCCTCAGTTTTCAGTGGCAATCTCCTCACACTCAAGTCCCTGAATCTTAAGTCAGTGACTGGGGGAATGAAGTCCCATCCACTGTAGAAGAAGATTAAGTCTGAGACCACCTAAGAATCTAAACATACACAAGTCCATGGAACCCACTGAGATGCATCCCAGGGCCCTGAGGGAACTGGCAGATGTAGCTGCTAATATGCTCTGCACCATATTTGAAAAGTCAAGGCAGTCAGGTCAAGTCCTCAGTGACTGAAAAAAGGGAAACATCACACCCATTTTTAAAGAGGAGGACTCTGGGAACTACTGGACAGTCAGCCTCACCTCTGTGCCTGGTAAGATAATGGAATAGATCCTCCTGGAAACTATGTTGAAACATATGGAAGACCATGATCATATGGAGATGATTAGAGACAGCCAACAGGACTTCGTCAAGGACAAATCACACCTGACTGATGTAGTAGCCTTCAACAATGGAATGGACAAGGGAAGACTTACAGATGTCATCCACCTGAACTTCTGTAGGGCCACACAATGTTCTTGCTGCTAAACTCCAGCAACGTGAGTTTGATGGATGAACCATTAGATGTGTAAGAAATCATCTGCATGGCTGTATCCAGAGAGTTATAGTTAATGACTTGATATCCAGATGGAAAGCAGTAACAAGTCGTGTCCCTTGAGGATCCATGTTGGAACCAGTACTATTTAATGTTTTCACTGATGACAGTGAGATTGAGTGCACCCTCAGCAAGTTTGCAGATAACAACAAACTGAAGAGTGCAGTTGATTCACTTCAGGGAATAGATGCCATCCAGAGGGACCTGGACAGGCTGGAGGAGTGGGCCAATGTGAAGCTTATGAAGTTCTACAAGGTCAAGTGAAAGGTCCTGCACCTGGGTTAGGGCAATCCCCAATATCAATACAGACTGATATCAGATGAATTGGTTGAAAGCAGCCCTGCAGAGAAGGATTTGGGGATACTGGTGGGTGAAAAAATTGGACATTAGCCAGCAACTTGTATTCACAGCCCGAAAAAGCCCATCCTATCCTGGGCTGCATCAAAAGAAGTGTGGCCAGCTGGTCGAGAAAGGGAATTCTGCCTCTGCTCTCATGAGACCTCACCTGCAGTACTGCATCCAGCTCTGGGGTCCCCAGTACGAGAAAGACATGGACAGGTTAGAGCAGATCTAGAGAAGGGCCACAAAAATGGTGAGATGACAAGAACATTCAGTGCTAGGAAGACAGGCTGAGCAAGTTGGAATTCAGCCTGGAGAAGAGAAGGCTTCAGGGAGACCTTATGGCCTTTCAATATATAAAGGGGGCTTATAAGATAGACCAAGAAAGTCTTTTTCCCAAGGCATGTATGACAGGACAAGGGACAACAGTTTTAAATAGAAAGAGGGTAGATTTAGACTGGACATAAGGATGATATTTTTCACAATGAGAGTGGTGAGGCACTGACACAGGTTGTCCAAAGAAGTTGTGGATGTCCCATCCGTGGAAGCATTCAGGGCCAGGCTTGACAAGTCTTTGAACAACCTAATGTAGTGGAAGATGTCCCTGCCCATGGCAGAGGGGTTGGAACTAGATGATCTTTTAAAGGTCCCTTCCAACCCAAATCATTCTATGATTCTATGTGTGTATGATTCTGTGATTCTGGGCTTCCCAGGTTGACATTGTATGATCACAACACTCTGTGTCAAGTATTTTACAGCAGAGATAATGGTCACACATGAAGACTCTTCTGAAATGTGACAACTATTATTCACCTTTGCTCTCTCTTGGTGTTCCAAAATTAGTTAAAACCTGCAAGGATAAGAAGGATCTGTTGCTGAGTCATGTGCTGTCTCTTCAATATGCTGAAGCCCTCTGTGTGTCACAACCTGGGAAACAGGAGCATGCAAAATTAGAACTGCACTAATTTAGGGCTCTTTCTGGTAAGCTAAGACCATGCACATACAGGATGGAAAAGGTAGAATCATGCCATGAAAAAATTCAGTGTTTCAGCCATTGAAAAACTTAAAAAAAAAAAAGTTGAGATTAGCTTGAGAATCCTAGTCTGAGCAACTGCCCTTTGCAGTGTAAACCAATTTGGTTTTTTAGGATTCAGAGTCCTCTCTTTTGAAGTGATCTCTGCTCACATATTAGTGTGGTTCTCTGGAACAGGCCCCTACACTGAAACAGCTGTTTTCGTAGTGTGTGTGCTTGGGACGGTGAAGGGGAGGGAACCAGACATTCCCCACAGCATCTTCTCCTGTCTACCAAGGCATCAAACTAACTTGGGGAGGTAAGGAGGAAGGAGGTAAGGAGAAAGGGGTAGTCCTCTGTGGGTCCTATTATATACCCTTGAGAAATTTAGTCAGTGTTAAACCATATCTTACTCAAGTTTTTCTACATTAAGTAGGTCACCTAGACTTAATGTTGCGGCAGGAACTTTTCTTTTGGCTCTTTTGAGAGACTTTGGCTCTCTATTGAGAGACTTATATTTGTCCTTCTATTGAGAGACTTTTAAACTTATTTGGATATGAAGCTTCTCTTTTCTGATGGATTTCTCTGTGGAGGAGAGGGACTGTGGTAAAATGTTTACTTACACTTTGTAAATTCTTACACAAAGAAATTTCAAGACAATGCAGTCTCTTTAGGATGCAGTTTTTAGGCAGTGGGACACAAATGTGTAGATTCAATAATGAGAAAATACTGCTACTTTATTTTAAAACTTGTTTTCTTAACAAAGTTATGAGGGAAGAAAAACATGAGTCTATGGATCTAAATGTACATGCTGTAGTTTGGTCAGGCAAAGCACTCTGTAAGACACTACCTTCTGCATTGATTCTTCTCTATGGAGACTGGTATTATGAACTAAAGAAAGACAGCACTCAACAAGCATTTGTACACAAGACAGCTTAAAATTTTAGTGGAAGATCTAGAAGATCTTCACCTGTAGAAGACCAAGGGAGATCTAGTTTTGATTCAGAAATCTTTAAATTTTCAGTTACTCAGTATTTCCGATAGATAGTGTACGTAGCATGCAGATTAAAATGCATCTACTGTTTTCTTTGTTCTTTCAAATATATCATTATATCAACACTTCTGTAGAGCAACAGAGCATGTCAGAGTATTGAAGCATAGGATGAAATCTATTTTGAATAGCAGCATTTAATGAAATTCTACTCATACATCTGTGTGGACTAGCGTCCTAACCCAAATGCAGTAATTGCTGGAAATCTCGGGATTCTTAACTGAGCCTGTGATACCACAGCTGTGAACTAATGTTTTCTTGTGCACATGTATTGAGAATACAGAGCCATTTTCTGACAATTCACAGTGGAGGTTAAAAAGCACTGATATTTCCACACACTTGTGTATAGCTTGTACAAAAAAGACTAAAACAATTTCCATTCTCAGGTTATGCTACAAAACTTGTGTTTAATGCAAGGAGATGCGGTAGCTTTTTAAAACCAGAGATACTCAAGGTGATCTTGTCCACATACTGTAGTTAAAAAAGAAATTAAAAAAGAGCAGTATTTAGCCTTGTCAGTGATACTGGTTACCTAATTAGCCATGAACTGTATTAAAATGCAGCAATGTCAAATTATGTTTAGCTCCTTCTATACTGACAGGCCTAGAAATGCTGGCAATAAATATTAGCTTTAAGGCTAGATTCCAGTGTCTTCTGTTTGCTCTGTATACTGTTAAACTCTATCAGTTGTCTTTGACCAAAAAAGGATATAAAAGGACAGATGTACCAATTTTGTGCTTCATTTACACATTGGAAAAGAACAAGACACTTTTTTGTACTCCCCCGAGAAGATTTAAACAGTCACTGACGTTAGTAAACAAATACAAGAGAGCCATAAGGATGCTTCATATTTTTCTGGTCTAGAATTGGCATGGAAAGAATTTTTTTTTTTAAAGAAATAGTTAATAATAAAATTTCTTTGTTAAATTAAGTGAGCTCTGATTTGTTTCAGTTACAGATAAAAGCGGTTGTCAGGAAATAGGTATTATGTTATTTTAAGCTCTTTTTAAAGCTTTTACTCTTTCCATTTGTGAGAACTTTTACTTGGGTTCTCTGTTTCATTTATTAGGTTATCTATTAGGTTCTCATTTCTCTCTGCCTCTCTTCTGAGGGTTTATATGAATTCTCAGATTTATACAATCTTCAGATTTCTGTGCAGAACGAAGGCCCTTTTTCATACAAACATTTCAAATGAAAGATCTTCAGTCTTCTTTGTCACTCAGTTAGCTGCCTACTTTTCTTTTTCTGAAGCATTAGAAGTCTGAAGTTAACCACTGTTACTACAAACACACGTTCCTACCTTTTTACTACTGTAAAAAAAAAAAAGGATGAAAAAGTGGGCATGTCGGCTCAGCTCAATGATGAAGTGATTAACAGTAAGTTAAAATATCACATTGTCCTTCACAGGCACTCTGAGCTTCCAAACTGTCAGCTCTGGAGTGTGTGCATCTACTGTTTTGCATGGTGCTACTTTTCCTGAGCAGCCTATGATACAGAGCCGTGGCACTCAGCTTGCAGGCTCTGTTATGACACCAAAGACCCTCAAACTTCCCTCTTACTTTCAGACTATGCACCTTAAATTTCTCGTGCTTTTGCCTTCAGTAGACTTGCAAATTAACAGATTCTGCAGTGAAGATAATGCTGAGAAAAGCATCTCAGAGCCGAGTGCCTGCAAATGCCTGCAAATTTATTTCTCAGGTTTCTCTGTAGGCTATAAGTCAGTACAGGTACAGTGTCAAAATCTGTTTCTCTTGGAGAAAGTGAGAATAAAATCAAGGAGAGAGCTATCTGCATTGCTTCCCTCTTTCAAGTATTTGCAGACATACGTTACATGATCTGACCTGCGTTTTCTGGGGCACAGCATTTGCTATCCCATGCAAGTGAGTAAGCCAGAAGAAAAGAACATGCTCTTAGTCATGTATTAACAAACCATCAGTTCTTCTTTGCACACTTAATTAAGCAAGACAGAAATCAACAACAACAAAGCCTTAAAGCCTCAGCGCATTCCCTGGATGAATCTTAGGGCAGTTCAGCTTTGTACTTGGACTAAGCATATTGTAAGTGACTGATTAAGATAATATCAACAAAAAAAATAATAAAGTGAGCTGAACTTTGGGTTGAAAATGCTTTATCTAATCGGGAATTAAAATTTTTACTTGATTTATTTCTTTCTTTTTCAGAGGAGAAAATTCATGATGTTTCATTAACACCTTCTTTTTTTCAGCCTTGTATGGGCCTCTTCCCAGCTAAGACCCTAAAACCATTTTGCATTAACATTTTCATGAACTGTGGACCATCTTCCTAAATTCCTCTCTACAAAACACTTTCTCTGAAACACTTGGAGTCACAGTTCAGCCTGAGATGAAAAGAGAGGTTGGATTAATACATTTTGACACAATGTTTGCTGGTGAAAACCTTAAGAAATTATAAATTTGGACTGTCAGAAAGAGGAGCAAAAGAAGAAATTTGAATCTGTGTACCTTATTCTGGTCTCCTTGACACAGAACAGCAACTTAAGACATTCCTTAAAGAAGTCCAGAATTGCTTGCAAGAATTTTTATCTCTTTTTATAGTATCAAAATTGAACGAAGGGCCCACCTTATAGATAGAAATAACCAACAATTGTTATTAGTGTTTCTCACAGTATGACAAAATCAGCTGACAAAACTCTCCAAAATGACACATCACCAAAAAAATAAATAGATAAAAATGTGAAGTCCATGCAGTTTTTCTCTATTGCATCTGTTAGTATGACTGCTTTAAAATAATCAGAAGTGCCATCTGCTGCTACTTACAAGAATCCCACTCTCTCACCCCTGGGTAAAAGGAACTCGTGATGAAGCACTAGCATCTGTGTTTCTAGCAAAACAGTAAACTCAATCTTCAGCTTATAACAAAGCTAAATGTAGTCCACTGGTTGGATATGCTTTTGTTAGGAATTCAGCCACATGTGGATTTTCCTTTGTTTCTATTAACATTGTTACTATTAACAATTTGCTGACAAGGGTTTTGCAATGTACATATGAACAGAAATGGAAAGACCATATTACCACCAGGCTATTCTTCAGAGAGGTTATTTTAATATAGCAGTAGATGAGACAGACTAAGAAAGAAAAATAACTCAACAAAAGTTCTTTCTAGTCTTCTGTGGAGGCATCTGAGAATAAGAGGGAATGGTAAGCACAAGAAAAAAGAAAAATTCGCTGTACAGACACCCAGCGATTTTGGAAAGATTAGATTCTACTACAGTACTTCCAGCACCTCCAAAGGAAGCAGAATATATTTTTTTTCTCTTGAGCAACTATTACTGGTTTTGTTAAGCCTGCACTAAGCCATTATCCTCAATTTGCAACGATAAACTCCAATACACACCTAAGAAAGAAAATTACTTATTAGACAAGTCTAGGGGAAATTCCAGTCAGCCAGTTAAAATAATTTCAATGAGATGTCCATGGAATTTATCTTGCAGTGAGAGAACAACAGTATCAAGCACCTAAGCACAGCTGCTCAGCTTTTCTAATGCTGCTGGTTCTGTTTTATTCATGGTAATTCCTCCACCTGCTGCCATCTCATCCGTGATCTTGCTGGAATCTCTTCTAAGAGCATAGCCACAAAATCCTACCCTTACTGGCAGATAAAATGTTTTCCTACATACTCTGCAGTAGTAGCCCAGTTAGGTGAGTTCCTTTTCATTTAAAGCTGTCTCATTTTCAGAAGACAAACTACTTAGTATTGTTGTCTGAACCCACGTATAATACTTGTATTCACTTTTCCTCAGTGTAATTTGCCCTACTCAAAAATAAGTTTTTCAGTATCACAAACAGTAAAACTTTACATTAATTTTACTTAGCCTCAATCAGAAGACAGGATTGATTTTAAGGGTTCTGTATAGGTATAAGAGCATCTATCTACCTGCAATAACTTGCTAGCAAATTAATTGATTTTCTAACTGAAAAGCAGAACATATGTTTTGCTGAACACATGAAAACTTCATATATGTTAACTCTACACCATAAGAAAAAAAATTGTTGGTAAAGGACTACATTTAGTACAATCGTGTTAACTGGTTTTAGGATGCAAGAATATAACTGGTAGGATTAAGTTCAGAAAGGACTTTGAGAAGGCAGTTTTCAGCTCAGTGAAGATGAAGATGTTACCTGCACCTGTTAACTGTTGCATCTCTCTATTAAGTGAACACTGTGGTCCTTGGTCACTTACATGCAAAAGAAAACGAAAGGCAAGGAAAAGAAATGCAAAAGGACCCAGCAATATTGGGAGCCAGGAAAGAAAGAGTAACACAACGAGACTGAGCTTTGAAAATGTCAAGATAATATATACCTAAAGGAAGAATAATTTCAAAACTTCAGAGATTCAGCGTTGATGTGGGAGACATGAAAGAAAAGTAGAACTCACAAAAGGCAGCAAATTAAATCTACATCAGAAAGACAGTATGTCAGATGAAAGAAGAAGTGTCAATATTTTTTTTGTGTTGCCTATGCTAAAGTCGTATCATGATGGAAAGCAGAAATAATGCCAGATTACACCACAGTTGTGTAACCCACCCGGAACATCATATTTGACTTTAGGGTGTAAGAAGGTGTCAGAATTACCACACTGGTAAAGTGAAACTGATGGAGCTCTGCCAGAGCAACAACTCCAAATTCTCTTCATTCAGGTGAATAACATTTTGAAAAGATGTTATCCATTCGTGTAGTTTAAAAAGTCATTAATAAAATCTTTACTGTTTCTGTATGTCTCTCCATCTCCTGTTTCTGGGCAATCCACATGGTTTCCTGTGGCAGTCTGACCTTGGCTGGATGTCAGGTGCTCACCAAACTGCTTTATCATTCCCCCTTCTCAACTGAACAGGGGAGAGAAAACATGGCAAAAGGCTTGTGGGTAGAGACAAGGTCAGGGAGATCACTCATCAATTACTGTCATGGGCAAAACAGACTCAACTTGGGGAAATTAATTTATTACCAAATAACAAAGGAGTAGCATAATGAGAAATAAGAACAATTCTAACAACACCTTCTTCCCACCCCTCCCTTCTTCCTGGGCTCAACTTCACTCCTGATTTACTAACCTACTCCCCCCAAGTGGTGTGGGGGCACGGGGAAGGGGAGTTGCTGTTAGTTCATGACATGTTGTCTCTGCCACTCCTTGAAAAGGCATAAAATTAAGGATGGAAAATATAGGGGGGGGAGATACCTAGGAGTGAGAAGAGGGTAACAGAGCAGCAGAAAGCCTGGATTTGACACTACCACAAGTGACCCTTCCAGCAACCCTCCCAGGCCTATGCTTATGCCTCACAAACAACCCTTCCTGCCAGACTTTGTGAGACACCAGCACCCTGCTTGTGGGGTGGCAACACAATGGAAGCACACAGGGACCCACCTTGTGTGTGCTTCTGTGGCTCTTGATGGTATTTGTCACCAGAGAGTGGGTCAGTGCAGGGTGTGGAGTGACAGGGGCACACATGTGGCTGGAGCACCAGCATATCCCACAGAGGGTGTGCAAGAAGGGAATCCTGCAGTGCCAGGAGAGAGGACATGTGGTGATAGCACATGCGGCAGGGGAGATGGACCTGTGTGAGTGGGCAAGTGACTCTGCGTGTGTGTGTCTGTGTGCATACTTAGAACTTTTTGGAACTGGGTATAAAAGGGTCTTTAGAAATTTGCAGGTTTTTAACAGCTGTTGAGTGCCTAGTAATGTCGTTTATATTTCATACTCCTGATATTGATCCTGAATGTGTAACTCTGTGATTGCAATTTAACTATGTGTTGTTTAAAAAAATCAATAAACAATTTTAATCCTGATTTGAGTTAAATTACATAAGCAGAGTAGTTTTTTCTTGTGCCATTCTGTAACTTCTGTGTCATGCATGCCCATGGGACTGATATGGGCACCAATGATAATTCTAATAGTATTCTAGAAAACTCAGTGAGGAATCATTTACTTTAGTTTTTGGTACTTCTGCTTATATAATACAACCATACCTTCTGTCTCTGATTTAATTTCTTCAGTGTGAAGCAGTGAAGACAAGCAGATCCCCAAGTTCCCTGCAATTAGTTTGCGGAATTTACCACTGAACTACTGCATGTTGGGGAAAAATATTCCAAAAATCCACATTTCATTTAAAGAAGAGGTATTTCTAGTTGCAAAGAGAGTCTTCAAAACATTGTTTCTGTTAGGATGTATACTTCAATTAGTTATTTAATAACTATATTTGACTTTAATGTTTTTATTACTTCAAACCGTTATACCAGTAAAACTAATCCTGTTGTGCCACACCATCTAAACCTCCAGCTTCAAACTCGATGACCTGATGGGGAGCTCCTCAACCAACCAGGGAGTTAATGACTAAGTGCCCTGGGTGTGGACACAGACACAACCCTCGTATTCAGCTACACCATGATTGTAACTATGGCACAAACCTGAATTTCACCCTGTTAACAGACTTATAACATGGATTCCCTTGCTCTTGTCAGATAATTCCTGACCCAGATGTTAGGTACCTCCATGTCTCTGGCTGGGTTGCTTCACAGGAGTGACTGAGCTTGTGGCCATGACGAGTCCTGTGGTTCAGGAACAAGAGAAAATACATCAGTAAAAAGAGAAATAACTTCATTATCTGAAACAGATCGTCCTACTGAGTCACCATGTGTCTGAAGACACAAACTATAGCGCCCACAAATACTTTTGCCTCTGGAAGCTTGCAGAGATTTCTGCATAAGCAATGGCCTGCACAGCTGCTCCCTGTATCTTCTTCTATAGGAGAATAAACCAACTAAACTTAAATAAACAGGCCGTTTAATTTATGTTGACTTTGTGTAAATGATTTGTTACTTTTGTGTTCATCATTAAGTAAGATGATATAATACAGTAAAAAAAAAATAAAGCTTCCTGAAGTCTCATTAACCATATATTTTGTAAGCTGACTTTCTTTTGCCTAAATGCAGCTCTGCTTGCTTTGCAATTGTTCCTGTCTTGGTTTTCAGTGCAGAGGAGAGTCTGTTGGACCTTTTAGCACTTGCATTTTAAAGATGTTTGAAAGATGAGTGACACTACTGTATGGCATATCTGCTAAACGTTCTACATTGCTCTACCAAAATTGCAACCTCCACTTGACCCACCAACCCCTTGCAGCTACATTCATCAGGGCACTTTTTCTGCTGAAAGACACAAGGGACATAATCCGCTATAAATATCAACATAGGAAGCCTTACAAGATTTAAGTATCTTATGGCAAACATAAACTTGCATGTGGCAGATAAAAATGGCCACTGTGCTCTGTGTTGTCATGTCACATCTTGTCTCCATCTGCTGTAGTATTTTTGTTGCTTTGGCTTTGATGTTTAAGCATGAAAGGAAAAAAAACCACAAAACCTGGCAGAAAGTCTTAATTTAATTTTCCATAATTTGGGTCCTTGGATCAACACAAGGGAATGTTAACGTAGAACTCCTCAGAGTCTTGGGTAGATCTCTAGATACAGGGTTAACAATTTAATGTCAACTGTCTTTAGGCCCTGTTTTTCAGAACTGGGAACATGGGAGAATGGGTTCAAGGGCAAAAAGAGTCATTACAGCGCCATTGAGAAGGAGCCCTCTAGAGTCATGTACTTTTTCTGGGAACAGGTCTGCATGCTCTAAACTACTACAGTGTGGTGATTGCTGTTATTTACCTGCAGAATCAAGGGAACAGTAAAGGAGACACAAAATTAAGCTCAGCTTCCTTTAACATAGTGAGCAGTCAGCAGATTTGCCTTCTGTTTTCTTGTTTTCCGTGAAATCTGTGATTATTGAGAGCACGAGTGTCTTCTATGTTAATTTAAAATGAATAAGTAAAAGAGGTTATATATTCTGTGTTGAGTGTATCTCTTTTTTTTTTTCAGAAGTGGGTAAATAGAGACCAGTTAATTACTTCAGTTGTTTTTATGAAAATAGACTGTTTGACAAATGATTCACTTTAGTGAGGCATAGAAAGTGGTGTTAGAAGATTGTTGAGGTTTATTTCTAATTAGAGCCTCTGAGAATGATGTTATTTTATTTATTGCTGTTTTGAATTAATAATTCATATTTAACTGCAGGTGTCCATTTCAAGGTTTTAGTCAGTTTTAACCATTAAAAAACATACAATGTAAATCCCTCCTTCTCAGAGACATACCATGGCATTTTTTTTGCCAAAACAGAACAAGAACATATATACACTGATTTTCATAACTAGTGAAGATGAAATTAAATTCCCAAGATATCTAAAGAAAACACCTGCCTTATATTATATTTTTCAAACAATTTTTTGTTCAGACTCATTGAGAGATGCAGAGTTTCTTTCCAAGCTGGGAATCCAAAGATGGAACAGATAAATTAAGAAGGCAATTTTTTAAGGATAAATTAAAATTCAGCGTAGTTAATCAACGTTGTGAAAGTCAATTTCAGGAGGTTTTGTGCTGTAAATAATGTATTTTTTTTGTTATGTTGGGCCTTAAATGGTGCTATCCTAGGAAATAAAAGTCAACAGAAACTAAGGAGTGCCTTGGGCTGGAGGAATGCTTATCTCTAAGGTATTTCTCAGAGATCTACCTTTGCATGACACAAGTAGGATCTAGGCATTTGTTCTTTTCCTATACACATAATACTTGTCTCTCCTACTCTAATTCCTGCCCGTGTGTCACACTTTCTCTTCACTCCTTCCTTATTACTCTTCTTTAGCCCACAGTATGCCATAGCAGGATGCACACCTAGGAAAGTATTTCATATTTAGGCTATTGGAAATATACAGTCGAGTCCCATGTTTTTACACTCGTGATTGTTTCATCTTTTTGTGTTTTTCTCTACAGATTAGAACAAATCTTAAGATACTTTTTCTCAAGATTGTATCTCAAAGTCGCCAGTGTGAACCCCATACACCATTACACAGCAGCTAAAGCTCTGCTGTGGATGCTCCGCTTCTGTTTATGACTGATTAGCCATTCTCATTTTGAAAAGATGCAGAGAGGGAGCCTTTGATCCTGATTGCCTTTTGGCTAGGCCTCCAGGCTCTGGCTTAAACAGATAAGAACTTTTGATCCTAGCACTAAAAAATGAAAACTCTTTTTAGGCACAAATGCACTTTTCCCCATAGAAAGGACATAAAGACAAATTTTTAATTCTTCTTTGTTTTGCATAAAATTAAATGCATTTTGGCATTTTGTCCTGTCTCTTTATTGTGGGCTTTCAACACAACTCAATTCAGAACAATTATAGATAAAGCAATTATTTATTAGTTAGAACAATTGGCCCTTGAATTATCAGAATTCTTTGTTCATCCTCCATTAGGAATTGTTTGATATTCAATATGTTATGTTTTTGGTGTGGGACATGAGGATTGATTCTTTCCAGCCTGAAGAAGTACTTTAATGGTGTGAGTTGCTTTATTTTAAAGAATGAGCTACGGATTTATGTGAACCCTTTCTCACAGCAAAGAAAGTATTAACTTTAGGGCAAATATATATAGTATGAAAATTTTTCTTTCTTTATATAATTTGCTTATATTGTTTTCTTGTAGATGTAGTCAACTACTAAAGATGGTACAAATGAATGAAATAGAGATTAATTGCTAATTCTGTTTCTTTTTAACAGGTCATGCATTTTTTTTGCATTTCAGAGAAGCTGAGAAAACAATATAGCAGGGCTATGAAGTAAAATGGTTTTGTCAAAGCATAAAAAGAAAAATAACTCTGCACAAATAAGAATCTTTTTGTTGTTTGTTTAGCAAAATCTAGAATTTTAAGAGACATTCCCTTTCAAGTGAAGTTTACTTACACTAATTCAAGGTTGTTGGTTGTTTTTTAGTTTGTTTGGGTTTTTTGTTTGTTTTGGTTTTTTTATTTTGATTTACTTTGTTTCATGACTTTTTGGCTGAGTTGATGGTTGTAAATAGTCACTGAGGATCACATTGGTTCTGTTCGGTCTGGGTAGAAAGGTTAACGAAAGACACACAACGTGTTTCTATGAGGGAAATAAGTGGAACAACACAAGATGTTCCAAGTGAGTTCTTTTGTGGGTAAGAGGCCAGAGAGCCAGAGAGAGAGAAGTTCTTCATCCAAAGGACATCTAGCCTGTTAACTCACTCTTTGTTTTAAGATCTCTAACCAAATACTTTTAGATAACATATAATATTTTTCACTTTGGCCCATAGTGGCAAACGAGTTTACAGCCAAGCAGGACTGGGTAGAAGGCAAATGATTGATGGATATCTTGGAGATCTGAAATAATTTAATGAAAACATGCAACACTGGATTTTTTTTTTCCCCAAGCCATGAAAGCTGTGTTAATATTGGCTGCAGGGAAGCTTTTTTAATGGAGTACCTGTTGTTTTTTTAAATGTTCTGTGACTACATACTATTTTACAATTTGCTTTATTCGGCAATAGTGAGAGTGAGGTCTTGGTTTTTTTATAACCTTTAGTTTTATAATTTCTAATTTCAAAAATTATAATTTACATAATAGGTTCCAGTAAGAAGTAAAATGTGCTTTCTGTCACATACCACAGTTTGACAATACAAATATAACAGTCTCTGTATCCTGAGTCAAAACTGCTTTCCTCATTCCAGGTGCCAAAAGGCTTGAGTCTAAGAATAAAATCTGATTTTAGATGTGGGAGAACAACTTGTCTATCTTTGTGCTCTTTAAACAGACTGAACAGAAATTGAAAACCTAGAAAAGCTATATTCATGTGCATCTTTGCATCTGGCTCTGAGTCCTTAGTTTCTTACACATGGTTCTCCTTATGTGATCTATGCTTGTCTGCTTTCTATAGGGTGACATAAGCAATTTGACCTTGTATTTGACTTGTTCCAAGAATAACAACCACTGAAAATATATTGTCAAATGAAAGAATAAGAACATTATAACTCAAATGAATGTCCTGTCCCGGTTCCTATAAGCAAGAAATCTGAGCTCCAGATGTTGTTCTGAGAAAACATTCTGAACATCTCCTGTATTTCCCATTTCACTGAAAAAAAATACAAATTGTAATATTTCTCTGTGACGTTACATTAGTGTGTACTTCTTACAAAATCACATTTGATAATTTATTTTATAGCCATAAATAATTTTCATTTAAGTCTTTGTTTATATTTGTAGTAATGTAATATTTACCCTACAATTATTTTTCATTTTGTCATATGGGGGAAAATGAGCTTCCTGTTAGTTAAATTTTGTTGGAACCAAGAGTAATAAAGCTGAAATTGCATTGTGAATTTCATCCCAAAGTGTTTGCAACTACTTTAGAAATTTCTAAAAGCAACATAGAAACTAGATCACCTTTTTCTGACACAGAGGTGGTTTCAAGACAATATGTGCCACATGGTCATTTATATAAGAGTTAACAGCTTTCAGTTACACTGAGGAACCTATAAGACTGCTAAGCTGGCAGAGACTAATGTCTCTAAGAATTGAAACTATATTTTTGGACTTGGACTGTAAGTCAGGATATAGGAATTGATGAATCTGCACAATTTTAACCAGTGAATTATTCTATGAATTGTGATTCAGATCCTCATCAGACACAAATCAAAATGATTGCAGATCAGATCATCTTCAATTTTATGTCTCATCAAAAATGAAGCATTGCCTTTTTCTTATAAGAGGTAGTAAGTGTTTTGCATTTCCATCTATGACTTCTATTGATTGTTGCAAGACCCTAGCAAAGGTATTACTCTGAAGGGCTTAAAAATCAAGGTAAATGTCCAGCATTACAACAGAAAATTTCTAATGAATTTCAAATTATTCCCTCTTAAAGATTGGAAGCCTCCTATCTTATGGTAAGAATCTTAAGGCAGTGTGAACATGCAACAGTTTTCACTCGTCTGTGTAAATGCATCCTTCTAATAGCCTGTAAAAAGTTATGTGTTCCATCTTTATTTGTTCGTGCTTCTTTGCCCATATGTACTTTGCACCGTAAATCAAGTTGTTATTGGTATGATAGATCTATACGAAGCTGATACAAAACAATTCTAGATATGCCTGCACAGCTTGGCTCAGTTGAGGTTTGTAGCAGAAATATTAAAACTGGTATGAATGAGAATTTAGGTGTGTGAAAACACTAGAAGGAATAACAAGAAAGAGATATATGGATGGCAGATTCTGATGGCACTTAACAGGTTATCAAGATCATTGGTTGGAAGGCATCTTAAAGCTCTTCTATTTCCAACCCCTTGCCATAGGCAGGGACAACGCCCACTAGACCAGGCTGCTCAAAGCCCCATCCAACGTGGCCTTGAACACTGTCAAGGAGGTGGCATCCACAGCCTCCCTGGGTAACCCATTCCAGTGTCCCATTCCACCCTCACAGTAAAGAACTTCCTAATATCTAGTCTAAATCTACCTTCCTCTAGTTTGAAACCATTTCCGCTTGTTTTATCACTACATGGCCTCACTAATAGTCCATCTCCAGCTTTCTTGTAGACCCCTTGGATGTCTGCTATAAGGTCTCCCTGGAGCCTTCTCTTCTCCAGGATGAACAACCCTAATTCTCTCAGCCTCTCTTCATGAGAGAGCTCCTTCAGCCCCTTTATGGGGCCATCTTTATAGCCTTCCTCTGGACTTTCCCCAAGAGTTCCATGTCCTTTTCGTTCTGGGAACTCCAGAACTGGACATAGTACTCCAGATGGGGTCTCACGAGAGCGGAGTAGAGAGGGAGAATCACCTCCCTCAACCTGCTGGTTACACTTCTTTTGATACAGTCCAGGGTGCCATTGTCTTTTTCAGCTACAAGCACACACTGCTGGCTGATGTTGAGCTGCACATTGACCAACACCCCCAAGTCCCTCTCTTCAGGGCTGTTCTCAATCCATTCTTCACCCAGCCTGTAATTGTGCATGGGATTGCCCTCACCCAGGTGCAGGATCTTGAACTTGGCCTTGATGAACTTCATGTTGTTTGCATGGGCTGAACTCTCAAGCCCGTCAAGGTCACTCTAGATGTCATCCTTTCCCTCCAGCGTGTTGACTGCACCACAGAGCCTGGTGTTGTCGGCAAACTTGCTGAGGACCTGCCCTCTGTAGGCTTCCTTTTTGTGTTTGTGGTTGTCCAGGATCTCCTTGTTCATCCATGTAAGCCTCCTGTCATTTTTGGCTGACTTCTTCTTCATTGGGATGCAGCGTTCCTGAGCTTGGTGGAGGTGATCCTTGAATACTAACCAGCTTCCTTGGGCTCCTTTTCCCTCCAGGGTTTTTTCCCATTGTATTCTATCAAGGAGGTCCTTGAAGAGGCCAAAGTCCACTCTCATGAAGTCCAGGGTAGTGAGCTTGCTCTGTGCCCTCCTTGTTGCCCTAAGGATCTTGAACTCCACCATCTCATGGTGGCTGCATCCAAGGATGCCCTTAGGCTTCATGTTCCCCACCAGCCCCTCCTTGTTGGTAAGAACAAGGTCCAATACAGCACCTCTCCACGTTGTCTCCTTTATCACTTGCAGAAGGAAGCTGTCATCAACACATTCCAAGAACCTCCTGTATTGCTTGTACCATGCTGTCATGTTGTCCCTCCAGCAGATATCAGGGTGATTGAAGTCCCCCATGAGGACTAGGGCTTGCGAACATGAGGCTACTCCTGTCTGTCTATAGGTCATCTGCTTGGTCTGCCTGATTAGGTGGCCTGTAGCAGACCCCCACTATAATGTCTCCTTTAATCCTGACCCATAAACTCTCAGCTCCTTGTTCATGTCCAAGTGGACCTCCATGCGCTCTAGCTGGTTGCTGACATAGAAGGCAACACCCACTCCTTGTCCCCTCTGCCTGTCCTTCCTAAAGAACCTGTAACCTTCCATTCCAACACTCCAGTCATAGGAGTCAGCCCACCAGGTCTTCGTGATGCCTATAAGATCTCATATAATAAGATTGTATATAATAAGATTGTAATAAGATTTTATCACAGCACATTACTTACAACTTCTCAAGACACTTAGATGCGAAAGCCTTAGAGAGCCTAAAAGACCGATCAGACTTCACTGACACTGTATTGCTCTAGAAATTTACTGCCTGCCCCAAAGAAAGGGTTTGATTCTCAGTGTAGTGGGGATGAATAGCATGGAAGGGTTGTTTTATGTATTTGATATATGATATTCCTTAGCACATATTCTTAGTACATTTTCTTCTGTTACAGCAGATTCATACTATTGATTCACACGTGTTTATAAGACTCTTCTAAATATCAAATCTTTCTTTGCAGACCTTTCAGTCATTCCCCTTTTAATATTTGCATTATATTCTGAATGTAAGTGTAGTGTTTTGCATATGCATTTTTTAAACTGCATTTCATTTAGGGTATTTTAGACCACTGCTTTTACATATCAACACCAGTTTGAATTCTAATCTTGATTTCTAGCCCTTCCAAACAGCATATTTAGGTAAGAAAGCTTTGTTACGTAGAGAAATCTTAAAATATGATACAACAATTAATTATTTACTTAATATGAGAATAAATAAGGTTAAATGAGGACAAGGCATGAGTTGATTCTTCTATATCAGTATAGAATTTCTATCTTTTTTTATGCAATCTTTGTTTTATCCCCTTATGCACAATAATATTCTTGCACTTTGGATCTGGCACTCCAGATCTTGCACTTCTAGTAAGAAATAAACTCAGCTGACAGAAACTAGCATGACTTCTCTGACTATGCCATCTCTGTGACATCTGAAGGTCTGGTTTGTATTGGATATAAAATGGATTGGGGCTGGGAGTATTTCACGCTAGATGCTCCCAGTAGGGATTCATCTTGGCATGCACCCAGGACCAGTCTATGCATAGGCAGGTGTGCATGTGCTTGTGAACACGTGTTTCCCCTATATTTGACAAACTTACACCCCCTGCTTCAATTGCTGCTCTCAGTAAAGCTTAACTGATTGTCACTTGACTCCACCTAGATGCTTTTCTGAGTAACAAGAGAGCAGCTGCAAGATCATCCACTGATACCTTAATCATAGCAGATATTTTATGTTTAAAGTGCACAAGATGCCTGCAGTTAAATATTTGTATTATCAGAGACCTGTCTTCCATCCCTGGAAGCCACCAAGCAGACCTGTATGTGTGACCCTGTATTTTTGAGTTATACATGCTATAGTTTGAAAACTGCTCTTGATGTGCAGGAAGATGACCACGAGGAGATCTAAAAACTGTAAAAATATGTAGCATTTGTGATATAACAATAGCCCTTTTTGTAGAAAAAATGTAATCACAGTTCTTCTGTGACACAAATGAAACCCTGAGTGAATTAAAGAACTTCACTCTAACCACAAAGAAGTTTGACCAAATACAGTATGAAATTTTAAACTCACTCCCTTCCTAGCACATTGAACTATTTTCCTTTTGTCTGAGCAAGGCACATCCATGTAACTTTCTAGCACGACAAGAAAAGGTCAAATCCCAAGATATTTTCTGTGTAAAATTAAAAATCAAGGCAGTGGGAAGGTAGAGAAAACAAGTTTTCATTTCTTTTTTCTTTAAACATTTGTCTTGAGTGCCTAGATCAGCTAAATGTCTTTCATAAATCAACTATTACTCTCCTTGTTTTATTCAGGAACTCTCTAAGTTGGCTGTCTAAAGAAGACAAGGAATTCTCCTGTGTATGCACATTTGTGATGTGACTTTTAAACAGCTACAGCTAGAGGTGGATCACATTTCTCCTAGGTACAGACTCCTCCAGAAAACCAAAAATGCTCTTAAACTCAGCAGAGCTTCCCCTATGCCTTCAGTACGCTAAGAGTCAAACTAAGAATAATCAAATAAACTGATGTTCTTTGTCACAAAATCTTTTTGGTAAATTCAGCATACATTTAAAGAAAAAGAAAATGCTGAAGATATTTTTATCTTGGCCAATTACATTTTTAAATGCAGAATTATAAAATCACAGATTAGTTTCGTCTGATAGAGACCTCAGAAGGTGAACTAGTCCAACTCCCTGCTCACAGCAAAGCTGACTGTGACATTAGATCAGGTTGTTCAGAGCTGCCTTCTGTTGAATAATAAATATGTCAAAACATGGGGATTCCAATAACAATTTCTACAATTTCTTGACATTTTGTATCTCCAAATTAAAAACTTTGAAATAAATGTTTGGAATTTATCTTCATAGCTTTCTGCAGGGGGATTGACTTGTTATTTGGATATGATATGCTATAAGATAGTTATAAGATATATACAAAGATAGTTATCAACATTTAAAAGAATAAAGAGTAAGAATAAGGGGATTTTCATACACATTTTCTTTGAATGTTTTATTTGATCAGCCTTACCTTTTTGGGAAGGAATAGCTCCCTCACTCTAAAGAAAGGAAGTCTCTTTCTGAATCTGTTACAAGCAGGACTATTTGTTCTTGGTAATAAAAGCTATCAGTGACTTTCACAATCCAGCAACAGGAGTAATTAGTGCTAGCAGGATGAAGCTTCCTAAGTGTGCAGGTAAAAAGAGACCTGCATGAGATCTCATTTCTTTTCTCAGAAGTGGAAACTGATGAGGGAGGAAGGCTGTTCTGCACTGTGCATTTGGCATTGAACTGCTAGACTAGTTCTGCCTGAAGTATTTAAAAGGATTAAATGAATTATTTTGTTCAAAATTATTTCACTGCGAAGTGGGTTTAACTTTTTTTTGTGCTGAACCTATGAGACAGAACTTTTTTCATCCCTATGGAACAAGCAGCCAGTGTGCTTATAATTATTCCACACCATGAAACATTACCATGTATGTGTTTCTTTCTCCTCTCATAATCTTTGCACTTAAAAGAGGAAAATAATTTTTAAGTACTTGACTAGTGTTGTTGAAAGGGTCCCTTATAAGTAAGCATGTGGGGTGTGCGTCTGAAAAATTCCACAGGTCTCCTGTGAGGTGACATTTCTTTGATTCGAGGGAGTTAACACCTAACCTTAAACTGTTCTGAAAATCCAGTTTCCTATCATCTTTTTCTCTTGAGTGAGAAGTACTCTTAACAGTGAACAATTATGTACTTATGAAAGTGTACAATTATGTAAGTATGTAGCTATATAAATAGCTAATATTACTACACTACAGACATGGCAAAATTGAGGAAGTCTGTTCACAATGCTTTTGCAGTGCACTTCTGCAACAGGAACTTTACAGTGCCCTGGGACAGTAGATCTTGGAAAGAGAAGACTGAAGGAGTCAGAAAGTGTGAGTGTCAGTGCACCAAGAATCCATATAACCACACTGTACTTTTTGGTGGGGTGTTGGGGATAGGCTTTCTGCATACTCATTTGTACCTCCTCTCAATTAAACACTTGAACTTCAGGATAATAATAAGCTACTCCCAGAATTTTCAGATAACGTAAGGCAAGTCTTGCAAATGTTACCTTTTACCACTGTTGGGATATAGCAGTTTATGGGCTAAAGGAGGACTATGCCATTCTTTTGACAACTTTCATTTCTTTTTTCTAATTTATTTTTCTCATTTGCTCACTAAAATAACATGACTTTTTTATTACCTTTTGAACTCAAAGGTGTGATGTGTTTTTCTGAATCCCATCTTCCGTTGATCAATGGAAAACAAGGAAGAGGATTGTTTAACTGGCCAGTACAGTAAATTCTTTTAATAGTATATTTAATACAGACAGGTCTTTGAACACAGTTTAACTTGCCATTTTGTAAGAAAATTTTAGCTAAGAAAGGAAAATCTCCTTGCAGTTATGTGTACATGGAGCTGTATTATGCAATATTTTATTTAGAAGAAGGCCTTATATATTAAAATTGAACAGTATTTAGTCATTTTGCCACCACTTAGTAGATATCAATGTTATTTCCCAGGCAAAATTAAATTTAAGAATAGAAGTAAGAGCCTGATCCTGTTCCATCAAAGACATTGGGAGATTTTCAATCACCTTAAGTGGGATTTGGTTTAAAACCGAAAGAATAATTACAGCATTGGTAGATTTATATGAACAATTCAAATTTTATTTAAAAAAAATCCTAATTAGTAGATAGAGTAAGTGTGGTATATTTATTATATTTGAATCATAGCAATACATATACTACCAGGTCTCAAAATCTTAATTGAAAATTTAATTTAAATTAGCTTTCATGTGAATTGTCTTGAGGTTTGAAAATGTGCTGAGTGACAATCTTCATTTCCAAATTCCACTATTTCTCTGCAAGCTCTAGCAATTGTTAGAGAGCACTAGAGACCTATATGAAGTCCATTGTAGAGAAGCAGCTGTGCTGTAGAATTAAAGTCTCATATAGTCTGGGATTTGCTAGTTAATTACATATTATTGTGAAGAAAATTCATTTATTTTAGCCTATCTCCAAGTGTGAGAACATGTGTCACTTCTCCATAAACTTCATTAGTTTTCATTACACAGAGGTCTGTTATAATCTGATGGTCATTCTTACCTCTGTATTGATTAGTAATGCTACATCATTTTGAAATACTGGTGGTTAAGGCTTTTTCTATGACAGCTCATGAGCATATTGAGTTAGAATGTTTTCCATTAATTTTTTTTTCAGTAATAACCTTGGTACATTTGAGACATTGCTTAATAGTCCATAACTCCTACTTTAATAGGAAACAATAATTGATTTCTACTTGTACTTGAATACCATAGACTATAAATTTTAACACATTTAATACCCAGTTAATGATACACCTTTGGAAATACTAATGGAAGCAGAGTCTGGGCCATCAGTGTTTGCATATGTATCCTTGAAGACTTGCAGGGTATTTACTTGAATCCTATAGACTACAATGAGACTAACCATTTTTCTATTGGGGGAAAAAAAAAAACCAAAGAGGGTTTATACTTTTACCTGACTTCTGTCCCCATAAGTTTTATGAGTCAGTCTTAGATATAGATGATCTATAAATATGATATTCACTCAGTGGCAGCAAGCTTCTCACTTTGAAGAGGACATTCATCCAACTATGAAAAAGTTAATAATGTATTCCAGCATACCATTTTAGAAGTTGCAAAATTCTTACCATCAGCCTCTAGCAAAAACAGAGACCTATAGCACCCAGAAAGTGGAAACAGAATAAACAAGATGTGATTACTGTTGTGTTGATATAGAACCAAATGGAAATATGTTGAAACAACATAACCAGTGACAGTACTTGGTGACATTGCAACTTTACCAACAACATGATCCTCAACAAGCATTTTGTAACACAGCCAACCATAAATGTATAAACAATATGCAACTGCCAGAAGTCAGAAAAAGACTCAGGATACAATTTCACAGAATTCAGGAAATCACCTGCAAGCAGTAAAATCTGCAAGACATAAACAAAGGATGTAGAATAACAACAATAACATCATCTTTGCTTTTGCAAATCAAGTCAGGAGGCAGGCTCATTATCACTAATTGTTTAAGCATGTAGTACTAAGTTATTGAGTAAGAACCATTGGCCATTTGTAATGTGTATTGTTAATGAATATCAATCCAGTAAAATCCTGAAGTTCAAAACTGATACGATTTAGCAATGTTTTAAGTACTTTTATCCCACTGATCTTTAATTCCCTAACTGATATATGGATATACATACATTCACAAAACCACAGAAAGGTTGATGTTGGAAGGGACTTCTTGAGATCATGTTGTCCACCTTTTCTTCTCAAGCAAGCCACCTAGAACTTCTTGCCCAGGATGGGTTGCAGGTGCAGCTTTACTCAGTCGCAACAAACCTATGCTGCAGGAAAGTTGTGTGGAATTAGACAGATATTTCATAATTTGCTTGCTTGGAACATCCTGATTTTTTCTGGCATACTTTGCTACTCTACAGTTGGCAGGAATTTATTGGGATGTGTAACAAACTGTTATTCCAGATGAGTGAATTAGGTGGAGAATCGAGTTCCAAATACAGTGAGTCTGTATCTTTCTACTGATTGAATGATAACATATAAGCTTAAAAGAAGTTCTATTACTCTCTTTGTTTAGGATCCAAGTGGTAACTTTGAATGCTGTAGATAAACTTTAGATTCACTTTCTCTTAATTGGAAGGAAATTTACTACAATGTGGTCTTATATTTCTACTCACTCTGTGACAGGCAAACAGAAGAGATTAAAGTTATTTTGCAAAGTCATCTTTTCCACAGAAGTTAGTAATTTGTATGGACTTTCTAATATAGATATGTGATAGAAGATACAGTTTGATAACATAGCTATTTGTGAAAAGCTGACCTGGCTTTTATTTCATTAAACTGAGACTCTCAGGGGGGTGTAGAAAAAGGGAGAGAGGGAAGGAGGAAGGAAGAGAGGAAAGAATGCATGAACATCCACAGCAATTTACACTATATAATTAAACATCCACAGTCATAAGAAATACTGATTGTATGTGAATCTGCAGGTCAGTGCTTGTATTTAAATAAGATTTGAGGAAGCACCAGTGTAGCAGGCAGAATGAAAATTAGTAACTAGTTCACCTTCTCTAGTGGCAATCTAAATCAATAGGGTGAGATTGAGACACAAGAGTCAATCCAACGTTCTAGTAAGGGATGGAGGATGGAATACACAAAAGAGGTTGTTTATACATTTTTTCCCTAGCTGTATATCTGTTTCAGATTTAGAGAGCAACCAGTTTTAATGCGCATTGACAGTCTTTTTATAATTTAAATAAAATTAATGATATATTATATGATATGATTGATATGATATGATATAATATGATATCTCTGCAGCTAAACATTTCAGGTGAACGAAACAGGGTATGGTTTAGAAGGCAGAGGTAGGTTACATATTTATAACAACAACAACAACAACTAGTGTCTGTAAAATTCTCTAATATTTAACTTTGCATCCTAATAATTCACATGTATCAGAAGCTGACATTTTATTAAAGTTTAGGTAAGCCCATGGTTTTCGATCCATAAAATTAAATTAACTAGTTCTAATGAGTTAGGGAAATTATGTCAATGCAAGATTTTTGGAAGTGGTCTTTGATAAGAGAGTGCTCAAAAAACCCCACAAACTAAACTCTGGGGAATTTTAATATTTTAGTGGTTTTGTCATTATGTTCACTGGTTTAAGATTTTTTTTTTTCTACATTGTTTTTGATACGTTATAGCACTGAGTTGTTGAATAGATGAAAAATTACATTCTACAGTAGGATAACAGTATTGATTAGACCTTTTTACTACTTGAACAATTTTTTGATGTTTGAATCTTTGTCCTTTTTTAACATTAAATTGGGACAAATATTTATTGTCTGTATTTTATATACAAATCTTGTTTTGGGGTAATCATTCAGCATGGTGGTTTCTTGAGATATCTCCCTGACCCATTTGTTACACCTCTAATACATTTTCTTTTTGTGCCAAGTTTAGTTATATCAGTTTTTCTAAAGGACTATAAAATCAGACTCACAGTTTGATTTTTTTTTTAATTATGTTTTTCTATTGGATCAAAACTGTGCTATACGAATATGCTGGACACATTTGTACTAACAATGGCAGTTTAAATTACCTGCAGCACATCTCCAGGTGCAAGGTGCATATGCTGAGATCACTTTGGAACATAATATAATTGCCAGAATTTTTAAAGAATCTCTTACTTATATAGTGGGTAACTGTGAAAATAAATAGCTTTAGCCTTGAGTATCTGTTGTTTACTTCACAGTTGCATTTTCTTTTTCTTTCGAAGTTTACAAGGGGAAGGTGCTGGAGAAGTACATTATCTTTACACTAGAAATTCATGGTTATTAATGGTGGCCACATATGCTGATTGCAACTCCTGAAGTCTATAAAGAGTTCTTGCTTGTGAAAATTATAACTAACAAACATTTCTGGAGATTCACCATCAAAACACATAAGTTGCTGTCCTCTTGAGTATGATTTACTTTTTTTGAAATGTAACTGAAAAGGTAAAGCCATCCAAACAATCAGATCAGAGTTGGTTTGGTTTTAATTCATTTCAAGTGAAGACCAATTCATACCATTATTTATTTCAATTTTGAATTTATCCCAAGGACATCTTGTTCTTTCCTGCATCTGTTTTTCTATCATGGCATAGTAGACTATTATGGTTCATCAACATTCAGTCACTTAATCTGAAATGATGGATTTCCATCCAGCAGTTTCATGCACAGCTCCCTGTGTAAGAGCTCTGTGAGAGGGTATGGATAAGAAAGACTCATAGCAACCCTTCCTCATTCTTGGATACACAGGACTAGCTCAGAGAATGATAATTGGTAAACAGGATTCCCAAAGAGCAGAAAGTTAATAAGGGGAGAATAAACAGAGGGCAGGCAGCTACTCAAAAACAAGTAGAACTAGTCAGTTTGACATTGAACCTATATGTTGGTTAGTGATGGCCTTACTATTTTTGTAATCCTTCCTTAAATATTACATGAAGTGGAATGTTTTCCAGTTTTAAAGAAATCTCTATACGTCTTTTTCACAATCTGTTAAAAAGACATTTTAGTGGTTGGCAGGTTCGTTCTTTGTTTGAAAGTATTGTAACTCTAAACTACAAAAAAAGTCATTATGGAATCTCTCATTATTAAAGTTAAAATTAAGCAATAACAGTCAGAAATGTTTGGAGAAAAAAGGATAACAGCTTCTCCTGTCACAAATCATATATAAAGAATGTACTGTGTGTTATTTTGTGGAAAATGAACTTTATTGTAATTAATCTTCAGGCATCTCTGTTTTGATGATGTTATTTGTTTTGATGAGTTATGGCAGATATGGTAATTAAAAGGGAAGATGAAGATTAGGAAAGGTAAGGAATGATAGCTGTTTCAATATTTCATTTTATTATCTTGTTATTTTTCTCTAAAATAGTATGTAAATACTATATAAAATAAAAGCGGACTCTGATAAGGGCACTGTATTTGGTGACAAAGGCATTATGGCCCTTTCTGGATCACCAAGAAAACATCTGCAACACTTGATTCACTAGACTCAAGGACTTCTCTATGCTCAGCATCAGTGTGGTTCCAACAACAACAACAAAAAAACGAAGAAAATTTAATTCTGTAGACATGTTCCTTACCAACCTGGGGTAAGATGTTCTTCTCCTGCTGTTACAGTGAAATAAGAAAATCTAGAAAAAACATGTACTGAAGTATGGGTAGACCTCACTTACAGTCTTTACCATTTTTCTTTTTGTTTTCAACATCTGCCCCCAAAAGGGACAGGGAGGAGGGGGACAGAAGAACAATTCTTACCATTTCTTAGGTTAAATTTGCTTTCATTTTATTTCAGATGTGTATTTCTTGAAAAACAAAACAAAACAAAACAAAACAAACAGTGGCACATGACAGAGTTCCACCATTTTATTTAATGGGTTTTAAACACCACCTGGTTTTCATCTTGCTGCTCTAATATTATATTAGTCCTGTTGAAGTACCTTCCACAGTATAGCTTCTACATCGGTTAATACTTCCTAATCAGTGATGATAAGATACTTAAAATTCATATTGGACTGAAATATAAGACATTCCAACTAAACATAAGGAAACACTGTTTGTTTGGGTTTTTTTTTACTGCTAAGGTGGTTAAACATTAGAACAGGTTGTCAAGAAAAGCAACCTTTGGAGATGTTCAAAACCTGACTGGCCAAGGCCCTGGGCAACCTACTTATTCAAGGGTGCTGAACTGGATGATCTCCAATGGTCCCTTCCAACTTCAAGTGTTCCATGATTTTGTGTTTCTAAGAAAAGAGTGAACAAAGTTCTAAACTGGGCAAGAGGAAGAAAGGAAACAGTTATGCCAACTGAAATGTGATGTTAATGAAAGGCAACAGTATGCCACTATTACTACTACTACATTCTTTGAAAGTAGCATACATTTAAAACACAAGGGAACCCAATCAGGCTGAAAATCAGGCTTTTCATCTAGATTTAACATTTAATCCTCTGGATTTTTTCAGTTTATTGGAACATGTTTGTTAATACCTTGCATTAGTGTTCCAAGCAAAAGTAATGCTTATATAATACTTAGCTGTAAGTATTCCTACTTGGCACCCATTATTCTTTCTGTGAATAAGTAGATTTACTACTCTAACTGTGTATAACATGCTAGAGCTGTAAATAATGTCCACTATATGGAAACAGGAAATAGCTTTCCTGGAAGCTGTCCAAGTTTGATTTGGTCTCTTGTTAGAGCTAACATTAATTCTTAAAGTACAGGTGGATTGCAGATTTGTCCAAGTGATGTACTGAGGAAGGCTAGTTTGATATTATCATAATATCAATGGCTATGTCACTGATACACCGAAAGTCTAAGAAAAGGTAACTCCAGTTCCTTTATATTAACGTAGTGACTTGATCAATCTGCTAGGAAATAACTTCTTCCAACTTCTCCAACACTTCAACACCTGAGAAATACATCATCTGATGCTGAAGGCCTCCAGGTTTTGTTGGCATTTTGTTTTTCAGTAAATGAATTAGTTAAAGCACTGCCTTAAGGAGAAGGACTTGGGGTGGGGAGAGACTTGAGGATGCTGGTAGATAAAAAATTGGACATGAGCCAGCAATGCATGCTTGAAGCCCAGAAAGCAAATTGTATCCTGGACTACATCTAAGGAAGTGTGGTCAGCAAGTTGAGGGAGGTAATTCTCCCCTTCTGCTCTGCTCTCGTGAGACCTCACCTGCACTACTGCATCCAACTTTGGGGTTCCCAGTACATGAAAGACATGGACCTGTTAGAGTGGGTCTAGAGGAGGGTGATAAAAATGATCAGAGGACTGAAACACTTCTCCTGTGAAGATAGGTCTAAAGAGTTGTGGTTGTTCAACCTGGAGTAGAGAAGGCTCCAGGGACACCTTGTTATAGCCTTTTGATATGTAAAGGGAACTTATAAGAAAGATGCAGATAAACTTTTTAACAAAGTCTGTAGTGACAGGACAAAAGACAAAAGTTTTAAACTGAAAAAAAAGTAGGTTTAGATTGGATATAAAGAAAACAGGTTTCGCTATGACGATGGTGAAACACTGGCACATGTTGCCCAGAGAAGTTGTGAATGTCCCATTCTTGGAAGCATTCAAGGTCAAGTTGGATGGGGCTTTGGGCAATCTGATCTAATTCAAGGTGTCCCTGCCCATGGCAGGTGGGTTGGACTAAGTGACCTTTAAACGTCCCTTCCAACTTGAACCATTCTATGAATCTTAGTCAGGAGAGGTAGTAAAGTGAGGAAAAATAACTTTCACAAGTTTGTTTTCATGCTGTGTTTTCATACTTAGTATTGGCCAAGCATATAGCTTTAATTTTATTCTAATTCCAGACTATGGTGGTTATTGAAGTAGACAAGAAAGGTGACTGGGTGAAAAAGAGAGAAGACAAAAAAAAAATAATACTTATCAGTCGTGCATGGGATATTAATAAGAAGATTGCTGACTCAAATGACCAACCAGTCAATAAATAGTCCTCTGTGAATAGAAGTGTATGAACTTCCACTGTTGAATTGATTCAAGAAAGGACAAGTAAAATGAGAATGAAACATGCATCCAATGTAGCTACTTGTTATTTCATTTAAGTGCCTGCATACACAAGATATCATGCTTTTCAAATCCTTATTCACACCCAGACAATTCAGGCACTTTGGAAGACTTCAACAGCTTGTTAACTCATGAAGAATTCTTTGAAATGCATTGACCAGAACTTACTCAGGCTGAAGTGTATTTAAGTATATTTATGCTTTTATAATTATTTCCTCATTTTCTCATGCTCAGATGTGCTGCAAAGGTCTACACTGTCTACTTAAGTTGCATTTAAGACACAGTTTTCACTAGATATCATTTCCACAATATAATGATGAAGAGGAATAGTCACTAAGTCAGTTCAATATCTTTGCTATCATTTCCTTTGAGAAAAAAGTCCTGAGACAGAAATGTGGAGTGGTCATGAGACCGACACAATATCAAAAAATACATTAACAGAGTAAGTTACAGCAGAGAGGTTAATCTTGCTCTGAACAGAAATAATTTACTGAATGCCCAAATGTATCTTAGCAATTTATGATCATAAAATAACAGATATGAATACTGAAAAAACTCAAAACCTGTAATAAGATTGAACTAGAAGAATTGTGACATTGTAAGGCAAATCAGATTAGTTTGCTCAGGATGATCACTGAGTCTGCTAATTATGAGATTGGAGTCACAGGCAAATATGTGAGCATTTATATTATGGACATACACATTTAAACCTTTTTAAAACTGTTCATTGTTGCATTTTGAGTGGAATTCACTAAAAATGGGAACTGGACATTGTTGGATCAAGTTTTGAACTCTGTTAAAAAATAAATGGCTCATGACCAGAAGTATAGATCCTGATGTTTTCCAAACTTGAGATTACACTTTTAAACTGAAGTTAGACTTTGTTCTAGTAAGTAGTTAGTTGTGGCTTAACAGCCAGTTTACTAGTGGCTCAATCAAAGTTCCAAGATGATTCATATTTGTCAGCTCAGATGTGCCTATATGGTTTGTATACTTGTGGCCTTTGTAGCTGACTCTGACTTCAGAAATCTACAAAAAAATAGCTGCATGAAGATCCCATTATAGATGTTGGTTTTATAGCTTAGGCCCTTTTCCACTTGAAATATATATTTTAGTATCTATTCCACTTCTAAATTTTTGATAAATTATTTTAGTTGGCTATATTTATGATTATGGAAAATGACAGAGAGATTGGAATATTGATTTATTTTTAGATGTTGCTTTCATTGTAGCTTTAAAAAACTTCAAATCATAAGGCATCCAGTAATTCTATTAAAAACTTTATGATGTCTCCCTATTGCCTTGCTTCAAATACAAATTTTTCTTTCAGAAAACTGTAGCTGCTTTTTAATAAGAGTATGTCAAGCTGTAATACAATATGTCAGTTCTTTTAAACCTAGTTGGATTACTTTACTTTAGATATATCTGTCTGAAGGTTTTTTTAAAGGAAATTAAAAAATATAAACATGTTGGTCTAATAATTTACCTGAAATAGAAAGTTCAGATTCAGATTTGACTTTCTTTAATTGAGCTGGTGTTCAATTTCAGGGTTATAGACACAAATATTTATGTTAAATGTATTCAAGGACTTATTGCCTAATTGTGAAGAAGAAAAACCTCTAATTATATGTATGTGTCCATGCAAGAGGGAATAAATGGTCCAATGACTTCTTATCCCTTATTGCTAATTTTGCCTTCTACCTCTCAGTGCAAGAACTGAATCAGCCCTTTACTCACCTATCAAGTATTAAGTATTTGTGGCTGGAAACAACTAGAACTGAACCAAAAACCTTTAGAGTGTCACTTGCCTCTCCTTATTGAGCTCTTGTCTCTCACAGAGTTTTTTTCACAGAGGACACAGAGTATTAGCACTTCCGCCCTAATGATTTTTTTAAATACTGTGCAGAAAAGTGATTTAAAAAAAAAAATTAGGCCCAATTAAAAGGGTATGAGTGTTGTATGCTGAGTAGATGGCTTATTTTCATTTTGTCATGGACTGAATTTTTCAGTTTTTAGTTCCACAGAGAACTAAGGTCCAAATACACTCTTTACATCAATATATGGCAGTGCTGCTCACCATTGGCATCTGTCTGTTGTTGCTAGAGAATACATATTTGTGATTTTAGTAAATCTTCTTTTATGAGTAGTAGAATCCATATTGCACAGTCATCTCCAGCTTTCATGTCCTATGTTCCATAAATGAATGCCGTCATATAAAACACAGAATATAATCACAAGAAAATACACCTGCAAGAGCTGCAATTACCTTTAGCAAAACCAGAATTGAATCCCTTCCTATTGCAACGGATGTAGTGTTACAGGCTGAATAGTATGTTTTTAAAGTTATAAAACATTTGGAATTGCTTTCTCTCTCTACCTTCCATTTAAGATGCTTTTTTCTGTATCCAAAACAATGAACAAAACTAAATCAAACAGTATATTAAATGGCTGGAGAGGAGACTGAATATCATCTAGTATGCAGTACTGAAGAATTATAGCCAGAATTTGGCATACAGCTTACCTCTAATTCCCGTATGCATTATTTTGTTAACATACATAAACTACTGTCAGCATAATTCATTCTGAATTAGAAAAGTGAAGGAAACTCATCCAAAACTAAATGGGAAGAGTAGCAAGTCAGAAGGGAACCTGGATTGCTGACAAACTGGGACAAGTAATGACTGTGGCATGGTCACTAATGCAGGCTGAAATAAGCTGCTTGTCCTCTCTTTAGGGAAGAGGGGGAATTGATGATAAGATCTGGAGCCAGCACAGTCTGTGCATCTGTTAAGTGGTACAAATGCAGCAGAAACTGATTATAGAACTTCTCTATATATATTCTTAAAAGGAGAAAAGACCTTGAGGCAATTCAGTTAATCCTCAAAGAAAGCCTGACAACACATGACGCTGTGCCCCAAATTAAAGCCAGAAAGCTTACTTCTAGTGGATAATGGGTCTGTTGGATTTCTAGGGTTATTCAGCCTTTCCCGTCCTCACTGAAATCCTTTAGAAAAGTACCTAAGTACTAAAATATGAAGAGTTTCTATCTAAAGTTATAGTCACATATTTTTCAGTGATCTCCTGCTCATCTATATCTGAAGTCTGTTGTTGACCTCAGATTGCTTGTTTTTGCTCCCCCAAATTAAACCAGAGCCTGACATAATAATAGCAGGAAGGGAAAAGAGAACATTAACTCTACAAGTAATTTAATGATGTGAGTTAACCATATCTGAGGCCACAACAAAGTATAGAGATTTGGGTTTTCTGTTCCCAAAGCAAACCAGTAGAGATTCAGGTGGAGCCAAGCATCACACCTGAAGGTATAGACTATTTTCTCTAGGTGAGGTTAGAACTCACAGATTATCATTATTCTTCTTGACCTCATCATGCTGCATCAAAGCCTATATAAACTATATTCATCAAGCAATATTGATCACTAGGTAGTGAACTTCAGTTGTATTTGAACCAATTCTGGAAGAATTTGGTAGCATTGCTCTTTCTGAGGGAAATATGTTATTAATTTTGACTTTTGCTTTCTTTACTTAAAAAGATTTCATCAGAACTCTTTCTCTTTGTTCTGCGCTCAGATGAAAGAAGATGGTATAGATCATGAAAGAAGTGGACAACAGTATTTTAAAGGTGCCTAAAGAAAGTACCAAGGTCTTACTATGTTCTCTTGTGTTTTACCAAAATTCCCTACTGAAATGGAAAGGAAGTACAATATTTTCTACATCTAGATAACTATATTCTATTTCAAATGGGAGCTTGAACTTAAAGTTTAATGGAAACAGACTGTCATTTTTAACATTTACTTACAGTATGACACTGCATTCTCTTTTTTCCTCTTGAAAAAAAAAAACTATTTAATTTTGGTACATATTTTCAAGTGGGTCTAACTGTTACAAATAAAGCCATGTATGAACTTTAGAGTTTGATTTTCCAGAAATAAAATTAGAGAATAATTGATACATTGGGATTCTCCAAGAATTTGAAAGTCATATTTAGATATGCTGTAAATTAAGGTTCACCCATGGCTGACTGGAATCAGCCGATGCTCAGAGTAGCTGTACTTAATTTAGGCAACTTGTGTCTTAATTCTTGTGATTTATAAAAAGATCAGATTAGTCTGTTTGCACTGCATATCTAATGTCTGATGATTTCCCTAGTACTTTGTGTTGTTCTTGGTCCTGGACTATCATTGACAATTTGGAGGAGGATAGCATTAAAGACATCACAGATGTATTGTTTCATTTTTGTGTTTTGCTTCTACTTCACACTTCTCTACTTTTTCTATGCTGCAAAAAACGTCTTTACAGTTCAAAATTTTACATGTTTAACCTACTTCTCCTTTTAAAAATATAACAGCAACATTTATACATTTAGTGAATAGTTTTGAAAAGCCCCTGGCGGTTGCATTTCAGCTGCAGCAGAGTAGGATTATGGAGACATGGGTGCAGACAACCCACAGAGAGGCTGAGGGTAGACAAAGCATTAATTCCAGCCAAAATGTAGAAAAAATATTAGATGTCAAACATAATGAGAATTTTAAAGTGTATCTTAAGACTTCCGGTATCTTACTTTTAACTGTCCTTACTTCTGGTATTGTACATGTAAGTTAACAGTGGCATTCCTATATCTACTGCTACAGTACTTTTGCCTTTATTCTCCACACACATTTGCTGCCGTCTTCTGTATCACTAGCCTACAGCCTGCACTTACATGACTGAAGTGAACTGCTGCTCATCCTTCCACCCAGATCTTGGGTTCACTCTCTTTCTGCTCTTGGATATGGCCAGAAAATGGAAGACATTTCTTCTCAAGATGGGGCAAAATGCACATGCTGGTTGCACAAGGCAGGAGCTGCTACTTTTCTGTGAATGGAACCAGTTTGTTTAGAACTATTGAAGACACTGTTGCTTCTATTACAGCCACTAGTCAAATACTAACTTTGTCCTTGGATAATCAGGCAATGGCTCTATATTTCTCCCAGGTTATTGGTCTTTGCATCCATCCTCTGTATACTACCTTTTTGTGTTTGAGTTTGGCCAGGAGTTCATCCATGCAGGCTCCTGGTATTTTTGCTCACTTCACACTTGGTGGGATGGACTGCACTTAAGCTTGGACTAGATGATCCTTGAATATCAACCAGCTTTCTTAGGCCCCTCTTCCCTGTAGAATCCTATCCCACAGGACTCTTCCAAGCAGATCTTTGAATATGCTAAAATATGCTCTCCTGAAGCCCAGAGCTGTGATCTTGCTTTTTATCCTCCGTCTTTTTCTCAGGATCCTGAACTCCACCATCACATGGGCATTGCAGCCAAGGCTGCCTTTGACCTCCACATCCCCAAAAAGGCCCTCACTGTTGGTGAGTATGACGTTCCACACAGAACGTCTACTTGCTGTCTCCTCTATCACTTTGGTGAAGAAATTGCGTTCAATTGCACTCCAGGAACTGCCTGGATTGCTTATGTCATGCCATGTTGTCCCTCCTGCAGCTGTCGGGGTGATTGAAGTCCCCCATGAAGACCAGGACCTGAAAACATAAGGCTGCTCCTGTCTGTCTATATAGACACTCTCTTCTTCCTGGTCAAGCAGCCTGAAGGAGACACCAATCATGTTGTCTCCTTTACCTGTCCTCTCTTTAACCCTAATCCATAAACTCTCAGTAGGTTCTTCACCCATCCCTTGGCAGAGCTAAACGCAGTCCAGCTGATCTTTCACACAAAGGGCAACTCCCCCACTTCCTCTTCCCACCCTGTACTTCCTAAAGAGCCTGAATCCTTTCATTGCAACCCTCTGGTCATGGGAGCCACCCCACCACATTTTCACAGAATCACAGAATCACAGAATGTTAGGGATTGGAAGGGACCTCGAAAGATCATCCAGTCCAGTCCAGGAGTTGGACTTGATGATCCTGGAGGGTGCCTTCCAACTTGACATGTTCTATGATTCTAGGATTCTGTAGCTGTGACATTTTATGGATCTTCATCCCCATATCAACACTTACATGTACAACTGGGGTAGGCCAAGTAGACCCTAATTATCACAAAAGGTGTAAATATATTCCTATTCCTTTGTATCTATTAATGATGTGCTACACTTGTCTTGTAAAAGTGTATTTGATGCAGATTAAGCCTATCACATTTGAATGCAGGAAAGTCTACTGAAATGCCCTTAAATTTGTATGCTTGCTATTGATCTCAGATATCATGGCGTCACTACAAACATCTGAAAAAAAATCTCTTCTAGGGAAATAAAAACATCAGCTTTCCAAGGCAACTAAGCAGTGACAGATTTGGGTTGTTTGGCTCATCTTCTGTGTTTACCATACAGTTTAAGATATTGAACAATGTGATTAATGTTTTGCTAAAATATAATCTCCTAGGATTACCTTTCATTGTCAGTGCGGCAGAAAACATGATCATTCCTCTTAAGGAGTTACTAAGAGAATTATCTATATTTTAAAGAGAGTGAAATTCATCACTTCCTGAAAAGAATTTTTTTTCCAATTGCCTTTTATCTTTCTGCAGTTTTCCATTAGAAGGTAAAATAACATTATCTATCTCTGTTAGGTACCACAGTCCAGGAAAATATTGCTGTAACCTGGATGTCATTAGGATTAAATATTCTTTCTCTTCTCTTCCTGTTTCGGTGAAAGCTGTTACATACCTGTGAAAACATAAATACAAGCTGAGTGTCAGTTGGATTAATTAGATCTCTGACTCTTTTCTTTCCTGCCTTTTAAAAAAAAAAAAGAATTAACATTATAAACAAGGCTTACCAAGATTAATCCACCAAACATTTTTTTAGAGACAGAGAGCTGAGATAATGGTAAATAACTTCTTAAAAATGCAGAAACCAGAATTATATAATAAGTTTTCCCTGCTAGTTTTAGTGTAAACTCTAGACAGGCAGAATTCTGGTTTTTTTAACAGATGGAATAAGAGAATTTTGTCTTTTTTTCTCTTCTGGCACAAGGAAAACATTATAGTTATATATATTAGATAATACAGATAAAAACACCAGCCCTGAGGGATTTTTACAAATAATTTGACTCAACAAAGAGTTTTAAAAGAAATATTTCAGGATGTAGAATTCCATAACAGCAAGTCCCCAGCAGCTTCAGCAGATTCTTACTGCATGGTAAGCTGATGCTTTGTATGTGCTTTTATGAGGTATGCCTGTGTGAAGTACACAGTATCACAGAATCACAGAATCACAGAATCTAAGGGGTTGGAAGGGACCTCGAAAGATCATCTAGTCCACCCCCCCTGCCAGAGCAGGGTCACCTAGAGTACATCACGCAGGAACGCATCCAGGCGGGTTTTGAATGCCTCCAGTGAAGGAGACTCCACAGCCTCTCTGGGCAGCCTGTTCCAGTGCTGTTCCAGTGCTGTTCCAGCCTGTTCCAGTATATGTATATATACAATGTGAATTTGCAGAAAGATTGAAAAGATGTCAGCTATCTTGCTCACAGTAATGCAGTGTTAACTCTGACGATCCAAAGTATCAGGAGACTTTGTTATGATCATAAATATACTTTTCATCTTTTCACCATAATGCCACTGTATGGGTTAAATTCTCATCTCCATTCAAAAGATAGTTAGTGCCAGTAAATTTTGTTTTATCTATCCACAGGGTGTAGTTATTTAATATAAAAGCCAGTGATCCCTTGGGAGCCAGTGCAAGAGTCTTCCTTAAATTATGTGTGCCAGGACTTTGCCATGGCTAATTTCCAATAGCTCTAGAACCAGACTTTTACCTCTCTTGGAAAAAGATTTGGCAGTGCAAATCTCTCTATTAGGAAACTTTCTCTGATAAGCTCAGTCTCTTTTTATTTTAACAGCTCATTTGTACTATTATGTCTCAGTCCATAAAATACTTCACAATTAGCAGAGAAAAGATGAAAATGTAGGAGAGTGTGACATAAGTGAATTTGCTAGAGAAAGAAAGAGGTGCAAAACCATGAAGGCTGTAGTTTAGGAGATGTTTCCAGGCTTTTTTTCAAAGTTTCCCTAAAGTGGATTAATCTAATCACAAGCTGATGTGCTCTTCTGAATGTAAGAGGCCTTTGAACTGTGAACCTGAACGATGAATTCTTTTTGGTTTGGGAAAGGAAATTTATACTATTTTGAAAATAAACTTTTGTGTGATGTACGAAGTTGTTACATCTGGTATACAAAAATGCACACACACAGATTTTTGCTTACATTTTCAGTAAAGGTTTATACATATTTTTGCTTTTGAAAATATTAGGGATGCAAGGGAACAAGATTGCTTACAGATGCCCTACACAACATACACATCAATGTGTGATATGCTTTGATATAACTACTGACATTCTTAGCAGACAAGTCAAAACAATTCTTAAATCACATTTCAGGCTCAGTTTTGCACATTTCAAGATTGCAATATTTTGTGGAAATATTTATTAGAAAGAAAAATATGTAGTTAATGTTAAAGTTACAGTAAGCATTTATTCCTTGTATTCCATCTCTGTTAATCTTACAACACTAATATAGTATATATTCTAATCTAGAAAACACTGTGGTATTTACTTGTACTCAACAATAATCAAGTACCACTTTGCTGACAAGAGCCTAAATTACCAAAATTCTGCCACAAACCTAAATAAGAGATGAGGGTGACTTCTCTATTTCAAATGGAGTTCAACCTGTCTCTGGATATTAAATAATTCTTGTCAGAAACAGCTTTTATCACTCATACTGATAAAAAGAACTTGGGAAAAAAATAAAATACCTTAAAGCAAAATGTCTGCCAGTGGAAAGGAACCAAATTGATCAATATATATATATTATGCTATTATATTTAATATATATATATAAATAATTTAAAATACATGTATATATAAATATGTTTCAAGCTTCCTTTTCAAGTTCCTTCCATTTTATTTTTTTTCCACTTCAAAAGTACACAACTTTAAGGACTGTGTATTTTTAAAGCATTAAGGAGACAGATTTAAAATTTATTTAGATGTTATTGCTGAAATTCTTCTAAGACTTATTACAAAGTGACATTAACTCATTATTTAGTTGTGAACTTTTTTAAAAAATATTTTAGTTGGGTGGGGCTTTGAGCAACCTGGTCTAGTGGGAGGTGTCCCTGCCCCTGGCAGGGGGGTTGGAACAAGATGATCTTTAAGGTCCCTTCTAAACCAAACCATTCCATGATTCTATGATAATAAAAAAGGCTAGTTCAGTAATACTTCTGAATCTGTGATGCTAACTACTGTAACCTTTTTGTCAAATACTAGTAATACATGGAGCTTATCATGGACAGAAAGGACACAATTAAATAGCAGCAGTATATCACTGACGACTTCACTAACACAGAGATGCTGTATAATTAAATAATCCTGGTACAGTATACATGTTCTGTTGCATCTTGCATGAAATTTATGAAACTACATGTTGAATTGGTGCTGATTCATTATCCAGTGTATGACTGAGCAAACAAACAAGCATAGGAAGCTTACTCAGCCTTTATCAATATTTTAAAGCCATTTATCCACTCTCCACTAATAATGATTGTTCTTTAAGTATGCTGCAGAGACAAATGATGAGAGGCAAAATGCAAAAAGGGAAGATGACAGTAGGCAGTGTTCGGAGCATGTCTTGGTCACAGAATTTTTGAAAAGTGTGAGATAATGTATTTAAAAACAGTTGGAGTGGGTTCCAAGAAATATTTTGTTTGTTTTATGTAGTTCAGAGGCATGTATGTCATTATGTACAGCATATTTTGGTAACAGATGAGAATATGAGCATGTGTAGAAGCTCAGATATACACGTTTCTCTGGAGAATGTTGCAATTCCCATCTGTTGCATTGTGACCCCCTCAGGCCATTTCTTGTGACTTCTCATTCTACTTGAAAATAGGGACTGCTGATTCATCCCTAGAATGTGTTCTTTTGTAAAAATGTAAATGTTTGGAAAGGGCAGAGAGGAAGACATTGAAGCAGAGACTGTTTCCAGCTGCAGTCATCCTCAAGAGCTTCCCTGTGTATTTTCATATATAAATATGTGAGATTTGTATGTGTGATTACTTTTGCCTTGAAATTCTTCCACTGCTGGTTCATTACCATTTCTATGCATCCTGCAAATAATAGCTTTGAGTTTGTTTGTTTGTTTGTTTCAGAGGTGTAGTGCATGAAAATAGGACAGGCAAACAGTGGAACAGCTTGCAAAGAGAGGCTGTGCTGTCTCTGTCCTTGCAGGTTTTCAAGCCCTGACTGGTCAAAGCCCTGAACAACCTGATCTGAACTAAACTAGAGTTCCCTTACAACCTCAGTGATTGTATAATTTTCTGAAAATGGGAAAGAGAGGAAACAGCCTTAAATTGCAGCAGGGGAAACTCAGATTAGACATTAGGAAATTTTTTTTCACTGTCAGGGTGATTGGGTGTGGGAATGGGTTGCCCAAGGAGGTGGTGGAGTCACCATCCCTGGATGTGTTCAAGATGCATCTGGATGTGTCACTGAGTGATATGGTTTAGTGGTGATGTAAATAGGCGGTTAGACTGGATGATCTTGAAGGTCTCTTCCAACCTTGATGATTCTATGACTCTTAGAGAGCTGGAGGAGCAAACGGTGAATGTCTCTAATGAAACAGGATAATCACAGTATCAAGTACAGCTGTTAGGAACAGGGGAATTATGATTATTTTGTATAACAAAATATGTCCCTCAGTTTACCTGTATGATGTTCTCTGATGTATCAGAATGGTATATTAAAATGCCTACAATTAAATCAAAGTAGATGTAAGAAGAGAAATGCAGGTGGTAGAGTTAAATTCCTTGATGGCATGAATAGCAAAACGTCATTAGGAATGCTTCTGGCTTGGGGCCTGGTAGGTTGGGAACATTTATAATGAATCAAACTTAAGATCCAGGATTTGATGATCAAAGGGCAAAAGAGAGCCTTAAACATACTAGTCAAGGCTTGGCAGGATGTAGAGGTAAAGGTCGTTGATTGAGATGTCAAGAGTGCCACTGACTTTGAGACAAGGAATGTGCTTCAACAGTTCTGGCTGTCCCTCCCAACCCAGAGACTGAGGTCACCAGGCTAACAGCAGCTTAATAAACCTTGTCAGGAAAGACAAACATTTAGGAGTAATAATTTTTTTAAAATATATATTTCCTCAGCTTGTTTTGTACCTTTTTATGTGAAAGAATAAAAATAATCCAGTTTGTAAGAAATGTGTTAATCACTTTAAACTGCTCACTGTATACTGTCTCTGAAAAAAGACATTTAGTGTTAAACCTCACTGAGCGTGTTGCGTGTTGCATTGGAGATAGAGGTAGCTTATACCCTGGGAAGTCTCAGAGTGTTTGTACTTCTGGGCCTGCTCTTGAGAAAGGAGATACCTGCCACCTGAGCATCTCATTGAGATAGAGGAGAATTTTACCCTGTAATAACGTGAGTGAAGTTGTGCATTCCAGCTAAATTAATTTTACTGAAACACTGTTCTAAAGCTGTAGTTCTCTTAGTATTATGGTTTACAGAAAAACAAAGTGTATTCACAGGTAGAGAGATAAGCCTCACAGATAGCTGAGGAAAGAGATTTTACATTAAGACATTTCCATGATATTCAAATGCCTAAGGTATGTGTTAACATCTCTTGGGAGATGCTCACCTTAAAACTGAAAAACAATCTTGTACTGATCTACCAGGAAAAAACCCAAGCTATCATTTGTAGTCCAGTTGAACATTTGCAGAGTGGGTT
>VZRW01013834.1:230414-281728 GCA_013398125.1 Aegotheles bennettii
TTGCCGGGGGGGTTTTTTAGGGGGGGGGGGGGAAAAGGAACAAACCCAATCAGGCTAAATGCAAGAATAACTGCTCTTTCTGTTCTGCACTTGTGAAATTGTCTTACCTTTGAAATGGTTTTGTAGCTGTTCTGAAGAGTTCCTGCCATTAGGAAGCTTTATTGACATTTTACTTTCCTTGTTAAAGTACACTGAACTTCAAAGAATGAAGAGCACTCCCTTTTACCTGTCTTCCTGGAGGTGGATTGCCTGGGACCACCACAGCTATGTCAAGGATTTGTTAGAAAAATTGGAAAAAAGAATTTTAAGTTTTAACATGATGAATTTCGACCATGGGGAAGGAACTGAAGAAGAGATCAGAAGATTCTGCTTCTCCTGTTGTTGAGGGAGGTGTCACTTGCTGTTGTCTTGTTCAGCCTTATGCCTCATGGTGTAGCAGGTTCAGTCCAGAAAAGCTGCCCACACTTGAAGGAGGCTCTGCCTGGAGCTCTTTTGGAAAGGGGCTAGTCTGCATGACAGACAGAGTCCTTTCCAGACTTCTTGAAAGAGACCTATTCATATTGGTGGATGAGGGCAGAGCAACTGATGTTATCTATCTGAACCTGTGCAAACCATTTGACACTGTCCCACATGACATCCTTGTCTCTAAATTAGAGAGGCATGGATTCGATGGATGGACCACTTGGTGGATAGGAAATTGTCTGGATGGTTACACTCAAAGAGTTGTGGTCAATGGCTCAATGTCCAAGTGGAAATTGGTGATGAGTGGCATTCCTCAGCAATCAGTATTGGGACCGGTTCTCTTTAACATTTTTGTTGGTGACATGGATGGTGGGATCAGGTGCACCCTCAGCAAGTTTGTTGATGACACCAAGTTCTGTGGTGCAGTCAACATGCTGGAGGGAAAGGATGACATCTAGAGGGACCTTGACAGGCTTGAGAGATGGGCTCATGCACACTGCATGAAGTTCATCAAGGCCAAGTTCAAGGTCCTGCACCTGGGTCAGGGCAATCCCATGCACAGATGCAGGCTGGGTGAAGAATGGATTGAGAACAGCCTTGAGGAGAAGGACTTGGGGGTGTTAGTCAACACGCAGCTCAACATGAGCCAGCAGTGTGCGCTTGTAGCTCAAAAAGACAATGGCATCCTGGACTGTATCAAAAGAAGTGTAGCCAGCAGGTTAACAAGGAGGTGATTCTGCCCCTCTACTCCGCTCTTGTGAGACCCCATCTGGAGTACTATGTCCAGTTCTGGAGTTCCCAGAATGAAAAGGACATGGAACTATCAGAGCGAATCCAAAGGAGGGTGGTAAAGATGGTCCCATAAAGGGGCTGAAGGAGCTCTCCTATGAAGAGAGGCTGAGAGAATTGGGGTTGTTCATCCTGGAGAAGGCTCCAGGGAGACCTTATAGTAGGCATCCAAGGGGTCTACAAGAAAGCTGGAGATGGACTATTAGTGAGGCCATGTAGTGATAAAACAAGCGGAAATGGTTTCAAACTAGGGGAAGGTAGATTTAGACTAGATATTAGGAAGTTCTTTACTGTGAGATGGTGAGACACTGGAATGGGTTACCCAGGGAGACTGTGGATGTCACCTCTCTGGCAGTGTTCAAGGCCACGTTGGATGGGGCTTTCAGCAACCTGGTCTGGTGGGAGGTGTCCCTACTCATGACAAGGGGTTGGAAATAAAAGAGCTTTAAGGTCTCTTCCAACCCAAAACATTCTATGATTCATTCTATGATACTGAAGGGAGATTGAGCCTTCAGCTCTTTCAAACACTATAAGGCTTACATAGAGGTGACTGAGGAACTACAAGGGGTGTTTTTATCTCAAAAATAAACACTTGTCTTTAATAGAGATTTTTCAAGGTTCTGTTTTCTTCTTAAAGTTCCTTAGTTCCACTGTGTTGACCTGAGAAAAACATCAAGAAACCAGAAGACCTTCATAATGTTGGGCTGATTCCTTTGAAACGTGTGTTGTCCAATCATAGAATCATAGTATGTTCTGGATTGAAAGAGACCTTAAAGATCATCTACTTCCAATCCCCCTGCCATAGGCAGGGACATCCCTCGCTAGACTAGATTACTCAAAGCCCCATCCAACCCGGCCTTGAATGCTTCCAGGGAGGGGACAACCTGTTCCACTGTGTCACCACCCTCATAGTAAAGGATTTCTTCTTAATATCCAATCTAAATCTACCTTCCTTTAGTTTAAACCCATTTCCCCTCACCCTATCACTCCATACCCTTATCAAAAGTCCATCTCCAGCTTTCCTGTAGCCCCTTCAGGTACTGGAAGGAGCTCTAAGGTCTCCCCAGAGCCTTCTCTTCTCCAGCTTGAACAACGTCAATTCTCTCAGCCTCTCTTCATAGGAGAGGTGCTCCAGTCCTCCAAGCATCTCCGTGCCCTGCTCTGGACTCGCTCTAACAGCTCCATGTCCTTCTTGCGCTGGGAACTCCAGAACTGGATACAGTACTCCAGGAGAAGTCTCATGAGAGCGAAGTGGGGGGTGAGAATTCCCCCCCTCAACATGCTGGTCACACTTCTTTTGATACAGCTCAGGATATCATTGGCTTTCCAGGCTGTAAGCTCACACTGCCAGCTCATGTTGATCTTATCACCAATCAACACCCCCAAGTCCTTCTCCTTGGAAATCAGGACTAGTTCTTTGTCACTCTGTGTGCTGTGATACCCAGATGATCTGATCCTGTGCCAGATTGGGAGACAAATACAGTTTTAAATGTGTCAGAAAATCTCCTTTAAGATCCTACATGTGCAATAAGTCTCTGTAGAGGTGGAGATAATATTACCTCCACAATATTGCATGTATTTAGATAATAAAATTTGTAGGAAAGTGTTGCATTTTCAGATGTCTGTGCATAGCTGCTGGAATACTGAACCCCCTAGGTGGGGCCGAAACATATAAATGTAAAATAATGTTTTAATAATATTTCAAATAATTTATATATCTCCTATTTCTCAGTAAATGGATATTTTTTCTGTGCTAGAATTAGAGTCTTAGATTCTACTACATACAACAATATAGTTATTAAAATACTTCACACGTAAAGCAGAAAAACTTTATTATTGTTTCAAATTAATAAACCCAGTTATTTTTGCACAACATGAAAACAGCTTTTGAGTAGTTTCTGATAGTTCTCTTCTCATTTTAGAGTGAAAAAGACAAAGTTTTAATTAAATAAGAAATTTGGCAGGCAATTCCTTAGTCATTAATCTGGTCTGGTATTTTCTGCTATTTATATTAAAAATGGCTTTGTACAATTATGAAATTCATTCCTAATAAATGACCAATACTTATGTAGGTTTAATAGACTCAAGCCTCTAGTGTGTGGAAAGCAATCAAAGGCTTTTGAATTAACCATATTCTTCAGTACATTACAATAAGTTCTAGCATGATAACGGATGAGCATCCTAACCCTGTGAGTTTTATGGTTATCTCAACCAACACTTTTCATAACTCAGTATAAATGAAGTCAGTTCTGTCACAGATAAAAATACTGTAATATGAGAAAGTAAAGATCTTGTAATCTCAAATAATTAATGACCTTATGAAAATTCTTTAGGAAATACAGAGATTAAGTCAATAAAATTTAATAGTTAACCAGCAGGATTCCGAATGGAGAAAACTACCTTCATGTGAAGATTTTAAGATGCTTTATGCATGTAAGGACATATCCATACTAACACCTACCCCTAGCATTATCTCAGAGCATGGATCTCAGTGTGAACTAATTTGCTATTTTTTCTATTTTAATACATAACCAATGCTTATGGAAGTTAACAGACCCACGGAGAAAGACATGCATATTAGTTATCTGAACTCCATGCTTGACACATATGCTGCTTCTGCTACCTGAAATAGCTCTAATAAACCCAGCTCAGCATTTCTATGCAACACAGCATTCGATACTGTAGTTTAATACTAAGTAGTCTGAGCTTCACTGAATAGGTTTCTTGGTCAGTCATAGTGGTAACTGATCGTCATCTCCTCAAAATTCAAGTGCAGCCACAATTATTCTGTAAAAATGCAATAAAAAAAGAAATGAGGTCTCTCTATTTCTGACTGATAAATCAGATTCTAAATTCTTCTTCCCTGTGTCAATTTTTAATACAAGTGCTGGTTTTCTCTATCTTTGACGCCTTGTAGGATTATGGAAGTAGTCATTGCAGAGATGTTCTATTTTAAAAATTCTGCTGCAAGAAAATTGCAGTCCTAACGCAAAGCATGTTAATGCTTTGGAAAAAAAGAGTTATAAATTACCTAATGATCCTCTGAAAGCCCAACAGCTACATATCTCACCATTAGTAGAATAAGGATTTTTCCTTTCTTGCTTACTGGGACCTATTTATTGACTACATCCTCTCTAAGAAAATACAGTAATTCTAGACTTTTTAGGAAGCTGGTGCTCAGTGGATCCTTGCCCGTACAGTCATCCCAGCAGAGCCATGATCTTCTTCCAGAAGTCCAGGAGGCATATTTTTCCAACAGAGTAAATGCATGAAAATTACTCAGGTGTTATGTTAGACTATTCCTCTGTGTATGGCTCCTTTCAAAATGGCAAGGCCTTTCCAGAAAATTGAAGAGGCTAAAATTTTTCCTTTGTGATAAAAAAAAATAAAAAGAAATGAAAATCAGGTGATAGATGAAAAGATGTTGTTGTATATAAACCACACTGGAGTTTTAATTCAGAAACTAAGCTCTTACACATGAGGTAAGTACAAATAATAACATTGTCAGTCATGGCTTTCCTGGCTACCTGTAGGAGTTTACATTTTTACTCAAAGTCTTGCAAGGAAAAATATACTTTCATCACCTAGGGAGAAGTATATGTAATTTTTTTCTGAGTGTTGGAAATCTGTTTCTGTTGTTTAACTTTTTTTCCTCCAAGGACAAAAATACACGATTTAAGAAACACTGACTGGGTAAATTCACTTCATCTAAAAGCTGAAGGTTATACGTTCATGTTTTGGCTTGATAGACCATCTCAAAAAAGTAAAAACCCAAAGAACCTTCCAGTTAATATTTGCCCCCAGGTCTAATTGATCCTTAACCTTTCAGATTACTTTACATTAAAATTTTCAACTGCCTGGAAAAGGAACTTCCTCTTCAGGGAGCTACATCTCCATTGTGCCGTAAACTCCTTTAAGAAAGAACCTTTATTATATTTCTTCTAGGCTGGTGTCCTGTGGTCCATAAATGTTTCCCTCCAGTCTTCGGCCCCAGAGTTGCAGAGTTGTGTATTTGTTAAGGATGGGTAGAAAGTAATGGCAGTATGAAACAAACCTGCTTTATTTACATAACTTTGTTTGCTTAAATCTAACAAACATGGTAATTTTTGATGGACTGTATATTTAGCTTTTTTGGTTTTAGTTTTATATCTGTCAAGTAGGATGACTGGATCAGGTGGAAGAGCAACTGAGTATGAAAAGTTGCAGCAGAGAGGCTATAAAATTGCCATCGCTTGTTTTTCAGGCCTTAGGGACAAGAGGAAGGAGTTCCCAAGGCTCAGAAAGGAATAGGTATCATTCATCAACACTCAGAGGTTGCTGAGTGATGGAAATAAAATCTGGAAGCAAGAACTCAAATGCAATTTGATCTGGAAGACAGAACAGCAAAGGGAGACTTGTTTTTCCTAAGTCTTCACTGATAGTTGACTGCATCTTTGCATTCTCTGCTGCAGAGCAGTGGATAAATCTTTTTTATTTTCTATTGTATTGCCCACTGGCAAAAATCTGGAGTTCATGTAAAATTTATTATTCCAGATTATATTCTAATAAAGAATTTTGACTAAACTCCCTCAATTCTTTGAATCTATGATCAAGGTTTAGACAAGTCTGTCATAAAGCTCCTGTTCATTTGGAGACCTGTCACTATGTTATTGCTAGATTTTAAATCCTGAAGTTGCAAATATTTTAGATAATAAAAAATAATGTTGTCCTCTAGCTTGTAGAACTTCGGTTTGATATCTCCCAAAATCTTTTAAGCAATTTTTGGCAGGCCTAGTAATAATAATATGTGCCAAGTGACAGTGTAAGGAAGTATCCTATGCCTTTCTTTTGATATTGTTTGGGTTTGTCAGTACTACTCTTGTACAAGTTTCAGTACAGAATAAGGGACTAGTTTGTAAAGGTAAGTGACCCATCAAGATTTCCATTTTTAATTCTTGATTTAAAGTTTATCACTCCAAAAAGTAATAGCTATTGCTAACTGTTGACAATACATTAAGTGCACTTTGTTTACAAGTATGATGATCTGTGATGTGTTAAAATAAACCTGAAAACAAGCCTTTTTTTTCTAGCAAGAAATTACTGTCTTCACAGTCTCCTCCCCACCTCTCTAAGAATGAGTGTCCTCATTTTCACAAGACCTGATGCCTTAATATCACATAAAATCTTCTGCAGGCCATAGGGAGTGAATAATTCTGTTCATGATGCATGAAACATAGGAATAACAATCTGATACTTGTCTCATGGCAGTATCAGCTGTAAAAGAGTTGATGATGCCATAGAATCATTTTTGGAATGTCCATACTTTAAGTGTTGAGCAGACCTGACTGGACACACAGCTGTTGTGTTGAGGAAGAAAAAGATTTTAAAAATAATACTCAATTCCTAATTTTCTTAGAATACAGATGATGAAACTAATCAAAATTTCTCATGTATATAAACCTTACAGTAGTAGCTTCCCCTTTTCCCCAGGTGACTAGGCATGCAGGAATGATTGCAGCTGGGACTTCACAGGAGTTACTTAAGGAGACTTGGGAGTATTTTGTCTCTTAAGAAAAGCAGCCAGAGCTGCAAGACCTCTGACAGTGATGATACAGGACTGTCAACTCTTCAGTCCTTTGTTTTCTGTTTAGTTGCTCCTGAACAAAAAGTGCTTTTTCATGTGAATGGCCTCATCAAATAATTTCTCATGACAGCTACATCGTAATTTTGGTCAATATTAAGAATTTCATATTCTTGAAGGGAAAAGCTGCTCAATTCATGTAGTTCACACTAAATCAGGATTAAAGTGGTTTATTGATTTAGCAACGACATACTATTAACCAGCAACCAGGAACTATGCAACCATGATCACTATCAGCAGTACAACAGATAAGCAACAATTCTAGACACTTACATAATGTTGATGAACTACAGAGTTCCCAATACCCTTCTGTAACTAATAGCAGAAAGATCCAATTCCCCCTCCACAATCACACGGTCCTCTTCAATGTGATCAGATTTGTAGCAAGATCGTCTCAAGACAGATCTGTATTTTCCATCTAAACACTGTTGGCACTGAAACTCTTATCTTACTGGTTGTCGTTATCCAGCCCTTTTGCCAAGAGTGGATCATGGGAATGACCACCACACAGGCCTTCCTGCTTAATACTGCATCTTCCTGAAATGGGTTAATTAGTCTTCATGCCATTTTTTTTGCGGGCTCTTTTCCTTTAACAACAGCTATTTTTGCAGTTTTTTGCTGAAATTCTCCACATTTTGTTTGTATTTTCCTGTCAGTCTGTACTTTTTTGTATTTTTAATCCGTTTTTCCAGATAATTGTCAGCAGTGCAGTTGTGGTGTTGGCCTTTAATGAGGTACCTTTTTCAAAAAAAAGTTTTATTATTTATTATTACATAGACTTCTCTGACTTCCAAACAGAAGATAAGAGGGATAAAAGATTGAAAGGGAGAGAAAGACACAACAAAATCTCTAAGGTGCTGACTTTTCACACAGAGCTGTGGGGAAATACAGTGTTCTCGTAGACATATTGACAGATCAGCAGAAGCAGTTCAGTGCAGTATCGAGCATTAAAACCAAATTCTATTGATATATGATTAGTACTAGACTCACACATACAACTTATCCGGTTATTGGACATATCTCTAATATAAAAATAAAGCTTGGGTTTTTGTGCAAAATTGAGAGTGTTTGGAGAATAGAAGCACATTGTGCTGAAAATTTGGTCAGTATTGTCTGTACAGCTCAAAGCTGAGCTGTTTTTCAAAGCATGAGATCTCTGCTGGAATACTTGTGGATGTCTCTGTCACTTCTGAGACAAAGAGAGAGACTTCTCAGGACTCAAAATGCACTTTCTCCTGTAAAAAATTCTGCATTTTTTAATGTACTTTTAATTGATTCTTATTGAGGGTTAAGGCAAATTAATGAAGTAATATTTGCAGTCATTCATGAAAGGTTATAAAATGCAGCCATTGTTATCCATCAATATGGTAGTTCAGAAAGAGAATGCTGACACTGTAAGGCACCTCTGGAGATTGTCTAATCAAATCACCCTTCTCAAACAGGGCCAGCTGATGCTAATTGTCTAGGACTCCATCCACTTGGGTTTTTAATATCTCCAGGAATAGAGACTACAATATCACTGGACAACTTGTTCTAGTGTTTCATTGTTTTTACAGTAAAAATGTGTTTTCTTATGGTCTGACAGAATTTCATGGGTTTCAATCCCATCGGGATTCCTCTGAGACTTCTCTTCTCCAGGCTGAATAATCCCAGCTTTCTTAGCCTCTGCTTGTGTGAGAGATACTCCAGCCCTTTAACCATCTTTTTGGTTAACTGAGAGGTAAGCGATTTCCAAGAATCTACTATAAAATTTTTCTACTGATGGTCAAATTTTGTATATAAATTACATGGATTTTTTCTGTCTTTTTTCAAGGCTAAAATTGACTTCATTTGAAGCCTTAGAAACTTTGTCTTTTCCTTTAATTGCTCTATCAGCAGTGAAGAAGGAACTAATATTATTCAGTATTTCTAGCCATCAGAACCGTGTCACAGCGGAGGCTCACTCTGCTATGTGCTCTTCACCGTCATCCAGGCCTGTTCACATCACAGAGAGTGTCCATATTGGCCATGGCTTCCTGCTGATCCATACATCCAGGGATCTTTAATCAACTGTCAAACTTGAATCGGCTCAGGTCTTAACCCCAGTGTGATACTGGATCATTAATGGGATACAAAAGGTATTTATGATTCTGAAATCATATGTAACCAGAGATGCAGCAATATGTCACAAGGAAAGCCAAGAACAACTCTTCAGTTCTTCTAAAAGGAAAAATTACACTCTTTAAAAAAAATACTCTTAATGTAAGCTCTCAATATGACCTGTAGGCCATGCCATTTGCCTGCCTCAAAACATCCACCTCCAAAAAACATTTTTATGCTCCATATTACATTATATTTTTCTATAAACATTTGCAACCAATAATGTGCACCTTCCTCCACCTGCATCTCTTCTGCTGAGAATTATTATTCATGATTGTTTTTAAGTTTCATTTCTGATATTTGTGACCTCTGCTAAGATTTCTCTTATTCCAAAGACAATTATTGATAGTGTACTAGTCTTTCTCCCTTTAGATGTCTTTATAAAATATTTTTTTGTTGTGGCTTAGGCCCAAATGGCAACTAAGCACCATGCAGCTGTTTGCCCACTCCTTCCCCTGGCCAACGCCCATGGTTTGTATTCTGAGCATGATGTCATATACTATCAAATATCCACTTGGCTAATTCAGGTCAACTACCCTGGCTTCTTGTGAAAATTGACTCTACCCCAGCTGAAACTAGGACACTTTTCCATGGAGAATTTGGTTTTAAGTAGAAGTATAAATAGTGCTCTCATACAGAAACATTTATTTTTTGTGTTTATTGATTAGTTTTCCCCAAATCTTGATGACCATGGTGCATCACAGACTACTTTAAAATATTTTGGTTGCAGTCTTTATTTCCATTAGGAGTTCATAGAAAAGCAACCCAACTTATTCTTTTATTAGCTAATGATAGTCATTATGATGACTTCATAAATCTTTTGTATAAAGTGAGGTTCTCAACACAGACATTTATACTTCTTTAGATCTTGGAAATATGCAAAAGCTAGTCTGTTCTCCAATGAGAGCTTCCACTCAAATATTTTATCCCTGAATTTTTAGCCAGCAGAAGTCACAAGCATAAGAGGAGTCCTGGTCATTTCCTTTTCCCCCATTCCTCCTAAGAAGCCAGCTTATCTGGAAATACAAACAAACCTCTGTTCTCCTTGAAGAGATCTTTATTCCAGCAGGGTCCTCCAGTAGTCTGATTCACAAAAATCCCACAATTTTCCTCCAAGATCTAGTATTAGTCAATTGTGTATAAAACATCAAAGCATTGAGTAGCTTTAATACTTTGAAGATAGTGCTGCTAAAATAATGTCATTGATCCCAAGTTTGTTGGAGAATATCTTAGATTGATTCAACTGCTCATGGGTATGTAGAATAAGAACACACTAGCCTCAATGAAAATTTCTGCTGGTTGTAAAATTGACTAACCATTCAGAGTTGGTATATTTCTTTCTTAACATTTACTTGTTTTAAAAAACTTTAAAGAAAATTTTTACATATTTTTCACAAAATTAAAAGCACGCAGCTACAAATCGATAAAAGTACTTGAAAAAATCTTGAAGAAAATAGGCGATTTTTTGGTCTGGGAAAAAAGTTGGTTTAACATCAACAATTTATTTCTGTTTTTATTGAAATCAACATGCTTCCATAGAATTCCAAAAATTAAAACACTTGAAAGACTTTTTTTGCCAGTTTAAAACATTTTGCATTCTATATTATAGGCTATTTATTTAAAGTACTTCATATGATGTTAATGACACCATTATGTGGAGAGACTCCTGGTATGGTTTTATGAAAGGCAGGTACTGTTTGACTAACATGACAAGGTGATCTGATTAATGGGTAAGGGAAAGGCTGTGGATGTTGTCTACTAGCCTTCAGTAAAGCCTTTGACAATATTTCCCACAGCATTCTCTTGGAGAAACTGGCTGCTCATGACTTGGATGTGTGTATGTTTGCTGGGTAAACATTGGCTGGATGGCCAGGCCCAAGAGTTATGGTGAAAGAATTTAAATCCAGTTGGTGGCCGGTCACAAGCAGTGTCCCCAGGGCTCAGTACTGGGGCCAGTCCATTTTAATATCTTTATCAATGACCTGGACGAGGGGATCGAGAGCACCCTCAGTCAGTTTGCAGATGACACCAAGATGGGTGGGAATGTTGAACTGTTTGAGGGCAAGAAAGCTTTATAGAGGGACCCAGACAGGCTGAGTCAATGGACCAAGACCAATTGTATGAGGTTCAACAAGGCCAAGTGCCAGGTCTTGCACTTGAGTCACAATAACCCCCATGCAACGCTACAGGCTTGGAGAAGAGTGGTTGGAAGCTGCCCAGAGGAAAAAGACCTGGGTGTCCTAGGACACCAACTGAATGTGAGCCAGCGGTGTGCTCAGGTGGCCAAGAAGGCAAACAGCATCCAAGCTTGTATGAGCAAGAATGTGGCCAGCAGGACTAGATCATCCTCCTGTACTCAGCACTGGTGAGGACACACCTCAAGTCCTGGGTTTAGTTTTGGGCCCCTCACTATAAAAAGGACACTGAGGAGCTGGAGCAGGTCCAGAGAAGGGCAATGGAGACGGTGAAGGGTCTGGAGAACAAGTCTTACGAGGAGCAGCTGAGGGAACTGGCAGTGTTCAGCCTGGAGAAAAAGAGGCTGAGGGGAGACCATCTGTCCCTCTGTAACTCCCTGAGAGGAGATTGTAGTGAGGTGGGGGTTGGTCTCTTCTCCCAAGTAACAAGCAATAAGAGAAGAGGCACAGCCAGGGGATGTTTAGATTGGATATGAGGAACAATTTCTTTACTGGAAGAGTTGTCAGGCCCTGGCACAGGCTGCCCAGGGAAGTGGTCAAGTGGCCATCCCTGGAGGGATTTAAAAGCCATGTGGATGTGGTGCTGAGGGACATGGTTTACTGGTAGCCTTGTCAATGCTGGGTTGACGGTTGGACTTGATGACCTTAAAGGTCTTTTCCAAACAAAAAGATTCTATGATCCTATAATAAGTCTTAAAATGGGAGCTGAAGTATTTTATTTTAAATTCATTTGTAAAGACCTTTCATAATATCAGTAAAGTCGATAGATTTTCCCTCCTCATTTAAAAATCTTAGTTGTTTTCTTTTCAAACCGTCTTTGCAGGTTGTGGGTTGTAATGAAGAGGTTTGAAATTTTGACACTGATGGGTAAAATGTGTCAAACAGTTCATGTGCTTGTACTGTTGACATGATGTGCCATAATGGAAAAATACTAAATTGGCAAGTAATATTTTGAATGAATATTTTGAATTACATTCTCAAAATAAATCCTTTTAACTGCCATCTTCATAAAATTAAAGAATCCATTTCAGAATCAAAACAAAGGTAAAAATATTGATTTCCCACAAAACAGAAGGTGAGTTTCAACCTGCTATAACTTACATATCAATCAGGAGCATGAAACTAAATGTTTATGTGTCTGTCAGTGGTTTTAGGGATTTTTATTATTATTATTTATGAATTTGTGTTTTCTTTTTTTTTTAAAATAAAAGATGTGGAAGAGATACAACTGTATTTCTCTCACATCAGTTTTCTCACTGCCATAACTCACAGAGATATGTGAAAGGAATATCTTTCTATACTCACAGTTGAAAAGGATGTGACCATCATTGGTGTAGGGGAACCTACAGAGTATGGGGAAGGGTACAGGTAGAGTAGGACATAGAAGCCTAATTCCAGAGTGTGCAAAGATGGTGAAAGTGTGTGGGTAAGATATGCTGCCTGGGGTGACTGGTGAATTCAGTCCTGGAGAAACTAGGGCTGCATCGTAAGGCCAAGTATGAGGACAGTGAGCATATTAGGGAAGCTGTAAAACTATATATTGCTTCTGCTATGTGATCTTATAAAAGGCAATCTCGATCAGGATGTGGCCTCCTTGACTTGACCTCTTTCTGGGAGTCAATGATGGATGTGGAACAAAAAATGCTGCCAGAGAATAGATTTTTTTCCCTCCCATCACTTATCTTTACTCCCATTGCAAGCAAATAGTAATGAGCTCACAGGAAAGAAAAATGTTTTGGTTTTTTTTTTTTTGTAAGGAAGGACCTCGACCTGCTGTGTCCTCATTATGACTGTATGTTGAGAGTACAGACACCTCCTGAAGTCCTGTCTGTTGAAAGGTTTGACATGGTCACTGTGCCTGGGGTGAGCATGCTGCCAGCCAAGGCAACTCAGCTACATTCTCCACTGACTCTGCATCAGCTGGCTTGATGTTTCCTACTCACAGGCAAAGAGGAACATTCAGTCTTTTTGTATATGAAGCTACGGATGTCATGGTCACATGCAGAGCTGTGGCTCTATTTTGAGGTATATCCTACAGCAACTGATTGTCAATAAATACTAAATAAGACTTGTGTCAAAGCCACAGCTTGTCATGGTGTGTCTCCCGAAAGGCTCGGACCTGCTGTCAATGTCTTGCAGGCTAATCTGCCCTTGGGCAAGGTAGTTGGGATGTAAAGTACGTATGCTAAGTGATTGTGAGTCCGTCTCCTCTTGGACATAGATGAGGGGGAAGTGTCAGAAATTGGTGTTCTGCTTCTTCTAGGAAATGGCAATTTCTGGCAGAAAGGAGGAAAAACAGCTTCCACTCTGAGTGTAATGTCCCAGTGCCAAGGTTTCTACCATCATCAGTGGATGTTAGTAATGTGTATATAGAGCAGATGAAACATAGTAACCTCAGAAACTTGCTCTTACTAAACAGAAGTTTACTCATGCCTTAACTAACAATGCAATATGGGCTCTGAGAGAAGACAAGTGTGATTTCAGAACTGATGTAGTTGGTATTCTGAAGGATGCTCAGACTCAAAATAGTGTGGATTTACCTGGAATTTCTTAAAGCCTGGGCTACATATGAAAACTGGGAATTCTAGCCTGGATCCCACTGAAAAGAACAATCTCTGTAGTTCTGCCATTTCTGCCTTAAATAACTTAGAAAGGTCTGCTTTATTTGCTAGTTTATTTTTTGTGTTTGTTTGTGTACTGTACTGGCTGTCTGTACAAGAGACAAAAATGAAGTAACAAACATTTTTGAAGGAGATGCTTCAACAGAGAACTGCCAAGGCATAAACATTTCTCAGTTGGAAGTTTAATTTTTTACCAATTCATTTATTTAAAAATAGGAAACAGAGTAGGAACAGTATATCCAAATAAGTGGCCAGGATATAAACTTGTAAAGAACTATTTGAGAAAACTAAGTGAGCCAATCACTTGCTGTAGGGTATTCTTCATAATAGAGCCACAGCTCTTCATGTGACTGAACAGTTCAAAGAATGCTGTTAGGTTTCTTCTTCTTCACAATAAATGTAGAGGTCTCTCAATCAGTTCAAGGCAAATAATATCCTTATAAAGTCTATTTAATACATTTTTGTGCCTCACAATTAGACCTGTTGATATCCGTATAAATGGTGACTGGGTAAAGTTCTCTTCAGGGGGAGTGTGATTTTCATTGCTGAACCTACATCAGATAAATTCTGAAATCTTTTCTTATACAACTAGTCCTCCACAGATAAAATAAATACACTAAAACCCCTTAAAGTTTCTGTGTAGTTTCTTCAGAAAGCCAAGAAAGTCTTTATTAACACAATATTATCTATGATTTGCTTTCAGCTTATCCCTATTGAAAAAAACATAGTACAGTAATAATTTATAGATCCCGTCAAGTTGTCATGACAGAAAATATATGAAGAAAAAAAATATAAAGGAAATAGTGGATGTCAAAATAATTAAGGAATTAGGTTGCTCAGAACATCTAGTGTTTTATTACTGTTACAGCCTATAGCACATTATCACTTTCCAAAGTGAAGAAAAAGGATTTTTAGTCTTCTAATGCATTTTCAAATTTTGTATTTCTTAGAACATATTACCTACACACTGGGTTTTTTTTCGTAATTTATTTCTCCACATATTTTAGTAGGGGAGCCACTTAAAATACTGTAATAATAATAAAAAATATTGTTACCTACTTGGCAACTCTAGAATGAAATGTTCTAAAAATTTAGACTATTTGAAAATATTTATTACAGTTCTCACAATGGGCAGGTTGATGGTTCACAGATACAACAAATTAAAGAAAAGCTACTGAATGTCTTTCATTGCTAAAAATCTGGCTTGACTTTCATAACTAGAATAAGCTGCTAAAAGTTCTTAAACTGTCTCTGCAGTTTTTTGAGCCAAATCTATACAATAAAAGGTTGATTGAAGTCTCATGCTGAATGTAAATTTTCACAGTGTAAATTTAAGGCGTGCATGATCTCTCCATTTATTTTTCTTTCAGGAGGAATCAACCTTAAGATAAAATTCAGATTAAGGATACAGGTTTATGTAAGAAAAATCATATACTTAATACTCACTCTTGTGGTTTCTATGGCACACAGACTGTGGTTTCTTACTCGGCCCTGGGATAGATGTATATTGGTTTGGATCTAGACTGGTTTATAGACTCTTTTGCCTTTCCTTCATTTCAGTACCAAACAGAAATTTAGTTAATCCTGTGAAGTAAAATACTTTTTACATAAACCTTTGCCTCGTCTTTCACTTTTACCTAGGATAACACCAATACTTGAAATGAGGGACTATGTTGCTACATCTGAGTATTTTAGAATTATTTCCTTCTTCCTGTGCAACAAAAATGTGCAACAAAAATTTGTTTGGGAGAAGTCACTGGAGTATCACTGTCCAGAGATTATTATTGAGTGGCCTATTGTACACGCTGATCTTTTTTCTTCTTGTCTGTTTTTATACCAAAGCCTTTCACTGAGTGAATTATTCAAATTCCATGTGATGTCATTGACTGTAGTGAACAATTACCTAGATTTTATTAGGTCTTCAGGAAGTAAAATCCAGAAAGGAGGAGAGACTATGTCAACAATACTGTGTCAACTTGCTGCTCCTTTACTTGCATGGTAGCTACATCCTTAAAGAATATCCTGAATTCACGTAAAATGATGCATTTGATCTCATTGCAGGAGCGGCTTCATAACTCTTGTTAAGACTCAGAAAGATTTCATTTCCCTCTTGCACTAAGCAGTGATAGCACAGAGTACTGTTAGCAAGCTTGGCATCATCACGTCAGTAAGAGAAGGACACAAAAAACCACAAAGTGTGCTGTGCCTTCCTGCTGCCATCCCACCAGCTAAAAAGCTTGATAGTCACTTCTGTTTCACTGAAGTTCTCATCTTTATATATAAGTATAAAACTTCTTCTCTGATTTCCCTGTTTTACATGTAACTGCTCATTATTAAAATATTTTATTTGAAGAATGTTATTTATGTATGGTTTTCTAGGGAACTTTTAGATGTTTCTAGGTAAAGGAGAGCACTCGAGGTTGAAGAAGCATTGTTTAATGAAATACTTAACCATTTTTCCCCTGCCAGTATATCACTTTAAACAGGTAGGTATTTCAGTGAATGAAAGCAATGATATTGCAGGCTTGTTTAAGTAGCTCATTGAACCAGGATGTAATGAATAAGTGGAGTGGCGTTGTTCTGCTTTTGTTTCATAGAGAAAGTGGCTGTAATGCTTCTGCTCATCTGCATTTTTATACCCATTTTTATGATCTGCATATGTGAATACATCTATTCTTAAAGCTTAATCATTAATTAATTCAATAAACAATTCTGGGCATAAAGTATTTATGTATCTCTTTTCCATTTTGAAAGACACATTTTTATCCATGTGCATATCATTTTGTGACCAAAAAATAAAAATAGATCACAGAAACCTATAAACACAGTTTTTGTGACATAGTCCATGTAGCAGTGATTTTAACAAAAAGTATGCCTTCATACAGACCACAATCAGATTTTAAATGATTCATAACTAACTTCGGGAGATAATTTATCCGCTTTGTATAAATTGGCCATCTAGGCACATATATGATGTGACATGGAGCAAATTGTCTAGAAAGATTTCTTTTTCATCAAATTAGTAGTTAACATTGATCAGTCTATTACAATGATGACCAAAAGAAATGTGAGTGGCACTGGCAAGGGCCTTCATTAAAATGATCTATAGTTTCAATACCCATGATAATAAAATATTCTTCCTACTATTAAAAAAAAATCTAACATCCTTTTTGATAATTTACATTAACCAAATTATATTAACACTGCTATATCATTGTATGCTCTGGTTTAAATATGCACATCCAATTCTATTTATATCAACACTACAAAAAGTTGTATGTATTTTTATTTTCCATAATTTAATTTTTTAACGTAAATGTCCTCACTCTTCATATTTCTATGGTATAGTGCCATCTTGGGGATGCTGCAAGTAATTGAAAGGATGTAAGCCAAACACTGGCTCTGGAAGAGAATCAAAAGATTTTTGCTGCACTATGTTCTTGGTATAGGTCTCTAAAAATAAAGGTGACTGAAATCTGTGATTCTCTAAACTACTGAAAGTACCACAGCTATAGACATGTCTACAGAAACAACTACAAAATCTTGGATGCAGCAGGTTAGCTGATCTTTTAAATCTATGAATTCTACCGTCTTTGATAATTAAGAATCTCAGTTTTCCTTTAAAAAGCACACTAATTGAAGAGAAATACTAATATTATTCTAAAGGGCTGGGAAGCTTGAAGGAAATTCTATTACTTTAAAGACAATGTCACAATTTTGTGGAATTTTCATCCTGATTTCCAGTAACTGGAAGATTATAAAGAGACCTTTTTCCTTCTCAATGTGTAAAGGAGAAGCAAAAATGCAGTAACAGTGTCCTAGTCATATCCTTGTCATTTTTACCTTTATAACAATTAGTAGATGGCAGAAGCTCAGAGCAAAATTTGAGTTTCAAGACTCTGTCTTGCTGCCTCCTTTATTCCCCAGAGCAAAACCAGCTGAATCTGCTGACAATGTGTAGTAGGTGTTATTTTCCTCACACTATTTCAGGGGGAGCAATGCTCCATCATCAAAAGCAAAACCTAGATTTTACTGTACATTTACTTGTGTTAAGAAACATTGCATTGTATGTAATCTGCATGTAAATCCTATGGAGAGACATTTATCAACATAGTTACCTGAAGAATAATGTGGAGCCATATCCTGCAGCTGAAGAGATGGCTGAGAAGTTCTAGCCTGAAATAGTTAGTCCTGATGATGATGAGTTTGAGTATGGGCTGGATATGTAAACGAGAGTTCTTATTTCAGAGATTAGCCCTTTAAACACTCACTAGTTTTGGAGAATAATCTCTTGCCCTCTCCAGCTGTGTCTACTTTTTCTGTTTAGTAGCTTAGTAGCTTAGTAACGTGGACTTGTGGCAGAAATAACTGTGGTGTCTCTGATACCACATCCAGCTTGAGGAAGTGGAAGAGGAGAGGTAGCATGTCTTACACAATATAAACTAAAGAGAGTAACAGGGCCCCAGATGAGTAGGTAGGGTAGGGTTGGGGGAAGACTTCTACTTCATCTTCAAACCTCTCATTAAGTCATCTTTGTGCCACAGCCTCACTATTGACTTTCCTTAGTTTTTGTGCCTCCTCTTCCCTCTCTAAACCTTTTGTGCTGGTATTGCAAAAAATTATTTTGCTGTCCTAAAATTTTTTGGAATTGTGAAATTACATAATCCCTTGAGCTGATGCTGGGATGATACTGACTACATGATTTATATCTATTTCTGTACTGAAATAATCTTAGCACTCTGGCATGAGAAAGGGTTACTTGATACTTGATCATGTGAACTTCTGCAGCAGTAAGGAGATGTTCAAAAAAACTAGTCAAATATGAGAAGGGAAAGACCAGAGTTTTAACATTATAATGTTTTGGTATGAAGTTTTGGTTGGAAAAAAATGGATTCCAGCATTAGAAGACTGACTTTGATTTAGCTGCTATTTTATGATGAGAGACTTGGGAGAAGAATTGCAACAAAACCTGTGTTAAAATGAAAAAGCAATTGAGTAACAATGCGTGTTTAAAAAACAAGAGAAGACACTTCACTGACTGCATGGACTCTGTCACAGATAAACAAGAAAACTGAGTGTGTTGTAAAGCTTTGTGTTGATTCATTATCAACACAAGGCTGAGAGTGAGGATGCCCACCAGTAATCCAGACATCATTTGTTTCTTAGAAATTGAACAATGATAAATTTACACATTAAAATTCATATAGAAATTTAAAAATAGATACCTTTCTAATCTGCACTATAGTTCTAAAAAAATGTGATCATATATAAAAGTGAAAATGTCTGGGGGAGAAGTCGGAGGCAGAAGTGGAAGGGAAAAAAGGAGCAGCACTCAGGGGCTATGGCAAGAAGAAAGAAACATTGATGTTTGCAAAACAGCTCAGAACAGCTACTCCTGAATCCTGTTGCATAATCCTGTAATATAATTATCTAATAATCATCTGCTTAATTTAAAATGATGACAGATAATTTTCCTTTTAAAATTATGAAAGCTATGGTATTTATAGATAAGGTTTTCAAAAACGTTTGAATGTCAGAAAGAAAAGGGAAGTTTTATACCACATGTGACACTTAAACGTCACCATTGAAACTGTCACATATAAGTATCCAAAATGCAAAGATAACTTAGAAAATTCCACTTAATATATATTTGAATAAGTTAAGGATCTGAGCGACTTGATCTTTGATGGGTGTTTTAGGATGATATTGTTTTAAGAAACAAAACAAATTAAACTCTTTTTATATGGAAGCAAATCTGTATTCTTTTCTAATTTATAGAGCTATTTCAACCATAATGTCTCTATTTTCACAGTTCAGGAGATCATTCTGCAATTTTAACAAATGTTTAATCATACTAAATTACAGTTTGTTCTCTGAAACAGATGAGAAATTGTTATAATTAAACAAAGCATTTGCAACCATTATTATTTAAAAATTACTTAGGCCTCTCTTATCAGGCATTATTAGAGACTTTATACTAGGCATTTACCATACTGTGGTGACAGCATATGGTGATACATACTCTTCAACTCAATTGTTCTGCTTGTAACACTTGAGAGTTGAAGTACAGTTTAAGTGCATATCAAAATATGATTAATGACATAAACTAGTATCACAAAGAGTACTTAAGCCATAAGGCGGAAAATGGGAAACTGCCAGAGTAATTTCACAATTTATGTGCTCAACAACACCTAGTTATGAACATATTGCAAATACCTTTTGTTGATGTAGTTACCAAAACTATACTAGGAAGAGGTCAAGGAACCTATATTAAGCTCTGTGAACATTGATGTAATATATGGTGAATTTCTTTATGATAAGAGAGAAGAATTTACTTACTTGCTGCAAAGAAAGTATAATCAAGTATAGAATGGTATGGCAATGTTAATTTTGGTGATTTCCCCCTCTCTGTCATTAATAGGGTGCTGAAAATCCCTGATGCCAAATGATGTAATTGTATTTAAAAGACCTCACAGTTACCTTTATTATTTTTTTTTCCATTTTCTCCTCTTATTCTTCTCCTGCAATTAAATTGGGAATGAGGAAATGCAATTGTATCTGAATGTTATTCATTTTAGGTTCAGTGATACTATATTCTGTACAGTGTTGTGTTCTAACTGAATACACATACATAAATACATATATAATATGTGGAATTTTTTTGTTTTGGTTTGGGGGTTGGGGTTTTTTGGTATCAGAAAATTAGATATTGAAGTGATGGAGTGTTTAAAAAACTAAAAACCCAAGCCAGTTTCAAACTTCAAAACAACGCTTTACTAATCCATATTAATTAAGCATACACAAAATAAACTGCCAGTTCCTAGTCATTATTAATCATTATCACCACGACAAATAATTATCATGCTTATCCAAACTTATCTCTGAGTGTGCAATACCAGGGAGCTGTTGCTATTAACACTTAATGCTATGGTCCTCTATGATCTTAATGATCAAGGTCAAAGTGATCAGGCTGGAGATCTCTTAGTCAAGGGTAGGTGGAATCCAAGCAGGCATTTTATTTCTTCCCTATCTTTCTTTTTCAACACTTTATGCTGCTTAGTCAACTTCTAAAAAGAAAAGAGGGAAACTCATCTGGTCTCACCACTGGTTTTCCTATTTTGAGGATCAGAAACTGGCATCTTTCTTTCTTCTTCTGCAGCACCCATTCTGATTCCATCTGATACTTTGCCTGCCTGTATGCCATCCCTTGTTCTCAACTTGCAGGTATTGCCACTTGCACACGTTTTTCCATATCTCATTTGGGTGACTATAACATTAGCCTTTGTTTGCCATTTAGAGACTAGATGTTCTTTCTATATTTATGTTTATCTGTGTTACAAAATGCTTATAAAGAAATATTCAGCTAGTAGTTACAAGGTAACAAAACACATATACTGTTACTATTATGTTATTTTTGTGTGCTTATATCTGATTTCAAGGCAAGTAAATATTAATTTAACAGTAATAAATTAATTTATTAAAGTCCTTCCACTTTATCTGTCCAAGAAACTTTTTCACCTACATATATGCTTGCTGAAAACTACATAGTCCATGGCTACCTTTTCATGTTTTCAATATTTATGCAAGTAGATCTTCAGGACCTGGACTACAGGTCATTATTATAATTCAAACATTCAGAATAAAATCAGTTCCTGATGTTGAAGACTTTTCTAGAGGAGTTTCTGTTCTTTAGAACCAATTTGGTGTGACATGAGTCATGATTTCGTAGTGTTTCTGAGATATGAAAATGTGAGATGTCTGCAAAATCCTATGTGTAACACACATATGAAAGTAGCTTGTAAGAAAACACTCACTGTGGATCAGAAATTCATGTTTCACTACTAATTTGTACTTCTCAACAATTATGAATGTCTAGTCTTCCTACCTGATGGGGTGTATTTTGTAAATATTCATGTTATCGTCAAGGTAAATACAGAGAAGAAAAGGATCATTGAGAATGGTTGAAGGTCAACAAAATAATTGGTTTTACATTTCTTCTCTACTTATATTACTGGCTGGTATTTGGGACATTCCCTGCTGACTGAATTCTTCCCAGCTATGTATTTTGAATTATCCAACAGCTCCTGCACTAACATAGCAATGATGCTGATTAATGTGACTATAGACAGGGCAAGGAGACCTCACTTGAATAACTATTAGCTTTTTGTGTAGTCTGGGAAGTAACAGGTCTATGAGCACAAACCCTAAGATATGAAAATCAGTCTATCAGTCTTCTTTTCTTCTTTCCTTTCTTTCTTTTCCTTTTTTTTTTTTTTTGTTTTTTGTTTTTTGTTTTTTTTTGTTTTGGTTTGGTTTTGGTTTGTTTTTTTCAGTATTGTGAGGTAGTCCAGAGAGGCTGTGGGGTCTCCGCAGGAGCTTGGTTTCCTCTTCTTTGTTCTTTCACATCAGGTATTTGTTTACATGAATAAGATTCCCCTCAGCCTTCTATTGTCCAGGCTCCTCCCAGCCTCTCCTCATATGTCAGGTGCTCTGATTCCTTAATCATCTTTGTGGACCTTTCACTGGATTCAATCCAGTATGTCCATGTCCCTCTTGCGCTGGGGAGCCCAGATCTGAAGATAGCACTCCAGGTGTGTTCTCACCTGTGCTGGTTCAGATCATTCAACCAGCTGACAGTGCTCTGCCTAATAGTTATTTCTGGTCTTCTGTACTGTATTGGAATGTTGCTGGCTCATAATCAACATGTCCACTCCCAGATCTTTTTCTGCAAATCTACTTTCCAGGCAGACATCCCCCAGACTGCATTGTTCCAGGATGTTATTCCTATCCAGATTCAGGACTTTTGAATAGCCTGTTCTCAGGCTACTTGAAAGTTTTACCTGCTTTTCTTACTGATGTAGTTAATGTGTGAGGAGGTGTTTTATTTACAATATGGCTACTTTGTCTCCATTTTTAAGGGACAATTTTAGATGTTAAGTCACCAAAGCATTTGTCATGGTGGATAATTTTTTACTTTCCATTTGCTGGATATTTTCTATTGATTGATCCTATGGTCTTTGTAATTTGTGCATAGGAATGAGGGTAAGTTTATATCAGTTTTCATGACTGCACTACATACAGAAATATTCAGAGTGACAATTGCAAGTAAAATGACTGCAACTGAATTATTATAATTTTTTTTTATATCTCCAGATAATGCTTTTTGTAGGCTGTTTCAGATTTTGATGCAGTATCTCTAGAATTTTTAAAAATATATTTGGGTCTTTTTTTCCAGTCAATGTGAGTAGTAAACCCCATGAACAATTCAAGGACATCCCAATAATCTAGTTTTTCTGTATTACAAGTTTATTATTTCAATAGAACGTGGATATGACTGACTAACAGTCTCATCACCAAGACATGATTTTGATTAAATGGACTACTCTTGGTATTATTCCAGCATAAATTTTCCCCTTTTTATTTCTTTTGCCAAAAGTATAGAAGCAAAACAAAGACCTGGAGAAGTTCCAGGTCCTTTGGGGTACTGTAATGAATTATAAATAAATATATAAATAAATACCTAGTTTTCTGTAGGAAAAAATTTGAAGTGGAGCATGACAAGTGAGAGCAACAATGGGAAGAAGCTAAAATTACATCTGTAACACAGTGACTGAGAAGAGCAAAACTGTGCTAATGAACATAAAAAAATATTGCTTGATGTTTTCCAGGAGCCTTTAACTCTGCCTTGGAAGGTAAGAGACAGTAATAACCATTTACCAGGGAGATTTGTTTGTATTAAACTGTACTTTGAAGATCAATGGTAGTGGTAGAATTTAACTCATGTTCATATTTAGCTCACTTACAATGCAAAAAAAATTAAAAAATCTGCTGAAACTGAAAAAAAAAGCACCTTCTTTGATTTTTTGCAATGTTAACTGCTTCTTCAACACAGATAGACACTTGGTATTGGTATCAAATGAAGGCTTGGTAATGAATATATAAGGAACCTATACAATAATTATCTGACCTAAAAACTAAAACCTAGTTTTTTTCTGCCTTTGATAATAGAGCTCTTTGCATGTATGTAATAATATCAGACATTTATATTTAGGTATTCCAAATATTCCTCAAACATATGTTTGTTTGGGTTTTTTGCTCTATTTTTTTTAACTTCATGCTTGTAGAATACATCATATGTAGAAGCATGTCAACATAGTCCTGCTCCAGTCTTACTACAGTAGAATACTATATTAATAATTCACTGTCAGAGATTCTTAGCTAGAGTATGCCGCACAGAATTCTGGAAATCTTCTGATGCTTTTTTTTATTAGGAAAGGTGAATTAAAACAAACAAACAAAAATGCTGAAAGCCACAGGTTGCAATTATATTTTGTTTGTTGCAGTTCATGTTTTTTTTGTAAGAGCAGGTTTTCTGATTTGTTGAGGGAATTCTGTCTGAATTTCTAACAGCTTTTCTATACTAGAAATTTCAGGGCAATTGGTATGGATGTGGGATATCTTATTGTGGATTCCAGTCCTAAAGGACTTCTGTGCAAGCATTTGCTGGTTAATATTCCCTTCTGAGTTGGGACATTTTGAAGTCTTGAAACAAAGGAAAATTATGTATTTTGTGAAAGGAGAGGGGTCTGATCCTGGTTCTGGTGGAAACAGAGTGTGTTTCTGAGACTAAGTCAAAGGAAGCTTAAGCAAAACAGTAAAAAACTTAAGAGCACCATTTTCCTGTATTTCTACTTATACACTTACAATTACATTAGCACATGATCTACAGACATAATTCATAACAGAAGATCTATTTTTAGTTTAGTTTCTAAAAGACCTACAATGTAAAATAGAAAATAAAAAAAGTCTGGGCCATTTCCCATAGGTTTCTTTGGTTTGTTGGTTTGTTTATTTGCTTAAATTACAAGTGTTAGTATCTTGCTGAAGCAAATGCTTGGTTTTAGGCTGCCTCTACACCAGTAGTCAATATGCTTTCCATCTGCTTGTATACACATGGATAATGGAACTTGCTGTGTGGGAAATTCACATAGTCCATCTACTACAAACCTTTGTTTGACATGAACAAAACCATATGTTTCTGAGAAAGAAGTGAAAACATTAAAGCAATGAGGTAACTTATTGCTTTGCATAGGTCTCATGTATGCTTAAAGGAACAGATGAAAACCATGGATTTTCTGACTATGTGGGAGCTAGTACAAATTCTACGGCTAAAAATGATGACAAACCAGGTGAACAGAGAAAGAACATAATAAAAATGTCATGGAAGATGACTTAACTCTGAGGGAAGTTTATGAATGAACTAAAAGTACATTGTAAAGAAAAATCTGAATTCTTGAGAAGTAGAACATGAGAAAAAAGACTGAATCCATTAAACTGTAGGAGACAAAATAGAAAAATGTCAGCTAGATCAATGATAGTCTGCAGGGAAAAACAACAACAACAATTACTTCAGAAAGGTTGGAAAGATTATCAGTTTGGGGACAACATAAAAAGGATCTGATGGGATACTGGTCACATTCTAAACCGAGCATACTGAATATGACAGTAGATCTGAGCAAAGAAAACAAACATGTTTTTCTGTGATAACTGGAATAAAACATAATGATAGAGATATTCCTGATTCTACTATAGCAGACTGTAAAGATTATTCTGTAGAATATATGTTGAGATAGGAAGAGGAATTAATTACTATTCAGCTACCATCCTGGCCCAATGTTATTAAATACAGTGTGAAACCAAACAACTAGAGATCTGCTTTGTTCTTTGCCATGCTCAAAAAGATTTTATAAGATAAGATGACTCAATCTTATTCAAAGTATTTTGAGGGATCAACATAGCCTAAAAAGATGGCAGACTTTCATTAATTCTTGGTTTCCTGCTTTTGTGCATCTTTATCCCCTAGGAAGCAGATAGAAAAGACCTCAGATTTACAAATAAAAATAAATTATTAATATTTCCTTCATTTACACACAATCAAAGATGATGTACTTCTACAATGAATGGCAGAAAGTTAAAATTTAACACATTTCCTGATAACTGGAGATGAGAGATGGTTATGAACATAGTGCCTACAGGAAGAGACTTAATGGATGGTCTGATATATACTGGAGTTTTTCACAAGGTAGTCCATCAAGATGGTGCTCTATGCATTTAGGATGACATGGTAGTTCTATGAACTACCAGAAATATGAAAAAACTACAGTTTTAATGGGCTTTAACAATGTATTATATATTTTTTTATATTTTTCATTGGGAATATTTTCAGATTTAAATATTAAAAACTCATTACATTTCCAAATAGACATTACAATAGTGAAATGAAAATAAATTCCAGCATTTACATGAAAAACTTAATGTTTTGATAGAACAATTGATGTGAGTTAATGACTAATGAATAATTAAACATCTCTGAGAACATTTTAATAGTCCGTGACTTTGCCATAGGCTGTTAAACTACAGTTCAGTCCTTAGATAACAAATGATTTAGAGGTGCTGATACAATTTTATTAATGTCTTCAAACTTTTTAAGATACAGATGTTCTTGGGAACTGTAACTGTATAAAACATTCCACAGTAAAATCAACCTGACATTCTTGATGTGTGAGAAAAGTCTGACTTAGTGAATACAGCTGAAAGTAACTTTTCCTGCTTAATTTTATTTACATCACAACCTTTCTGAAACAGTTTTTTCAAAATTATTTAAATTCTAATGTCAGGATGGACAAGAATTCATCTGAGGATGGGCATGTCCAGATCAATAAAACTCAAAAAATCAAAATTCAAAAGCACTCCCACAGAATATTCAATTCCTGTTGCCTTAACAAGTGAGGTTCACTCTCATCTGAGCACATATTTTGTTTCTATTCACTAGACTGAATTTTTAATGGTTCAGCCATGTGTTCCTTCTAAAAGTTTTATCTTTCATTCTCTTGCGCTCTGTAACTGTAGTTTGGGTTGGAGTCTTTCATCATTAATTTTTAAATAAAATCTTGCTTATTGAAGAGCTGGTTTGTATTCCTTTTTGATCCATTCATTCCTGATTTGTTTGAGGTTACTTTCTTCAAATAAGCTAAGTGTGTAAGAAGTGCTTAGAACTTTTCTAAAAATTGATGAAAATAGAAGGCTTGGCAACAGTAAGCTGTAAGTTCCACTTACTCTCCTTACATATACATTGCAGAGTAGTTCTATAGCATTGAATGTTCTTGGGAAGAGCTTCACTTTGCATACCTTCTACAGTGTATTTTTACTTTGAAAGCAAAATTAAAATAGATTTCAGTAAGGTCTGTAGTCACTATAATAAAAGGAAGGAGAGGGGCTGAGAAAGAAAACATAAAGGAATGACTGACTTTGTGTGCTTGAAAAGCTAAGTTCTGAGAGGCTGCCAAAGGTGTGAAATGGCCAAAATGGAAATACTAGAATCATAGAATCCTGGAATGGTTTGGATTGGAAAGGACCTAGTCCAAGCCTCCTGCAGTGAATAGGGACATTTTCAACTAGGTCGGGTTGCTCAGAGCCCTGTCCAACAAATGTTTCCAGAGATTGGACTTGTACTGGTTTAGCAAAACGGCCAGGGCAAGCCACAAACCAGGCAGAGTTTTGTTTCTTTCACTCCCCCCCGAAAATTAGAAGGGGTGTAAGGAAGAACAGGCTTAGGTTGGAAACTAAAAAAACTTATAACAAATTTAATGGCACAGGGAGAAAGAGTAACAGGTGGGGAAAAAGGGAAAATGCATATATACAAATCTATACAACCCGAGCTCAGATGACCGGCGATACAGGCTGCTGAAAGGTCCTTCACTGCAAAGCCGATGGGATGAAAAGAGTCCAAACCCCGGCACTGGGTGCAGTCGGAGTGATGCAGACCATGTGGTGAAGCTGGTAACCAAAAGCTGGGTCTTTCCTCCAGGCTGGTTCCACGTGGGGAGCTGCAGGCAGGGGAGTGCAGGAGCGAGGCAGGGAGCAGAAGAGAGCAGACTGAAGCCGGAGAGACCACGAGGGCAAGAGAGGGAAAGCCCCCAGTCCTCCTGGCTTTTATAGAGTCTGGCAGGAAATGGGTGGAATACTGACACCTGATACCTGATACCCAGACCCCTTTCACAACAGGGGCCTAAACTCCACCCCTCATTCACTGGGTCCTGGCAGCAAAAGCCAATAGGATTTTTGCCTGCCCCTTTCAAACTATAACAGGACTTCCACCACCTCTCTGGACAATCTGTGTCAGTGTTTCACCATTCTCACAGGAAAGAATTTCTTCCTTATATCTAGTTCTAAATCTACACTCTTTAGTTTAAAACGATTATCCCTTGCCCTGTACCTACAGGCCCTGATAAAAAAGTTTGTCCCCATCTTTCTTACAGATCCCCTTTAAGTACTGACAGGCTTATATAAGGTCTTCTTGCAGCCTTCTCTTCTCTGGGCTGAACAACCCCATCTCTCTCAGCCTTTCCTCAGAGGAGAGGTGTTACAGCCCTTTGACCATTTTTGTGACCCTCCTATGGACCCACTCTGACAGATCCATGTCTTTCTTGTGCTGAAGGCTCCAGAATTGGACGCAGCACTCCAGATGGGTTCTCACTAGAGCAGAGTAGAGAGGCAGAATCACCTCCCTCAGCCTTGTGGCCACTTTTCTTTTGATGCAGCCCTGGATACAGTTGGCCTTCTGGGCTGTGAGAGCACATTTGCAGCTCTTGTCGAGCTTTTCATATACCAGTATCCCCCAAGTCTTTTCTACAGGGCTGCTCTCAATCCCTTCATCTCCCAGGCTGTACTGATACTGGGGATTGCCCTGACTTAAGTGCAGGACCTTGCACTTGGCCTTGTTGAACCTCCTGAGGCTCACATGGGTCCACTTCTCTAGCTTGTACAGTCCCCTCTGGATGGCATCCCTCCCCTCAGGTGTGTCAACCATACCACTCAGCTTGGTGTTGTCTGCAAACTTGCAGAAGCTGCACTCAATCCCACTGTCTATGGAATCTGTGTCATTGATGAAGATATTAAACAGTACTGGTCTCAGTACTGTCTTATGGAACACCATTTGTCACTGATCTCTATCTGGACCTCAAGCCATTGACCACTACCCTCTGGATGAAATCATCTAACCAATTCCTTGTCCACTGAACAGTCCACCCACAATATCCATATCTTTCTAATTTAGAGAGAAGAATGTTGTGGGGGCTGTATAATCTTTATTAATTCTTTGTATATCGTTTCACATCAGTGAACTGCACTAAAATCTGCACAGTGTAACTACACTAAAATCAATTATGCTAGAATGTAACTATGCACTTGCAGAGCAGGTCCTTCATATAAAATAAGAGTTTTCAAGGATGGACAAGTGAAGAAATAAAGGGCATACCTAAGAATGAGTTTCCAAAGTTCTTATGATCTGAATCTCATAAAATAATTGCCTAACTTTTTTTTTAGGACAGGAGGTTTATGTATAAAATGAATTTATGTAATTCTCTGTCAAAACTTGCTAGTCAGCCTGATACTCTAATTACATAAATAAGATGAACAAAACAGAAGAATATTTCCATTCCAATGTGTATCTTAAGTGATTACTAGACTTTCTGTGAGCATCCTGTCAAAATTAAGGCACAGCTGCTGTTGCATGATGAGGAGAATTACAGACAAAATATATTTCCTTCAGTGGGAGCTGAAAGTCGTCATTATTTAGCAGAAAGATGACTGATTTGTTCCCCTACAATTAATGGCACCTTTCTAACTTAAATCACTTCTATGCAGTAAATTTATGGGCTGAATCCCAGTGAGTACAAACTGAACTAGTTCTTCTGAACTCAAAGATATTTAAGTTCATGCAAATAGAGAATCAATCTGTGATTCGTAAATTCAATTTATGTATGCAGGATATACCGTCATTCATAACTAATAAAGAGTGTAAGTCTTTTAAGTAATTTCTAAGTTTCTCAGAGGTTGTTGATCATTGAAATCATTTCTTAATCAGTACTCAGTCACAATGAGAAAGCAGGCTGCATATACTCAAATTGGTAATTGGCAGATGAAAATTGGGAAAAGTTAAAAGACGACAAAATGATGTTTCACACAGATACTCTGCTTGTTGTGTCTCATAATACTGTTTACAACTATCCGTGTAGTCAGAGCACATACTTCAATAACAGATAAATGGGAAAGCAGTTGAGCTTGCCCTGAGGAGGAAAATACAATATAAAAGATAGAGTAACCTGTAATTTTGGTATCATTGGCTCCACAAACATCCCTGCCTCACAGTACACCTAGTGGAAAAAACAGGACAGCTGAAGTAAGAATAATCACACAGAAAATTACTAGGAGGAGGTAAAATCCAATCCAAACTTCTGTTTGGCTCAAGATTTGAAGAGGAAATTACACAGCTCTTATCAGGTTTCACACTAATTAAGAAATAGAGAAGTGGAGAAAATAAAATCCCCACCAAAAGAAAAAAAACAATCTGCTTGGCTTTTATTTCTTTGCAGGCTTTATGCTATTCTTCAATAAAAACCTGAAATTCAGAATTTCTTATGATTTCTAAGAGAGGAAAACAAAACCTTAGGAACAGATCTCTGAAGTTATACAATTGTGGTAAATTTCTCCAGCTCTTAGAAATCTTTGGGAAAAAACTTAGAGACACAAACAAAATAATCATCTCTTCTACCTCTCTTCTTAGTTTCCATTGACTTTTGATGTTGATTTCCCCCAGATTCCTTTTAATGAGCTCTAACTTTTGGCTCAGCTCTTATTAAAATGTACTTCTGTTATTATTCTAGACTTTACTTAAACTTTTTAAAATTATTATTTTCATGGTGAACTCAGCATTTGTTCAAAAGCCTGTTGTAACCAGAATAAGTTTTTCTTGCCTCATTTTATTAATAACTTCAGTAGGTTTTAATTAAGGATTTTGAGTAATAAGGATGACAATAAAAATGAGGATTTAACTATGAGCTGCAGTTCTGTGGAATCAGCATGTCCTCTAAATGTTTCAGCAAGGAGAGGATTAAGCTAATTTTCATCTGCAGGGTTGCATCTGTATTTGAGCATTACATTTCTAGTCTTGTAAGTTTTCTTTATTTAAAAAAGTTTGGCCGAATAACTATTAATTGAAAATAATTTTGATTTATATGAACAAAAATGTCATACCTTAAAAAATGCTAGAATTATTTATGCATTGAAAAACATCAGATACATAGAATGCATTATTTTATTATACTGAATATTTAGAAGATGTAGGCTTTAGTTTCTTTAATGTAACATCTATATAATGAAATTATTACTTCTGTTACTAGAATCACAGCTTTTTCATGAACTAGAGTGTAAATTCTCCATGTGTTTCTCCTATAGATGAGTCAGGTGAATGCTGATATAGTTCTGACATTTACACTGAAATGAAGGTGATCAAGTTAATTCACAAAACAACGAACTAGTCCAATAATTCATCCAAGACCTAAGTGAAATTTGAACCTTTGACATGTTGTCTCATTTTCTAACAGTGCTTGAATACCTTTGAAATCCCACGGAATCCATAGAGCAATAAGAGTAGAGATGGGATCTTTCTAATCTCACAAAGCCAGATTTTCTTCATCCTGCAGCAAAGAAAATCTTTCAGCTTTAATAGCTATGCTGATAACATGGAAAAGTCATATACTATTTAACAAGAGTCAAAGTAACATAACCAATGTGTATTTAGTGGGGAACCCTGGGAGGTCAGTGATAACAAATACATGCATGGATCACCAAAGAAGTTACAGAGAAGCTGTAACTCTTGAAAGAGTGTACAGACCACACTGCATTCAGCCGATGTTGCAGTGCTCCCTAGCAACTGAAAATGTTAATACTGGGAGATGTAAGGAAGATATTCAAGCACAGTGGTTAGTTGCATACTGTGTTTGAAGGGCATATGGTAAACCAATAAAAAAAAATCAGATTTTAGTATAATTTATCACAATAATATTATATTTATTAGGGCATAACATAGTCTATAAATCATTATAATTCATGGTTTAATATTTTTTGATTTATTAAAGTAATAAATGTAATACTATTCTTCCTAGATATTGCTTTAGTGTTATGATTATGTATTCTTTTCAATATGTTGTTCTGTACCTCTAAAATATTAAAAATAATAGAAAATAAATCACAGAGCAATTTGATCATGTAAACATATGTATGAGCTTAACAAGGCCAAAAGAGGGAAATAATTTTGTTTATGTGTATATAAATGAATAAATGGTCAGGACATCAACAATTACCATGTCTGTATATATATGTGTATATTTTAACTTTTAATATTCCTGTGTAGAGATTGTGAGTTTAGACTACTGATGCCAGTAGAATCATCACTTCGCTTTCTGTTTGTTTCAAAGTAAAGTCTTTGAACTGAAGACAATTGGTTTTGTATAGACCCTGTGACAGACTGCAGAGGAAACATCTTGCTGATTTGCATTGCACTGGAGCCCATTCATCCCCAGAGACTTTGTTTCAGTGTGCTTTGTACTGTTTATTCATCCATTAAAGTATGTGTACAACTCAAAATTCAAGGAAGCTTACATTAGCAATTAATGAAAAAAATCAATGAGGTCTTCAGTAGATTAAAAGTCTTCAAATGACAAGTCCATGAAATGACACACTTGGATTAATCATTAATAAGAGAGTGGCATTTGTGTTATCAGTTTGCAGTAAAGAGATCTTAAAACATAGTTAAAAAACAAATGGAAACCATAGGTACTGCTGAGTTATTAAGAGAATAAATATTTGTTTTTACAAGTGGATAATACAGGAAAAAAGTATTCAGAAAATAAATACTGAATGCCATAATTTAAACTATGCATTTTTCCTTTGTGACATGTATACAATGACACTATGATTTGTATTCTGTTGTGGAATGAAGCTGAAATCTTCCAAAGCTTTTTGAAAGCAATGACATACAGTTGTTGAAATTCTCTGTTTCAGGAAGAGCTACATAAATGGAGGTAAGGGCTCCTCTTCAAGATTCGAATGTCTGTGCCTGCCTGATGCAGGAAGGGTTTTTTAGTCTGAAAACTCTGAATCTCACACTTATCAAAGTCATACTAGCCTATTAAGCAGTACTATCCTGTTTGGTAGTGTCATGTTCAAGATTCAAAGGAGGGTATTCAGCCTTCTGAATTAGCCCTGTATAGAAGACAATATCTGCATTCCTTGCATGTTGCAACATATTTTTAGAAGAAATCATCTTGTCTACACTGATTGCCATGGGGGAGGGGGAGAGGGAGAGTGAGGGGGAGAAGGAGAGGGAGAGGGAGAGGAGAGTTCACTTGGAAGGGACCTACAACATTCATCTAGTCCAACTGCCCCCCCTCTGGGCTGACCAAAAGTTAAAACATGTTGTTAAGGGCATTGTCCAAATGCCTTTTAAATACTGACAGGCTTAGGGCATTGACTACCTCTCTAGAAAGCCTGTTTCAGGATTTGACCACACTTGTAGTAAAGAAATGCTTCCTAACGTCCCATCTAAACCTCCCCTGGAGCAGCTTTGAACAATTCCCAGGTGTCCTGTCCCTGGATCTCAGGAAGAAGAGCTCCACACCTCCCTCTCCATGTCCCCTCCTCAGGAGGCTGCAGAGAGCCATGAGGTCACCCCTCAGTCTCTATTTCTCCAAATGAGACAAACCCAGAGTCCTCAGCCACTCCTCACCGGACATGTCTTCCAGGCCTGTCACCAGCTTGGTTGCCCTCCTCTGGACGCATTCAAGGACCTTTGTATAATTCTTAAATAGTGGGGCCCAGAACTGCACGCAGTGCTCAAGGTGAGACCACACCAACACTGGATACAGAGGGACAGTCCCATCTCCTGACTGGCTGGTCATGCTGTGTGTGGTGCCTCCAGACTGGGGTTTGTCCTCTGGCTGCTGGGGCACACTGCTGACTCCTCTTGAGCCTGCTGCTACCCAGCATTTCCAGGTCCCTTCCTGCAGGGCTGCTCTCCAGCCACTCCTCTCTCAGTCTACACTTGTGCCCAGTGTTACTCGGTCCCAGGTGCAGAATTTGGCATTTGGTCTTCCTAAATTTCATGCTATTGATGATTGCCCAATGCTCCAATCTGTCTATATCCCTCTGCAAGGCACCTTGTCCCTCGAGAGAGTCAACAGCACCTCTCAGTTTAGTATTATCAGTAACCTTGTTAATGATACATTTAACTCCTGCATCCAAGACATGTAGTAGATATCTCATGACTCCACTTTCACCATTACACCAGTTTTAGCAATATAGTGCAAGTATTGCTACCTTCAGTAATAGATTTATACAGGGTGAGTCATGCTGAGACTGATTCTTTGTCCCTGTATACAAGACAGTCCATCACAGTTAAAAGCTCAATTCCACTGTTTCTTTGGGAGGTTCATATTATAGACACAAGATATGGAAGAAATAAAGCATGTTCAAACATGAAGCCTAATCTTATCAAATCTCAGAAACATAAACTTTCACTTTTGCACTACTTTACAGTTTGAAGAGTATATTTACCAGTTATTACACAAGTAAGTTTCTTATACAACAAGCCACATCTTAGGAGAATAAACTTATTATTGATATATTAGAGATCTTGAGATGAAAACGTAAAATACCTTTTTTATGTTACTTGAATTTGTGAAAAAAACTTAATTACTTGTGTAAATGACTGGGTCCATATGCAACTATCTTATTTATAACTCCTAACTATACTAAGTACAAAATACTTTTCCACTTACACTTTTTTTTTTCCTTGGAGTTACATAATGCCACTAATTATTACAGAATTAGACCCTAAAGAATGTAGGACATGTGCCAGAATGATAGCTAGAAGATTGACAAATCACTATTAATTTCTTTAGGCTGTAAAGACATGTCTTGGAGATGTAACCTCTGACTCACACTGGGATCATTCGATTTTTAGTCAAAAACCTGATCAAAGTCTCAGAATCCTATGGTGTTCTCTATGGACTCAGTCTGTTTGATCACAGTTCAGATGTAGCTGAGAGCTTGCTCACACTTTTTCTCCGTTATCTCATGGCAGTGGAAATGAAATTTCCCCTAAAAAAAGCTGTGAGGCCAAATAGCACTGGATCTAGCCTGGAGCCGACCAATTGAATCACCCTAGTTAAATCACTATTACTGTGAAAAAAACTCATAAGGATTCTATTTACTCATCTAAAAGCCCTCTGTAGGAGAACATGCCCCTTTAGGGACATGGATTACCAGTGGACTTGACAGTGCTCGGTTAACGATTGGACTTGATGATCTTAAAGGTCTTTTCCAACCAAAATGATTCTATGGTTCTGTGATTCTATGATTCTGTAAGTTACATCAGGATGTTAAAGAAGAGCACAAGATTCCATCAAACTCCTTGTAGGACTGATTAAGTGACACATGTAGAACTGCTTCTATGGAGGATGTGGCAGGGTAAAATTCTGTTTAAGTGCTGTCATCTTTTACTTGTGGTCCAGTTGCTGCAAGAAGAGGGATGGACTTTTATGGGGAGAAATTAAGTGAAATACAGTAACGTAGCAAATGCTGTCATAAGTTTCTGGTATTTTCTTGAACAATCAGTGCAGGGCTCCTTTTGTCTAGAAACTTCTAGAGATTGTAACATAGTCTGTCTAAATCCCTTCCAACTGAAACCATTCTATGATTCTATGTGAAAGAGGGGCTGAGGGGTGTTGGATTCTATCATCTTTAAAGGTAATTTCCAGATGAAATAATTCTATGTTATATGTTTAGATTCTGGCAATATGCCTTCCAGAAAGCATATAATTGGCCAGGTCTCATGGGTCAGCTCAATCCTCTGAGAAAATCCTTGTCCATGTTATGTCCATGCTATGTTACTGTCACAGATGGGAAGAGTGGAAGGCAGTTTCTGGCAAATAGAGGTTTTACCCAACTTCAAGGTAGCAGCAATTTAGGATTTATTATGAGGTAAATCACAGGCTTGATAACCAGCCAATTATAATCAAGCTATAACCAAACAGCAACTTAGTTAAAGATCCAAGAATGGCGAGTTTCACACAAGACTTACGACAGTCTCTTAAATCTAATTACATACACACACATTCATACAAACAAAGATGTTTTTAAATCACATACACACAAGCATACAAATACAGAGGTTAATATATGATTTAAATTTACTCCTTTGTAAATTGTAGTGAATTTCTGGTACCAAATGATCCTTAAACTTCATGAAATCCAGTTATAGTGAATTACCCACTCTTTTCCTCCCTTGACATCTACCAGCGGTCGATCTTTGAACTCTTCTTCTTCATCAGAATCTGTCAGCAGATGATTTATGAACCTCATGAAACTTACCCTGAGTGGCATCCCAGCTCAGGGGGAGATACTGGATCACAGCCCACTATCATCCCAGAGAGCTCAAGGAGTTTCACTTAGGATGACCATTTATAGGATCTCAATGATTGACTGTGGTCAGCACCTTTTTTACCTTTTGGGCACAATTTCTGTTACATGATTCTGGTATTTCAGTAACCATACAATTCCAGTACTCTGCAGATTGCAGTTATGGTACCTACAAGATCGGGCTAGAATCCAGGCAGCAGGAGTTTTGGGTACGGTCATGGACTGTCTGAATGTCCTAACTCACTGCACTTTTAACACAAGAACAATACTTGTAATACAAGAAAATGCCAGATCATCCCAACTTGTTGCACTTTGTAAACAAAACCACAATGTTGGCTTATCCTGATATCACAAAGTGGCCCAGGAGGGGCTGCATAACCACATTTACTATGTTCCTATTTGGTTTATGATCTAGAAATTAGTAGAACTGCCTGAATTTTTATGTAAGGTCAGTGTTTCTCACTGTTTATACAGAAGGGACAACATTTTCAGTCCAGATTTCAGCTGAGTAGTTTTGGTGAAAACATGCCTCAATGAGTCTATTGAAATGTTTCTCCTATTGGTCTTCCAGTTATCATGCTGACATACAGTCTCTGAATGCAGTGTGATGGGAATGGAGTGGTGGACACACAGTAATGTACGAGGCAGTGCAAATTCTTCTGTAATAAGCTCTGTTTTCTCACATGCAATGTGTTTTTACCTACCTGACGACATACCACTTTGAGTTTGTATGGCATAGCACAAAGAAAAAGGACAGCTTTTAAAAATATAATCTATTTCTTCTATTATAATATTTTTTTTTATTTTGCAGTAGTAGTTGTTCCCAGTAACGCTGGTCTGTAGTTCAACTATAGGATTCTTCTGCTTATATGGGATTTCTAAAGGTCAGCAAAACCCACTGCCTTGGCAACACGTCATTTTCATATATAAATAAATACAGACCTTTTTATCTGAGACTCCATGTGACATGTAGCGATAGGACTAGGATTAATGGCTTTAAACTGAAAGACAGTAGATTTAGATTGGCTATTAGGAGGAAATTCTTTGCTGTGAAGGCTGTGAGGCCCTGGCCCAGGTTGCCCAGAGAAGCTGTGGCTGCCCCTCCCTGGCAGTGTTCAAGGCCAGGTTGGATGGGGCTTAGAGCTGTGGGAAACCTCGGCTGGTCCGAGGGATCGGAATGTAAGTTTGATATCGACCCTGAGCAGATAACCGTGTACCCTTGAAGAGCCCGGGGAGTCTTGAGAAGAGCCTAGGGAGTCTTGAGAAGAACAGAGAAAACAAGATTGAGGAGCTGGCAGACCACCAGAAGAAGAAGCTTATCGAAGTTGCAGCTGAGAAAGAAAGTTATCCAATCATGAACCGTTGATCTTTTGTTGAACCAATTATACCTGTGCACATATCCCTTACTTAAAGGTATATAAGAGCTTGTTAGAACAATAAAATATACACAGTTAGCTGTTAGCTGTTTTGGATCACTGTTCTTTGTATGTCGCGTCCGTCCCGAACAACGACATAGAGCAACCTGGTCTAGTGAGAGGTGTCCCTGCCCATGGCAGGGGGTTGGAACTGGATGATTTTTGAGGTCCCTTCCAAACCAAACATTTCTATGATTCTGTGATATTCAGGAGTTGTGGATCAGGAAGGAGAACTCACACCTCCTTTACAAACAGTGTGGCTTTGATTTCTTTTTTTCCTTGTGATCCATATCATAGACAATGAAATAATTCTGCATTCTTTTATATGTGAAATATATGCAATGAAGAAATTCATGTGATTAAGCTCTTCAGTTTTCAGGCTGTCATCTGAAAGGAAAAAGGGAACAAACTGTAGACACGGATCTTGTATGTCGATACACTGTTTATAAAATTCCTCTGAATTTTGTAATAGTCGTAATTACAACTAAAGAGACATATGATGGGAATTTTAGTCTATCTATAGATTTCAGCCTCTGAGTGAGAAATATTTCAGCTAGATATTACTGTAGTATTTAACTTTATTGTACTGTCCCTCAGAAATCTGTTTTAAATTGCAGTTTGTCAAGAAGCGTTAGTTCTACAATGTGGATAGGGGTCAATATTGCCCTTGAGGTATTTGTACTTCATAAATTAGATTAAAATCTCTGTTTTCTTTCTCAATCACAAGCATCTTAATTCAGGTAAACTCCTTCCTTTTAATCCAGTCACTCTCTACCAAATTCCTCAAAATGGCATTTATGAAGAGTAGCTACATTGAATGACAGGATTAAATATGCTTTTTGTATACTAAAAATGTGAGACTTGCTTCCCTTTCATTACTCCTTAGATACGTTGAGCAACAGGAAGAGTCGTATGTCACCTGTTAGGCCCTTACTGAAAATAAATTTCTGTGCACTAACATCATCCGATAGTTCTTAAAAAAACTATACAATTGATACCTCTTTTTTTTTGGTGTTCCCTAACAAGATAATACTATTTCCAATAAATCATATTGTAGGCAGTTTGTAAGAGAGCTCATGAAGATATCTGGTATGTATCCATCTTCCAAGGGGATTGAGGAATATACATTTATAAATGCTCTGATTCATGGATTTTTCAGTGTGTTGTATTTCACAGTGTACATTTTGGAGTGTGTTAATTGATGACACCTAGAATTATGCATAAATGCACTGACAGACACAATTATATCTGAATTACTGTTCCTACTGGTAAAAGGTAGCAGCAACCTCCAGCAGGTCGAGGATATGATCATCTTTGGTTTCAAGTATAGATATCTGAATGAATATGGTATAAACATTTTTGTATTTGCTTTCATCTTCCCAGGGCTGTTAATGGAAATCTTAAAGTGTAAAGCATAATTCTTCCATAATTGCACTTCAATGACTGCCATGAAGAAAGTCCTTGCTCATACTAAACAGTGTTTTAAAGGTGGCTCTAATGGTATCAGTATGACAGCTACCTACCAAAGGGCTGGATTCTAATAACCCTTAATTTTCTGTGCCACGAAATTATTAGAAAATATACTTTGTTGGTTCGATTTTGGTGTATGGTACTGGGTTTGAAAACGCAAAACCAATTCAGTTAAAGATGTGTCTTGGTTTAAGTAGCCAGGGGGAGCCACAACCCAAAGAACAGAATTTGCTCTTTGTTACTCCACTCCACCCTCCCAGGGAAGATAAAAGGGGAATAAGGAAGAGAGACTGGTTGGAAGGTTGGAAGTTAAAACTAGAACAGGTTTAATGAAGTGGGGAGGGGGGAGTAACAGGTGGGAAAAGAAACAAGATATACAAATATATATATGCACACAACCAAATCCCAATATAAGTTCCCAAAAGCCTCTCATGGCAAAGCTGATGTAGGGAAAAGGGTCCAAAGCTCTCCCCAGCACCCGATGGATTTGGATTCTGCAGAGAATGTGGCAAGCTGATGACAAAGACAGGGTTCTTTCTCTCTCCAGGACATCTCCACGTGGTGAGGAGGTGAGGAAGGGAGAGCAGGAAGAAGGGGAGAAACTTCCCATTTTCCTGACTGTTACAGTGCAAGGAACTCCCTAAGCAGGGAGTAGGAGGGAATACGGATCCCTCAGCTTCCTCCGCCCTGGACCCCTTTTCACAAAGGGTCCTAAACCCTCCTCTCTGGATCCTTTCAGTAATACCATAAAATTTTGTCTGCATCCCCTCAAACCATAACAAGATGAAATATTTTTGTGTTGTGGAAATAAATATTGACATACTCTTTATTTAAAGAAGCTATTTTTACAATCTCTAAGAATAAACTTTGCATTAAAACTGACTTGGTTATACGTAGTCATGGTCTTAGCTAATAACCAGGCAACATACTCTCTGTTATACGCCAACAACCTCCCAAGTGAAGATAAAAGGGGAATAAGGAAGAAAGACTTTAAGGTTGGAAAAAAAACCCCAAGAATAGGTTTAGTTAAATAGATAAATAATAATAGTGAAAATGATTAATTGCAAACAAAGATATAAATGCAAATATTGAACCCATACTCCTCAGATGGTAATTATGTCCAGACTAGAAAAATCCCAAACTGGACTCAGCAGCATATGGAGGTGTCTGAGCTCAGGGTCTTGATGACAGTCTGCAAAAACCTAGTAGTAGCTGTTCCAGTTCTACTGAAGGAGGTGGGAGAAGGCAACATGTCTCAGTGCACAATGTTCTTCTCCAGTGAGAATACAGTAGGCAGGAACACCAGCAGCACAGGGAGGATTGACAAACAAGCCAACCCCCGCCCTGCCACCACACCAGCCAGAGAAGCCAGAAGAGGGCTCTCTTAGGAGCCATTTTATACCGACCACCATGGGAAGGAATACTATGATTTGTCCATTTGAGTCATCTGGCCCATCCTCTCCTCCCCATAAGCTTAGCTGCTCCCCCTCCTATTGTAATTGCCACATGAACAGGCTGCAGCCTGGGCTGTCCTGAGATGTCTTAGGTTAGTATAGAAAGTTTTTATCCTAGTGTTCTTAAACCAGGACAATCCACCCCTTATTCCTTGCCATGTGCTTCCTTAATTATGTACAATATAGTTATATACAAAAATTTACCTTATACAATTAAAACTTTAATTTTCTTGACCAGAGCTAAATTCCCATATGGTACACATTGGACCTTACCATCGTCCTGCATCACCCACTCAGTGTGTCCAGTTGTATTTTGGTTGCATCCCTACACATTCACACCGTGTTTACCTTCTAAAATAATGGAATTTTACACCAGAAATGTGTAAGTATTCTTCCTGAAACTGCTTGTCAAATAACATTATGGGCTTTATACTAAATTAACAAATACAAAGTTTGTGAAAGGTGAAACTAATGTTTCATTATAATTTCTTCTGATAGTGACTGTCTACCTTTTCAATTGGTCTACCTTCTACAGTATGTGCAAGTCAGTCTATATGACTTACTATATATGATTCTTTCTGAGGTTCACAGTAATTACATTCAAGCACAGTTGTGTTCCCAACCTAAATCTACTTGGAACACCTTAGCTGCCTGGTCCAACTGCTTTCTATGTTTTCCTGTTTCTATGCTCCTCAGTAGCCTGGTTTTTAGGCACGTGGGCATCTACATGCCTTACATTCACCACTAATTTATCCAGCCAAGTACCAAGTTCCAGCAAGCTTGAGACCTTTCACTAGATCATTTTTGAAGAAAAGTGTTTAAGTTGGACTTTCCAAAGCAGTTGTTCCAAATCTCTGGTACATATATGAGAACGGAACTGACAGACTTCTGTGTGGTGCTGGTTGAATTAAAAAAAAATGTTTTAGAAATGTCCTGAGATAAAAGCAACACTGACTTTGGTTTGATGAGGTTCACTGGTTCACATTACTTTTACCGACTAGTGTTCAGCCTTTTACATCTGTGAAAATATGGACAGACCCAATCATATTGTGACAGTTTTTAACAAACTTATTCATATCAAAATTTCAAACTAATTGTTTCATTAGTTGAGATATTACATATATGAATGTATATATAGACGGTTGATATATATGTAGAGTTCATATATATATATATACAGTAGATATGTGTGTATGCATATGTATAACAATACCATCTAAAATGACCACATGCACAGCTCTGAAGTACAAATGCAATGATAAGATCAAAGTGTCTATTCAGTTTCATTCTAAATTCAAAATTTTTCCCTGAGGAGTTTCATCTGACTCCTCAAAATTCATGCCACTGAAGTCCAAATCTGCATTATTCTGCACTTAATATTTGAGCTTAGCTTTTAAATGTCATATATGAGAAGTCAGACTAATTGCTTAATTTGCACTTATACACACACACAAATGAAAATTATACTCTTCTTGGTATTATGAAGTAAAAAACTACCTTAAAAACTTGAAATACAACTCTTCATTTCTTTCTCTGTCAAAAAATCATAGATTTCAAGCGTGAATTAGTTCAGGTATTTTGTATCTTCAAGGTAATACTCATTGAAGCTTATAAGAGAAATGACACAGCCCTCACCGATAATTATAAGACTTGATGTGGTAATGTCATATCTAACCTAAATCTTCTACCTTCTTCATTTTTCATTACTGTTCAGCATCCCAGATATCTAAAAACGTTTTTATTCCATTATTTTAAAAGACTGATGTGCTTTACATATGTTTTCAGCAAAAAATTTATTTTGGTAAAAATCAACAAATTTTGCTATATCTGTTTGACAGAGAATGATAAATAGATGAGGGGAAACTTTCTACAATAGCAATTAACTCAAACTTGTCAATGTTGACTTGTGGAAAAATGGCTTTAAACTGATGTAAATGAGTCAATCAGCAAAATTTAACACTGCATTTTCATCACCAGGCTACAGGCTTTTCTGGAATACTGGAGACAGAAACAAACGAATATAAATCTTTCAAACCAAACTGATGCTGAAAGACAATTTGGTTTTGTTTTTCAAGTATTCCATGTTTCACTGTATAAAGACATTTATTTAGAATTGCTTTGGTTGATGTAACTAGAAATTCACTGAGGCAGAAGCTCAGTTCTGACAAAGCTTATGCTGGAAATATGCTCTGAAAGATTTAGTTTGAAAGAAGAAGATCTACTAAACCATGAAGAAACTAGAGTTGCAGAATACTATCATGAATGTTTATTGTCTCTTTGAAAGACCACGGTAGTCTTTTATTATTTTTTGTATGATTTTTAAGTTACTTCTTTGGTAAAACTATAGGGGACATTTAAATTAATTCAGTTCTTATTGGCCTTCAACTTGGTTTTACCTCTCCTTCTCTCCCACAAGATCAACCTTATGGAAAACACAAGCTTCAACTGTTCAGTACTTACAGCCCTTTATAGAGAACTACTGCATGATTGGATTTTTCCTCCATAAATACATATATTTGTCTCGAAACTCATAAGGAGGATTTAACACCTTAGCTATATTTTCAAGTAAATAGTCCTTTGAGAGCAATGATGGTGGAAAGGATTTTCAGATTTGAATAATGTGAGATACAAAAAGTAAACCTGCATTTGATGGATTTCTAATGGGAAAAAGTACAGACCTTTTCTACAGTGCAGAGAAATGTTACAACAATAGAGGTGAAACACGTAGTGATCTAAGGAGGAGATATTGTAATAATCATTGCAGAGTATGTGCTTGAGAGACTTACAGTTATCTAGCCAGCAGAGCCAGGTGATAAGATCCCTGACTGAAAGAATTAACTTATTGAAAGTGACAACCTGAGAGAGTGCTGGAGGTTGTAGATAGAAACCATCTAACAAAATGCTTCCATAAGCCTGCTATAAGTATGAATTTGTAATTATGTGCACATGTAAGTTTGATTTTAAAATATGAAAAATTAAAAAAATCTTTAATTACAAAGCATAAACATAAATTAAATATGGCATTAATGATATAACCAGAAAAGCTGCTCTGAAGCCTAGTGCTGGATTATTAACATTATTCACATGGCCTAAGGGTTCTATAAACTAATGAAAATTCAACAACAGTCATTTAGATCACTGTATAAATGGATGAAGGTACTGCAGAATTATATTTTCATTTAAAGTTGTCTGTCTTTTTTTGCTGACATTCCTTTCTTGCTTCCTGTTCTAGTCAATATGTGACAACACCAAACAGAGCCTTCTGCTCCTACCTGTATTGTGAATGTTGTTATGTAAAGTTGTCTGTACAAAAGACATTTTACTTTTACCCTCAGAAAATGTACCTTAACATTAGTATTTTTCTTTTGAAATATACTCTTAAAAAAATAAATAAATCAGAGACCAGATAAAATACTTGAACATTTGCCTTTCCTACTGTTATTTTTCTGACTTCAGTTATGTGTCAGCAAGTGATAATCAAACTCAGAGTCAACCTGAATTTAACTGTATACATGCTCTAACTGTCCTATCAAAGCTATTTTCTTCTGAAGCTTGGGAAAAATTGCATTTTGATCACTCATTTCACATACTACTTAAGGAAAAATATTTGGTTTTTTTCCAATTTCTCTGCATTTTTCATTCCAAACACAATATTCACTTTGCTTATTCTTTTTTTTTTTCAAATGCTGGAGAGTTTTTATTATATTAGATAAACACCACCTTGTCTGGTGAGTGGCATTTGCTTCTTCTCAGCCAAGAAGCCTTTTTCAACATCTGTAAACTGCCAAATTTTAGATTGTGTCAAAGGACTCAGATGAGGATAAAAGAATTTTTTGTCTAGAATATGAGATCTGATTTGATGCAGCTATTCTTTCTCATTTCTTCCCCTGTAATATTAGCAGGTGTTCTTCCAAAATATTTTTTTTCTGTGTTTCATTCTTCACATAAATCATAAAGTACAAATCTCCACCACTCCAACCTTCTAATATCTCAAATAAATACAAGCCAAGACGAACCCCATGCATACCAAGACCCCCAAGTTCTATTTATTGGCTAGGTTATTGAGAACCTCTATGATTCAAATATTGATAACATTTTACAATTTTGTTTTCACTGTTTACTATTCAATTAAACATATTAAACAAACAAACAAAACCTTTATGAGTAATTAAAGGGTTTCGCTCACTTTTCATGTCATATATTCCCACCTTTGGGTCATTTTGGACATATCTCTAAAAGCAGTATCCATATTTGTTGTGAAGGCAAAGCAGAAGCTGTTAGACCCAGAGAAATAAAATGCGCTAAGCAAGATGCAGTTAAGACATACCTGCCTTAACCTCAGGCATACCCAGAGTTCTTGCATTAGAATAACATAGCCATTGGTAGTGTATTAGCATTTTGTAACTTTGTAACACAATAATGGGTTCATAATACATCCCTGAGTGGTGTATGGCTCTAAGTATAATAATTTACATATGGAATAGAATAGAATTACAGAATATAAGTAATTTTGATTATTATTTTTTCTTCGTTTTCATCTTTGGGCTGAAAATATAACTCAATAACCTTAACTTTTAAATGAGATTTAACCACAGTGAAAAATTAGATTTGCCCTTCACCTACTATTATTTCAGATACAAGTAAGAGAGAAACTTAATAGAAACTCATTCTAGTAAACAGTGATATAATGAATCTCTATTGTTAAATTATGCAATGAAGATCTTACATTTCTCAGCACTTCTGACTGTATTTCCACCTAAAGACAATCCATTTAAATCTCCTGTGACATTTTCAAGTGGAAAAAAAGTGGCATACTTCTAGGAGACCTGATTTTTCTCACAATTGGACATTTTGTACTACAAGAATAAAATAAATGAAAGAATAAGGCAAATTTGAACTCCACGCTATCTGCTTCAATGAAGGAGCAGAAGGAAGCATTCATCCAAAGACATCTGCATTTTGCTTCATTATAACTTTGGTGGAATTGCCCTGAATATAATTGATATGAAATGAGACCAAGACAGGGCAGTTAACAGGTAGGTATATCTGCTTATAGATCTTTTGATTTCTGCAACACTATACCAATTTAGACTACTTGAAATTCTTAATCCAAGCAGATTAGTCTTCTTGAAAAAAAATCTTGTTTGCTTCTGCACCACTTTTTTAAAACAAGCAAACCTAAGTAAAACTCTGTTCCAAATTCCTTGTATGCTCCTTATAACACATTTGAATATGTAATTGGATTACAAGAAGTGACCAAGTTACATAACCAAGTTCTTGTCAGCTCAGTTGCCATAATTAAAATTTAAGGTGTTTGTCATTATTACTAATATTTAAGGTACTTTATATCAAAGTATTTTGTGTCAGAATTGCTTGCAGCTAAGATGTCTTCTGGTGAACTCTGTTGTCTACTAACATATAGTAACGTGATTGCTTGCAATTTTCTGTCCCTTGCCTGAGATACTACTTAGCCTTCCTTGAAATTTAAAATTAAATTTAAGTTGATCTTTTATGAAAACCTGCTTCTTTTGGTGGTTTTGTATAGCAGTAGTTATTTTCCTAAGAACTTACAGATGAAAGTGTCAGTTGGTAATTTAGACTTAACATGGAACTAAAAAATCTTCCATCTTTCTTATTCCATCAATACTGGCCAATCCATCTGCACGATTTTGAAGTTCTCCCATTGTTTTTTCATCTTGTTTTATCCAAAGGTTATAAATTGTTAGAGACAAAATTAGTTTGTATGCTACCTCGTACAACGTGCAAGCTAGGTCCAATTCCTACTGCTTAATATTCCCTTATAATTTAGACAGTTGAAGATATCAGCATTCTATAGAATGGAACAGGATAAGATAAGATTGGATAGAATAGAAACACTCAGTCCCTAGTAATGAATTAACATAATTGTCTTTTGTTATATATTGTTATATAGGATATCTGGAAAGGTTAAGCAACAAGTACACTTTTATTTTGTAATAAAAAACAACTGACAAGGTGCATGAAAAGTATTTTGTAGTTGCAACTATTAAAATATAAATAAATGGCTCAAATTTGACACAATGACATTGCTATATCTGAAGATATGTTGTTCTTGTTAATTTTTTTTTCTTTAACTTTGGAAATTGTTTCTTTTATTTTGAATACACTGTTTGTGCATTCATTTTTTTTTCCAGAGGTTCTTGGTTGTGATCCTCCAATCACTGAAACTAATGAGAATTTTACTATCAGTACCAATCAGAGAAATATTAGGCTGATGTTTTGTTAATCTCAAAGTAACCCTCTTTAAAATTATGTCTTAGCCTATGTCATTGTTATAACACCTTAGTTTATAATAGCAGAATTTAAAAGCAATTATTGGATGTTAGACCTTCTTACTGCAAGTTTAGAATTTTTCACTTAGTTAACCATAAATCTACTAAGATATGTAACAGCTTTACTAACACTGATGGCATACAGGAAATTGGTCAGAAAACTCCCACTAGTAAAATTATAATGCATGGGAAACCTTCTTAACATGTCAGAGACTTCAATAATCTTATAAATTTACTGGCTTTTATAATAGGATATCCAAAGTTTGACCAAATAGATCTAAATGTAATAATTTTAATACATATTTCATAATTATTTTGCCTTTAGTGTGTATTGTCTTCAAGCAGTAATGGAACTCATATTTCTGAGGCATACAATTCTTCTAAGTGCTCATCAGAGTTACATTATAAAAACAATTTTGGATAGATTTTGCAAAAAAGTCAGTAGTGTCTTTTTGCCTCTCCCCCTGGATTGGAATGGTTGTACTAATCTTAATAGTGGTCAAGCTTGGCTAATGTTTTGAAATGCTTTCACTAAAATTAATGTGGTTGGGTTGCACAGAATTGTTTGTCAAATTTATATAGTATCCTTCTTGTTTCATGTAATGACTCTTGAACTCTAAGATTAATAGTGGCAAGCAATTCCTAAAGCAGTCCCTTAATCATCTCATTGTGGTTGTGCTCAAAATGTTGGAAACAATTGAAAACAAATAGTGTCTAACTGAGAAAAGAGACAGTTGGTAACTACTTAAATACAGACACTTAAAAAAATATTATGTCAAGAACCACAGAATTGTTATGGCTGGAAAAGTCCTTCAAGATTATCCAGTCCAACACACTACCCAGCACCACCGTAATAACACTTAAAACACTAAATAATATCTCTCAGTGCCTCATCCAGGTGCTTCTTGAATACCTCCAGGGATGACGACTCTACCGTCTCCCTAGGCAACTTGTTCCTATGTCTAATCACCTTGACGGTGAAAAATTTTTTTCTAATATCCAATCTGAAATGTCATCAGGCATATATCAAAGTTCAGTTAAGTTTGATACTGAGTTAGGGCACTTGGTATGTAATAAATTTTAGTCTTCACTGGAAGATGACCAGGGCAGGTGAGAACTTCTTGTAGTTCCCATTCTGCAATGGGAAAAAGTAAAATACTGGGTAGTGCACAGTCAGTGAGCAGCCTGTGTCACAGCACTTCATCAAGGGACTGGGAAATATAGCGTGTGACTGTATAGTTAAAGATGAGATTATAGAGCATACACAAATGGGGTGGGGAGGTTATGCAAACCACAGTAATAGCAGCATTTCTGAGCACTGAAATCCTGAGTCTGTAAATCTAGAAATGATGCTGTTTAAATAATGTCATTAATTTTTGCAAGTTTAGTGTGTCAGGAGGGGCTCTGCCTGTGTGATGTTGATTAAATAGAAATCACACAAAATTTTCTTGGGTATTTCTGTAATAAGTGATGCTCAGTATACAGCACTGATACCTAGATTTCTTTCCATGCTGGAGAAGTCCTTTGCCATATACAGACATGAGAAGGTTGCATATTAAACTGTTTTATGCTTGAGACAAAGCACTTCTTCAAGGACTGTGAAAAAATGGTTAGCATGATTGGGTACCATGAGTACAGAACAGGTAGAAACCAGCCAATGCCATATGAATTCTGGGTAATTTAAATCAGTGGTTATTCAAACAAAGTAACTCTCTTCATCATATGTATATCTAAAGAACATATTTTTCTTTTGCAAGAAGTAGAACTTAAACAAGGATTATTTATATCTCTTTTACCTCTGAGAAATCAGTCCATCAGAGAGGACAGAGAATTGAAGTTCTCTCACAGTGTCCCCAGTGGCTTTTCATAGCATGAATTGTGTAGATTACCATTCTGCATTAGAAAATATGAAACTGAAGCATCCATCCTGACAAGTTTTCCTCTGTAAGAAAATATAGACTGGGAGTATGTCGTTAACCTAAATATATTTTCATCTACATAGAAATCTAAGCTTCCTTACTACGATTTTTAGCTTAGTGCCACATTAAAAAATATCTTTTAAATATCATTTAAATATCTTATAGAAAAGAGATGCATTTACTTTTTATGGTATCTTATTTTTTTAACTCCAGTTCTAAAACCTGCATTTCTTTGGTCTCAGTTCAACAGTATCTTTCCCATTTTTTTAATTACTCAAGAAGTATCAAGAAGATATCAAAGTTATTAACAAGAAATATCTTCAGGAGAATAAACCTTGATTTTTGTCTACCTGTATGATTACATTAACTTATGAACAATAAAACCAAATTCTGTTTGTGTTTTTTTTCTGTAGTGGTTATTCACTCTTGACTCATGATGTATGAATTAATGTGACAGAACTAATAACTGAAAAAATGTGTTTTAAAAATTTTTCTTTCTTATAAATATTTTATTTTCACACATAAATCTATGGCCTCAATGAAACAGATGATTAGAATAGCAGCCCTGTCTGTATTCTCAACCAATGAATACGGCAGCCATCTCTGTTCTTAGTAGCATGCTGAAGATGTATAGTTTTTGGTGATTCCAATAAATTTTAATTTCTTACCTTCACCTAATGTTTCAACAGCTGCAGTAATATGGGATGCATGCAAGCTCTTCGTTCTAGGTAGTTCTTTATGTGGATGTCAGCTTATGCAATCAAGTGAATAGCTGGGTTCAGAGGCTGGTGACCCGTGACACGAATCCTAGTTGGAGGTCAGTAACTAGTGGTGTACCCAGGGGTCAGTACTGAGTCTGGTTATGTTTAACATCTTCACATAAAGATCTGGATGATCAGGCAGCTGCTGTGTCCTCAGCAACTTTGCAGAGGATACAAAACTAGGAGGACTGGTTGATATGCCAGAGGGTCATGCTGCAATCCAGAGAGACCTCAGCACAGTGGAGAAATGGGCTGACAGGAACCTCATGAAGTTCAGCAAAGAGAAGTGTCATATGGGAAGGAACTACCCCAGGCACTAATATGTGCTGGGGGCCACCCAGCTGGAAAGCATCTTGGCCAAAAAGACCCTGGGGATCCTGGTGCACACCAGGTTGACCGTGAGCCAGCAATGTGCTCTTGCAGCAAAGGCAGCTGGTGGTATCTTGAGCTGCAGTAGGAGGAGTGTTGCCAGAAGCTTGAAGGAGGTGATCCTTCTTCTCTACTCAGCACTGGTGAGGTCACACCTGGAGTTCTGGGTCCAATTCTGGGTTCCCCAGTACAAGAGAGACATGGACATACTGGAGAGAGTCCAACGGAAGGCCAAAAGTTGATGAAGGGACTGAAGCATGTGTGCTATGAGGAAAAGCTGAGAGACCTGAGACTTTTTAGCCTGGAGAAGAAAATGCTCAGGTTATTAATGTATAGAAATTCCTGAATGGAAGGATGCAAAGAGGATGGAGCCTGGTTCTTTTCAGCAGTGCCCAGTGAAAGGACCAGAGGCAATAGGCCCAAGCTGAAACACAGAAGCGTCCATCTGAACATCAGGAAACAATTTTTACTGTGAGGGTGACCAAGTACTAGCATAAGTTACCCAGGGAGGTTGTGGATTCTCCATCGCTGGAAATACTCAGAAGCTATCTGGACATGGTCCTGGTCAACTGAGTCTAGGTTTGCCCTGCTTGAACATGGAATCAAATGGACCAAATGACTTTTTAAGGTCTCTTCCAAACTTAACCATTCTGTTTCTATGATTCTAACAAAAAATATTATGAAAACTAATAGGTCTTTGTCGTACACATTTATCATTTATCATTTATCATGACAGCCATTATACTCCTTCACGTGTAATGACCTTGTGCCATAGACATATGAGATCACTTTAACAAATTCATAGTTTGACAAGAATGTCAATTATTTTACAACTTCAAGATTTTCATATCAAGAAAAGTACCTGTTTTGATCTGAGACATTTTTTACTGCAATTAATGTTTATTATTCAGCAATTTATAACAAATGTTCTTATTACAATAAAGAGCCTCCTAATGTATAGAATTCTTCTGTTTGTTATAGGAAAAAATACTTTATTTTGACAGGTTTGAATTTAATGTTTATGATCTCCTGCAGGATTTGAAACAGGAACAGTTATTAAAAGCATTCAAACTCAGACAAGTGCTTCTTTCTCTTACAAGTGTAGTTCTAATCCTAAGGGCTGTCATAACTACATTTACCAATGCAGCAGCTGGTATAATTTTGCAAGGGATATACAAGTTCTGAGAAACCTGTCACAGAATTTTGTTTTCTTGGATCCATTTGCTTTTGATTTAAATCAATAAAACCTGAATCTAGACCTCTTATGTTAAATGTTTGGTTTATATATATTTTTTTATCTTGTGTGTTTTTTGTTTATGGTGAATAATATATATATATTTTTACTCCTGCTTACATCTTCTTTTAAAGGTGTCTTGTCTAAATTGGCAAGAGACACCTTACAATACAACTCATGGTACTTTGTTTAATTTCATAGTTACGGATTATTTTTAATAGGATTATTTTTATAT
>VZRW01013835.1:0-69355 GCA_013398125.1 Aegotheles bennettii
TTGTCTCCCCTTCCCCCTTCACTGATGGGTGAAATATTGCAGGTACTTCTTCCTATCACATAGTGAATTACTAAATCTGGACATGTGTTTTATGGAAAGGTATTTCCTTTTCCAGAACAATCTTTTCTGAATCTTCTGTATGAATGATCACAGATGTCTATAGCTCAAAGTTGTGCAATGTATATGAAGAACTTCATGAATCTCTCAATTTATAAAATCTATACAGAAGTTGCTTCATCATTTGACTACAAGAAAAAAGTTTTAAATATATTTTGAGAATACTGATAAATTATAAAAAAGACTGCAGATAAGATTGCCTTTTATTCCTAAACCTTATTTTCTGAGGATTAATTTTTATCCCATGTAGTTATGATAGACAAAATATATGGTATTGAATAAGATATAAAATTTGCCTAAGAAAACTCAACTTAATGAGGAGAAAATTCAGGATCTATTTTCTGTTTGTTGCAAGTCTTTAGCTACTTATGCCCAAAGCCATTAAAATATCAAAATATCTTTTCATTACTTTATAACTGAAAGGTGAATTGTCTATTGGCTTTTCAAAGTGGTAATGAAATTTCATTCTGAATATTTGAAGAAATATGAAAGTATATGAAAGTGCAGTAAAATGTTTTGAACTTTGGCACTGTCCTTGTCTGTAGTTATCAGACATAATACTAACTTTGTGAAATATCATTCTGTCTTCACAATACACACAGTAAAATGAAAATGATTATTTGATTTTTGGTAATTATCTAGATCATTTATCGTATGATAGACTATTCATTATTTGGTCTTGAAGTCTACGTAATAAAAGTTGTACACTCTATCTTTCAAAAAGAGACTTGCAATTGGAGTTTTGAATGTTTAGAAAAGTTGAGGTATTTTCATGTTAATATTTTTGGCTTGACACACTCATCTTGAAAAGAAGTTTTAGATGCTCTAGGTATTACAAGGTGTTGTCTTTTACACTAGGTGTCTCTTATTAGCACTTGTAATTTTAACAGAAAGAATGAATAGACATTTTCAGTGACTTTATTTCAGTGAATTTTTGTTACAAGGTTCCCTATCTAGTGTACGAAGGGAAGGCAGCAGGTGAGTGTTTTGGTTTTTGTTTTTGTTTTTTTTTTTTATTTTAACAAAATTTTTAATACTGCCTGTCATAATATCTTTCTGGCCAAAATGTTCAGCATACATATAGACATGTATGCAATATAGTGGGTGAACATTTGGCTGAAGAGCAAAGTTCAAAGACCTGTAGTAAATGGGATAACATCTGGCTGATGGCCAGTCATTTAGAACAATCTATTTAGGAACACAAAAGTTTTCTAGTAATTTTTTTTCACTTACCCTGGGATTACTATCAATAAGGTAGATAGAATAGACAATGTTCCCACATTCTGCTTTTACTGTCTGTTTATAGATCTCCGATTCAGAAATTTAATCCCTTTTGAACCTTCTCTTCCTGCCACCACAATCTGCTGTAACAGTAAATTTCAAAAATTTAACACACACTCTATTAAAAATGTACTTTCTCAACAAAACCAAATGTATTTTAAATAGATGTCCTACTAGGTTAAGTGCATATCCTTTACTTTTAATGCTGTGATATTTGATGAATAGCAGTTCTGCATTTCCTTTACCCACTGACTCTTTGGTTTGTAAACATCAGTCATACCCTCTGTCACCCTTCTCTCTCTACAGAGAGAGTCACAGGCTTTTTATTGTCTTCTTTAAAAGCAAGTTATTCATACCCTTATCCATTTTAGATGATCTTTTCTGCAGCTTCTCCAGTTCCACCATGTCTTTCTTGAGAGGTGAAGAACAGAACTCTACATATGAGAGATCAGGACAGATACTGGTGAACTAAAATTTTGCATAAACTTTTACTTTGTTGTCAGCCTTGTTTCTATTAATAGCTGAGTTTTGTCTATCACTGGGTTACTACTATGTATCAAGTTGGTGATTCCAAAGAGCTACCAGTTACCACTACAAAATCTTTTCTGAGATGTAACTGCCATAATATTTGCCCCTTTCCAGTATCACAGACTTGATCATTGCATATGATAAATAGAATATATATATATATTTTATACAGAGTGACATTTTTCTGGTGGAGAGAATCTTTCAATGTAGGTAAAAAATAAAGATATAAAATATATAAATTATTATAGATATTTTTGTTTTGGTAAATTAGAAAGCTGCTATAGAGCTAGAAAATCTCAAAATTCTGTAGAGAATTCTTATATTTCACCAATCTTTTACAACTATTTCTGATCTGAAATGAAGAAAAGGAATGTAATGATCAATGTTTTATTTTCCTTTAACAGAAATATTTCCAATTTATTTTTTTTTTCCATTTGGAGCTACAAAGGCCTGCAACATATTATGCAAACTTAGAGGCCTATTCTATTTAATACAGGTTTCCCTGTAACAGAGTCCCTATATGTGTGTTTGGTTTGTCCACTCTGTTTCTGCCAGCTTTAGGAGGGCAGGCTTCCTGTTGAGCCCATGGTGCAAGTTAGGAAGAATATCACAGGTACTTGATACACACTGTGTAAGTAGGATTTGCTCAGAAGTTTGTCAAACTGATAAGTTTCCACAAAACACATTATTGTTGTTAATCATTGTTTGAAAATCTGACATCCACAACTGAAAATGTAGATGAAAATCTACTTTCCAGTTACATGATTTTCATAGTCCTATCGTAAAATCTACAGGGACACATCTCATTTCCTAAATTCCTCTTATTCCTTCTCAGATTTTCTGCTTTTTTCTTTTCTTTTTTTTTTCTCCTTTGCTTGATCTAGCACAAAGCCTTCAAGATTATGTAAAAGATGCTTTAATGTTGCACCCAAGAGATTTTTGTAATTTTTCAATGACAATACTAGAATGTCAGGGTAGAATCTGATCAGAAATGAACACAGATTAGACATCACCACTGCAGGTTGACAGTGAGCTTTTCCTTTTACTGATGTCTGATTAGCACTTAAATTGTTTCACACCATTAGGATTTAGTGTTCATTAGTGGTTTTGAAAATGAACAAGATAAAAGGAAGCTTTATTTTCAATTCAGGGGATGGTTTACTTTTTCCATGAAGGGTCATTTACCACTAAAGAGATGTGTGGTGTTGATTAAAGTTTAGTTTTATGCATCATTATATTCTGTTATGAATACTAATGGCAGTTTCAAGTTAGGCAAGGTATTCTTCACTTTCTCCATTAAACCTTGTGCCCTTAGTGGTGTTGTGCATCTGCATTAATTGGATGTAGTTTGCTCTAGTGATACTACTAATATTCACTTCCACCGTCAGCTGCATTTCAGTAATGTGTTCTGAGTATATGCAGAATATGCATCAACATAAACCTGCACAAAATGGATAGTACAATTACAACTGGTTTGTATTACTGGTGTGACTGTCTCTGAGCTACGATGTGGTGTACCCTGTATGGAACTAAATCGTTGTGAGGTTGGATACTACTGATGTGAGGGCTATACTTAATTATAACTAATATTTAGGTCTTCATTGTCACTATGAAAGCATAATGATCCTGTAAAATGATAGTTAATGTCATTGCTAATGCGAAGACATAATACAGAGGTTAAATTACTTAATTATGTTGTGACAAAATCACAAATAAAGGTATCTTTTCTTAATGCTGGAGTTGGTGGGTTATTCCATTAGCTTCTATTTCCTCCTTACTCCTATATATTCTGTATGACAAGTGTGGGTTGTCTTTAACAGTTTTTATTCCTTTTGTTCTGAAAGTAATAAGAAACAATATAAAAAAATGTGATAATTTGTTTCTTACAAGGCATCCGAAAAGAAAGTGTTAGGGTTATTTTCTGAATATCTACTAGACTTTTTCTTGATATTGCCACTGCCTAACATTTCTAAAGTGAAAGTCCAGACCTTGAAAGTTACAGGCTTTTCATTTGTTCCTAGATGAAAGACATTGGCTATTGTATTTGCAGTTAGTTGGCAGTGTGGTGATAAGGTGGATGAGGGTTATAGAGAATTTGTGGGTTTTGTCACAGCAGTTTGATCCAAGGGCTATGAAAAATTGTAACTGGAAAATTAGACAGATGTTTAAAACTTGTTCTAAGTAACAGTTTATTTGTATTCACAATTTTTTTAAAAGAACTTAAGAAAGTGATTGGAAGAAACTGAAGAATCTGATAACAAGGAAAGTCTACTGCAGATTGCTTACCTCATGGTTTTTGTTTCAATGGCTCTAGTAATGTGTGACATTAAACAAGAAATACACCTTGTAATTTTTATTACTGGCACTGTGAGAAGCAAACAGTGGCACATAGGGACAGTTCACATGTACCAAAATATTAATTGTCTTTCTTTTGTTGTTTTAAGAAAGATTCCCTGAGGTCCTGACTCTCTGATGGTATTTTGGAGTTATATAATAAAAGAAATGTTCCATGTTCTTCATCTTTGTCATCACCCTCATACAAAACAATATGTATTTTTCAAATGCAACTGAGATAATCTCTTCGTTAGTCCTTATTGTATGAACCTTGTAGGCACAGGAACTCTCTTATTGTTTCAGCATACAATAAAACATAAAGGTTAGTTTGAATGTTGATAAAACACAGAAGCATGAGATTTTGCTGTATGATTGATATGTGCCTTGCTGAAAGATAAACTGTTAAAAGCTATTGAGATTGTACAGCAGCAACTAAATCTGAGAGACTTTGTTAAAGAACACTGAATACTTAAAAAGAAAGCAAACATGTTTGCTGAAATTGAGTATGTGAGTACATGAATGTAGATAGCTGATACTTAAATTGAACTCAATTGTGGGTTTGATTGAAAACCTGACGGTTCAATGTATAGACAAAACATGAAGCTCTTACTGAGCATTTCTAGAAGTTACTGAAGGTCTCAGTGGAAGCATTGTGATGTTAGAGTAACAATCTCAAATCGGAACCATAGAGGTGATTAAATATAATAACTCCCTTCTTGAAACAGAGCTTAAGAGAAGTGTTTTCCAACAAATAAATGTCGTGTGCATATATGAGTTACTTTCAGATGTGAAAATTATGTGTAACTCTGCCATTGTGCGTTCACTTTTTCTTATCTGGGGTGATCATGAAACTATCCCAGAGCCATTAAAATTGCCTGTTAGTGGCTTTAATTTCAAAGCTTTTAGAGCAGAATATGGTTGTCAACACACTTATCTCCACAGGCATAAACCATCTGTGATGGAAAAGATGCCTGTGTATAAACTAGAGTCTGAAGATTGTCTTATGCACCACAGCACTGCTGCTAGGTTTCATATCCATAAAAACATAGTGCTATAATTAATTTTCTAGTCTCATAAAGGTTTGATTTGATTTAAGAAGCTGCAAGTTGTCTGTGTTAAAGGTTAGGCACCTTTGTTTAAAGACAATTTTAACCTCCTACTGTTGCTTTGATCAATATCATTATAAGAAATAATTAGGAGAAATAATATTATTGTAAATGCATGTTTAATTGTGACATATGCCATAGTATCTCTTTTGCAAGCCCTTTTTAATTGCTGAACAAGGTGCAATAATTCAGTCTTGAACTTGAAGCCCTTCATTTTGATTGTACTGTTTGTTAAAGAAGTTATAGCACTGTAGTGAGTGTGAGATTTTCTGCAACCATGAATATTATTTTGACTTTAATGACAATTTTGAAAAAACAATAAATTTTCCCTGTTTTTCATCTCTAGTAAAGACTTGGAGAATTACTTTCCTTTAACAGTGAATCCATCTCAAAGTAACCCTAATTTCTGCAGGCTAAACTAATAATGGAGGATAAAGAGAACACAGATAGTAAAACATTTTAAAAGCCTGAAATAGAGGGCAGGTCTCAATTCCTTCCACCTAATCTTAGTCGCTAAATTGAGGAGCTGGCTGTGGTAGTCTTGCTCTTTAAGGAAAGAGACAGACTCATTCAGAGGTAGTCGAGATTGGCTGAGATCTGAATCATTCTGTAGAAGTCTGCCTCTCTTTCATCCACACTGGAAGCTTACTAATTTTCCAACAAGGACTTTTCATCTTGTTGTGATTTTTCACAGAGTTGCGCTGATCCAAAAGCAAGTAATTGCTGAATGATTCAAACCCTCTAGCTCTTCTCTGCACTCTTGGATAATCCTTACTATCTATTTCCACTTGCTGGCACTGGCAGTGGTTTGATTCTGAAGTGATTTAGAACACCAAACATTCAAGATATGATTAATTCTTTATTGTAATGTTAACATTTGATGGTCTATGTCTTTAAATGGCTGCAGTGCACTGTCAGATCAGCATCAAGAGCCACTTCTGTCACTATCCTGTTGGTCAACAAGCCCAGTTTTTTCATAAAACCTTAATCTTTATCTAAAAGGTGAAGGCGATGGTACAAGAACAAAATGTTAGTTTGTACGAGGAGAATTTGAGGCTTGAAACATTTACATTTGAATCTGCGTAAGCTAAGATAAATTAATATTGCATATCAAAGAATTGCTGAGGTATGGGAAGAGATAACATTTTAATAACTAAGGCTTAGTGTTTCAGGTTAAAACTGACAGACATCATTCTCAGGTTATTATTGATTCATATTTGTTCAGAATGTCTTTTTCAACTATAAAGACAAGAAAATGACGTCTTACTTCTAGATGAAGATACAACTGCTAACTCCAGCTTGCCATTTTCATAAAGAAGTGTCAGTCAGTACACTGACATGGACAAATTATTGTGCTGTGCAATTCAAACAAGAGTTTCATGTAGGTCATGTAATTTGTTACGTGTTCTGTCACTTTACTAAGTGAACTGGCAATTTATATTATTTGTTGTTTTGGGGTTTTTTTATCTACCATGGCCTTAAACAACAAATTCGGGAGTGATACATTTGAGACGAAGTTTACCATAAAACTCCTATTCTTGCAAAAAATCAAGAATTGCAGGAGCAGAGTACATACAGAAAACTGTCAATTTGACGTGCTGTGTTGACATCACTATCTCATATTTCCTCTGTGATACCACTTTCAAGAACAACTTCTCAACAAATTTGTAGTAAAAGGAACATAATTTAAACTTTCAATTCCATTGAAAATTAAAGGCACCCTTTAAAATATTCAGAGAAGTAAGGATGGTATATTTAAAAAGTATAGAGGTTTTTGACAGAAGATACAATAGAATAACCAGACATGCTTTTCTGAGTTCCTTAAAAGGCTGAAAATACTGCCTGTGTCACAAGGAACTCCTTTGTTTACAATAGCTCCAGGTCAAATTTGTAAACTCATAAGATTTGGATGCCTTGTACCTAGAAACTGAAATTGTAGTAGAATTGAATCTCAGCCTTTGATATTGATATTGATATTACTCTTTTCCCCCACATCAGACTCATTAAAATATTGATAGATTTCTCAACTGCACTAGTGAATAGAAGATTAAGTGAAAGTTAAGAGCTCATTGAATGTTATTTTACTCTGTAGGAGCTTTCTTATTATTTATCATTGATTTTTGTTATTGGGTTTTGTTATTATTTATTATCAGGTTTTGTTATTGAGACACTAAAAAATCATCAGGAAGAAATATTTTGTTGTTAATGCATCAGACTGACCTAAGTAAAACTAATGCTTTTAAAAAAAATCACATTTGTGCTTTAGAAAATATGCTCCTTCTTTAACGTTAATGAAACATTAATGGTCTTACATTACCTCACCATGAAAAATCACAATTAAATTCACTTGATCTCTGGTATCCAAAAAATATTTTATTTTCTCCTTTGTTTGCAACTAAATGTTTCAGTCCACGGAGATGTTTTAATACAGATTTATCAGAAAAATCATGACATAGTCCTTTCCATTAAATACTCACCAGAAGATTATTTGTGAGGATTAAAAGCTGATCAGTTTTGCTTTTGAATATGGGCTATGAGAAGCCTGCTAAAGAATGTATAGTCTAAAATAGGTAAAATTTCACACATAAAGTGAAGATACTTATATTCAGACAGATTATTCATAATAAAAAGTAAATGTTAGGATTATTGTTTTTCATTATTTGGATTATTTTCAAAAAAATGCAAGGGATTTTTGAGTATTCTCAGGAAAATTTATCCTAGGCATCTTTTGGCTGGTTTTAAAATTCAGAATGTAATGTAATAAAATGTCAAGATCTTTGAATCTCCCTCATAAGGTCTGTTCTGCTTAGTTAAAAGAAAAACCTATGGCTTGAACTTTGGGTGAAGGAGGAACGAGCCATTAGGTATATTGAACTTTCCGTTGTTAAAAGGGTTTCTGTTTTAAGAAAAGCATCCCATTCCAACTGCATGTAGCCTAAAAAAGTTCAAACAGTAGTCATTCCCATCTGACATTATTATATGTATAACTTCTTGAATGAGAAGCTAAAGTAATGGTTGTTTCTCAACTGTCTTTGCATGTCTTATCTCCTTTCTATTCCACTTTTGACCTCTGAAAGATTCTTCTGTTTTATCTTCCCTTTATCCCTTTTATCTTCCCCTCCACATCACCTATATAAAATGGCAACAGCTGTTTTTATGAAAAACATAGGCTGAATTCAGTCATAAATGGAAGATAATCTAGGAAATCGACACCAATTTTAATTAATCAGAAATAAATCTTTGCATATAAGAATGCAAAAGTTGAGGTCCAAGCTACAGGAGTTAAAACAATTTGTAAACATCTTAATTTTATTATTCTTCCAGCTTAGTTGTTAGATACTGGCTTGGGCAAAAATTCTAGACTACAGAAAGAGAAAACAGAATACTGGGGGGGGGGAGGGTTTGTTGTTTTTTTCCCCATATATATAAAATATAATTATTTTGTGTATATCTATATATGCTCTAAATAAAGTGCTTTAGCTGAAGAGATTGTGGTAAGCAGAGAAGAATTTCTTAACAGAGTCACTGAACTCTGTTTCGTTAATATGGTCCAAGACAAGCATATATAGCTCTCATTTAGGTCAATGGTTTTCACAGCTTACTTAAAGAAAGGTTGTGAAACAGATGTCACAGATGTCAAAACGATTAAAAGCATTGGAGGCTTCCTTTCAGTCATGCTTGTAGGATCTTATCTTTCTACGATTTTCCTGGGAGACTACAGAAGAGGTAGAGCTCGCCTAAGAAAGAACCAGTGTGGAAGAACAATCCAAATAGCTATAAAGAAGAAATAAGCTCTTTGCTATGGAGTGCTTATCTTGAATTCTGCTTTATTAGCTAAACAATGTAATTTGTATCACTAGCTTCATACCCTTCTTTCATGGATAATTAGATCAAAAAGTATAAGGGTGAATATTATTTTACTTTAACATGAGCTCTAGTTTATTATCATCTCTTACCAAGTAATTCCTGTTTCAAGCTCATAACATCTGGTGAGTCAAAACCACATTTTTAGAAATGCACCCTACCTTTATTCAGAGTTTCCATCCCAATAGAAAAGTGTGAGATACTGAAGATAGTTATAGTTGTTTATTACTGGAAATTTCCTGATTCAGTGGCTGGCTCTGGGTTTAGGAAAATGTGAATTGCTCAGCCACACAGTGAAGGTTTCTATGCAGCTCCTTTTAATGCCTTCTCTTCATTACCTCAGTGGTCTGCATCACTTTACTAAGAAACATGCATTTCAGTCATTTGAAAATCTAATTAACAAACTAGATAAAACTGTTTTATTATGATCCTATGATCTTCATCTCTACATGTCTTTCCCGCAGATATCTGAAATGCAGTTTCACTTTCTACAGATGAGACTTGTATTTTTATTTCCCACATCTGTGTCTTTTCATTTAACTGTATTGAAACATATGCATGAATGTGTCTTAGCCAAAGGAAATAACTTGCCTTTTTTGGTTACCACTCCATCAATGTCCATAAAATTTACATGTTTTGCTGGTGTTCCTGTTTTCTTTCAGATTGTTGATAAGGTTTTCAGTAGACACAGTCAAAAGCAGCTTACTATGTAGGACTACAGGTGGAAGTTCTGTTTATGGTTATTTCTTTAGATCTATCATGTAGCTAGAGTTTAAGATATTGAATTTCTATTTTGATTTTAATAATGACAATTGTTATAATAAAGAGTCTGGTTTATCTCTTCCACACCCTGAATAAGTTTAGTGATATCTGAAGAGGGAAGCACATCCACTGAAAATCTCCAAATCCTTATTCTAAGAGGTTGCAAAGTGATGTAAATTTCTGAAGAGCTCTGAACAGAAACTGCTGCCAAAAAAATTTACAGACAGGATCAAAGGAAAATCAATTTACCTCTTGTAGTCTTAGGGCAGTAAGTCAATTTATGAGTAAGCTCATTTTAAAATAATAAAACTCAACAGTTTTGTGACAAAAGTTCCTATTATAAACAAAAAAAAATCGTTAATGAGACAACTTACAATTTTTTAGACCCCACTGCCTGGTGTAACTTTCTAAACGTAATCACTTTCACAAATGAAATTTTTTTAAGTAATAATTTCCAGCAATCAATCCATGCATTTCTGGAAAAAAACACACTCTAAGATTAGACTGAAAATATTTCTCCAGATAACTTATATCAGGTGTAAGTGGACATTCACACAAACATTCATTCAGTTAAGTATCTGTGTTATTCTACTAATGCAGCTATCACACATAAAGCTATTTAGAGATTAATTTTCCAGAACAGAAGCCTTGTACTGGAAAGTGCTACTGGATTTTTTTTGTTTGCTGTTTTGTTTTTTTTGTTTGTTTGCTGTTTTTTTGGGTTTTTTTCCCACTGTTATTGGAGGGGAGGCACACTTCTATATAGACAATAAGAGGAAAAATTCTGAGTCTGAACTTCTTCCTAGGACAGTTCCCAGACCTAATCATTTTCACATATTACCCACGAGACATTTTTTACATTGATATTGACAGTCTCTACAGCAAGGGACTGTGATTTTCATCTAAATTTGCAGACAGGAAGGAATTTATGTGGAAGATTTAAAAAAAATAATTTCATAACAAAATTCCTAATTCAGCTTCCAATGTTATCTGACAGTGACTGTGGACACTGTCATCAGACAAAGGCACTTTAAGTAAAAAATAATATTTTATTGAACTTCCATAGGTTCTACCAGAGAGACTAAGTGAAACTAACAGAAACACCAGGTCATTTTCATGGAAAATTCTAAATGTAAGTATTTTTTAAAAAAGAAATCTACTATGATTGCAAACCTCCCATAAGTTTTTGATAACTGAATTTGGTTTGCATGCCTTTTATTGTTGTTATGGTTATCACTGTTAATAAACCTGGCTTAATCTAGTATATAATACCGTGACTGTACAATAATGCCTTATACATTTTCCAAACTGGCACATTAGGCTAATAATGTCATACATCATGCTCTCACATAATGAAGAAGGTTACCAAGAATTTTTGTGAAGCTCACAGTTATCTGAATAACTAACTGGATTATCCAGGATGGAGAGTCTTTTGTTTGCTCAATTGGTTTGTCCATGTAAGTATTTACAATAGGGGATTCCTGCAGCTGCAAGCATAGTTTACCACTGTGTAAGAGAGAGAGAGGCTTGGGCAGCCAATTAAGAGATGCAGTATAGTGATTGCTGCAGGCTGGAAAAATGTCAACAACAATTTCAGGTTTCTCACATTAAACCAATCAGCAATAGACTTTGTTTCAGCTTCTATTCTCTTGCAGGTTTTTGGTTAAATTAAATTTTATAAACAGACAAATTGAACTGAGCCCTTCACCATTTTGAAGAAAGCTTTCTGTTTGTGCAAGTGAAGGTTAATAGGAAATGCAAATATCATATGCATACCAATTATTCTTTTAGAATGTTTCACCTTCTGCACTCTCCTTCAAGTCAATTTCCTTCCACATAGAAGTACTTCACACTGAGTTCCTTAGAATTTATCCATTTGAAAATATATAGGCATCATTAATATAAATATTATTAAATATTGCTGGGTTTTAAGTGATGCCTGAACAAGATCTGTTATCCAATTTAATTGAGCTACAGTGTTTTGATGGTTTCTCTAATTTAATATTTTTTTAGAACAACTTCCCCTCCAATACAGAGAATTAACACTTTCCAGCTCTTCTATTAAATTCATGGTTGCTATGGTAAAACATCTGAGGAACTATTCTGCTCAAAAAGTAGTATAGATATTCTCCTTCTGTATAGAGTACAGATATAGGCTTCAAGGGCAACTTTCATTTTTTCCAGATGAATATTAACTCTCAAGCACATCTGTTTCAAGTGCCTCATGTGATTTTTTTAGCCCTAATGGTGGTTTGCTGAGGAAGCTACTGGATTCTTGTCCTTCCTAGCTCAGACTTTTTCTATGGTACCCTGCAAGTGTGACTCCTTTCAGTGCAACAAAGCCCAAGGGAAGATTGTACTTTCTTCCCGCAGTTGATCCCACAGTTAAGGTTTTCTTTCCCTGCTAAAGAGACAAGCCTTTCAGGCTGAAGTAAAGAATAAATCATTCGGATGAATCTGATCCAGAAATGCAGCAAGGCTGTTCTATCCTTGTACAAAAAAGGAAAGAAGACTTATCTCTTACATATTATGACATTTTCAGGTCTCTGGACTATAATCATCACAACAGCTCTGATCAGCCTGTGGAAGGCTGTCCTCATAATTTGTACCACTAGAATTATGAATGTGATTTATGAGTACTTTTGCATGTCATGGGTGCAGCAAAGAAGTTGTCTGTATAAACATGGACAGCATCTTCCTCATCAGACAGCCCTTAAAAACTGTCCAAACTTCCTGGTGCTCTTTGAGATACCATAGGGGTAGCATTTTTATTTGAAAAAGGCTGGGCACAAATTACTTCTGCTTTATACACTTCCTTATCGTAGACATTTAAAAGCAACTGGTACAAAATTTGTTCTAAAATTACTTTATTTTCTGAAAACATTTTAGTACCTATCCTTATCCTTTTCTTCCTCCTATAGCTTAGTTGTAGACCTTCTGGCTGGGTACAAATATCCTCTGCAAACAGATGGTTATGTCATTCTTTAAAAAAATCACAACTTTTAAAGATTAATTAAGATTCTTCATTGAGATATGCAGAATTATGTCATTTGGTCGCAAGATCATTTTTAGAAGAGACTGGAGATTAGATGTGTATTCTTAAGCTCTTACAGGTTGGTCTACTTAAGGCTATCTGAAATGCTTGTCAACACAGTATTCTCAAATAAATGATCATCTAACTTGTGTATGAAAGTAGGTCAATTTTTCAGTTTGCTGCTGCTTCTCATGAAGTTTCTGGTGTAATGATAGTCTATAGCACCTTAATGCAAGCTTAGTACTAGCCTTGTCATTGTTAGTAGTACTATCTTATAGAGTTGCTACCAAATTAAATAACTAAATCCACTGAGATCACACATTTGCTTGAGAAAAAATAGCCTTTGTGCGTATTTTTTCTTGGTTGTAATATAAAAGTTAAAAAATAATAAAAATATAAAATTATATTTGTGATCTGTTGTATGAGTTACTGTTTTTCCACAGAAAGCAATGCACCTTCTGAACTCTAAGGAGCCTTGCCAGGTAGGTATCCGATTTTTTTTCCAATACTTTGGAATATGCAGTCTTACTCCTCCATCTGTATTTTAACATTTTGGTATGAATACAATGTAAATGTTGCTCTCCTTTGGCTATCCTAATCATTCCTACAGTCTAAAGGTGTTGTATTGCTCAATGTATATTAGCTGCTTGGTTGCAATGACTGAATGCTTTGCCTGTCCAAATTATTTTATACCTTTCTAGCAGCAGGATATAGCAAGGCTTAGAGATAAATACTGGAAAGAGACTTTCCTACTTCTGAATATAGCAAAGATATTCCATTAGAAGATACCTACACACCTACTTCAGGAAGAATTTCTGTGGCATAGAATCACTCTGGTTGGAAAAGACCTTCAAGATCATCGAACCCAACCATCAGCCCAGGACTGCCAAGTCCACCACTAAAACATGTCCCCAGGGGTCACATCCAACAGTGTCTCTAACAGTTCTCTGAGCAGCCTGTTCCAATGCCTGACTACCCTTTCTGTAAAAAAATTGTTCCTAATATCCAGCCTGAACTTCCCCTGGCACAACTTGAGGCCATTTCCTATTGTCCTACTGTTCGTCACTTGGGAGAAGAGACCAACCACTCCCTTGCTCCAACCTCCTTTCAGGTAGTTGTAGAGAGCAATAAGGTCTCCCCTGAGCCTCCTCTTCTCCAAACTAAACAACCCCAGCTCCCTCAGTTACTCCTCACACCACCTGTGCTTCAGGCCCTTCATAAGCTTAGTTGCCCTTCTCTGGACCCGTTCCATTTTCTTGCTTCTTATTTTGTTTTTCTTTTCTAAGTATTTTTATAATTATTTTTTTTTAAAAAAAAGAAAAAAAAAGGACAGGAGAGCTTTAAAGAACTTTCTTTAAGTTCAGCGAGTTCCTTCGGAGTTTCTTTTCTAGGGAAAGGAGCTGTGTGCCCTCCAACTACCCAAGTTCATGACAAATGGAAAAAGTAGGAATTCAGGCCAAATTAGGGTAGTGAAACATTTTTTCATTAATATTTAAGAGTATCTTGATTGGTCTGACAATAAGACAACCACGTCTGGAATGGTGATTCTGAGTTTAAACAGAATGAGCTGCTTATGGTTTAGTTAAGGAAAAAGCAATTGTATTATATTACCCAGCTTCTGGGAATAAAGAGTTCAAAGCCTTTTAATTTGAAGGTTGCATCTAGTATATTATGTTGAAACATGATGTCCAGCAAGAAATCTTCTCCTTTAATAATCTGACAAGTTTTGTTGTCTTTGATATGCATTACACAACGCAGTCATCCTCTGTATGAAAAAAAAATCAATTCTTTCCGTTTTTTGCCCTCTTGAAATTTGCTACCTTTTAAGAAGCTTTCCCAGTTCTGTTCTGAGAATAAGTATTTCCTGTTCATTTTCTGCATATCCTTGGGATATGTAGACTTCTTTGGCTTTTGGATTCTTCAGGTAAGACATCTGATTTATAGAATACTTAGTCTTTTTACTGAACTTAAAATAATTCACTTGCACAGAATACCTTGTCAGCGTTGGTGATTTCTCAGTACCTTTTTATTTAAAGGATTTTCTTTTTGAGGTGGAGTAGCCAGAGCTGTGCATAATATTCACGATGTGGACTCACCAGCTACTGTTAACACCACAAACTTGCTTTCTGATTTATTCTCAGTTCCTTTCCCCCATGATTTTTCACACTGTGTTGTCTTTTTGACTGTTGGGGAAAACTGAGCTGACATTTTGAGAAATAAGCAACTGTGGGTTTGCATTCTCTTTTGTAAGAGATAATATCTAACCTAGAGTCCATTGCTGTCTAAATCATAGTTACAGTGATAACTAACCAGGTTTTTAAGTTTGACCTCTTTTAGTGAGAAGTAATACACCCACTCACCCACCCCCAAAATAAAGTTTCTCTCCACACCATCAAATGGTGTCTTATCTTACACAAAAACATACAGTATGTTTTATTTGGCATTTTAAAATTAAACCAATCTTAAATGTTGTTTATTCTTTCTTTTCAAAGATACGGAATACAACCTGCTGATCTTTACTGCTTCAGTTTCACAATTTCACCTTACTTGTACTCCCAGAATTAAAACATTGTAATAGTAACATTGTCTCTTCAACACTTCTTTTTTAGTAATTTACAGAGAAGAAATATTAGTTATTATTTTGCCATTATCAAACAATAGGACATTAATTTTCATTTTATAATTTAGTATACTTGCACAGTGATATTTGAAATAACTGCCTCTTTCAACAGAAAATTACAGGAAATTAAATTGAAAATGATCTGTATAGACACACTGCACAATGAAGAAGGGTGTTTTTTCAAGCTGTACATACCTAAATATCTAGAAGTATTGAATCATTAACCAATGCTAAGATATATATTTGCAAAAAATCTAACTTATCAGAACCTGTGGAGGGAGGAATTTCTGTACTCTAGAAAATAATTTTTAAGCAATGATTAACTCAGGTCAGGTGAATTTCATAACCTGAGAAGGTGTTTTGGCCAAAGATAAGAAGGAAGAATCATATGCATACAAGCTTCAATTGAGTTTAGATGTTTTTCTTATTCCTGACTTTTAAATCAAAGATGAGATCTTGAATACTCACGCAGAAAAGGAATATAAATAAACACCACAATTCTGTGATATTGAAACTTATTAGGCTACCCAATAGAATTTCAAATAGAAGAACCATTTCAAAGCTACTTGTGCTGTTTTTTAAAGAAAATAAACAACATTAGCTGCCTTGTAAAGTTCAGGAAAATATCAGCCAGGAGAAGGACACTTCTGAACACAGAAATTAAGTCAGGTTTTGACAGCTAAATGGGTATTGCTGATGTAACAACAGGGACATTGCTCCCATTCCACAGTTCAAAGAGAAAATCAGGAACCTGTGGCAGAACCTGAGGGTGAACAATGCCTCTTGAATGTTCTCACAAATAAAGACAAAAAGAGGAGTCCTTGGTTAAGTGGTAGAGGGGTAAGAGCCTGAATTTAACAAACACAGGTTATCCATTACAGAATATTTGAAAACTGACAGATTAGTAAAGAAATTGGAAAGCTTTAACTAATCAGAAAAAGGAAGATTTGGGCCAGGGTAGTCATGTTGCCATAACCTCAATATATAAAATCTTCATGTTGTCATACTTGAAAAACCCAAGCAAAGCCAGACATGCAAACATTTAGCAATTCCTTATATCAATGATAATGAAAATGCTGGAGATGCATGTGGGTTCAAAGAAAAATGTCATGTTGGATATAACTGAATTGTGGCAGAATTTTTCCTACATATAGTAGGTTTCCTAGTTACAGCTGGCATACTATTGAGACATCTAACAGGAAAGGAGGAAGAACATATTTATGTTAAAGATATTATTAATTTACAGACGCTTAAGGATTACAAAACTGAAAATTAAACATGTAAATTTTAAAACAGTGCTAAAATTCTCTGAGAAATGCAGATATCTAAAGACAAACTGCTCCTTAAGAATCTTGTTAACAGAGAAGGACTAGACTTATAGAATCATAGAATTATTGAAGTCGGAAGAGACCTTCAAGATCATTCAGTCCAACCTCCTACCTACATCACCATTAAACCGCATCACTCAGCGCCACATCCAGATGCATCTTGAACACCTCCAGGGATGATGATTCCACCACCTCCCTGGGCAACCTATTCCAATACTTAATCACGCTTACAGTGAAGAAATGTTTCCTAATGTCCAATCTGAATCTCTCCTGCTGCAATGTAAGGCCATTTCCTCTTGTGATTTCACTATGGGCACTGTAGAAGATACTGACCTCTGCCTCACTACAACCTCCTTTCAGGTAGTTGTAGAGAGTGATGAGGTCTCCCCAAGCCTTCTCGTCTCCAGACTGAACAGCCCCAGCTCCCTCAGTCATTCCTCATAAGACATATTTTCCAGTACCTTCACCAGCTTTGTTGCCCTTCTCTGGACACGCTCCAGAATCTCAATGACTTTTTTGAAGTGAGGGGCTCAAAACTGAACACAGTATTCAAGGTGCAGCCTCACCAGTGCTGAGTACAACAGAACAATCAGTTCCCTATTCCTGCTGGCCACACTATTCTTGATGAAGGCCAAGATGCCATTGGCCTTCTTGGACACCTGGGCACACTGCTGGCTCATATTCACCTGATTGTCAACTGTCATCCCCAAGTCCCTTTCTGCTGAACAGCTTTCCAGTCGCTCTTCCCCGAGCCTGTATCGGTGCCTGGGGTTGTTGTGACCCAAGTGCAGGACCTGGCACTTGGCCTTATTGAACCTCATCCCACCGGCCTCTGCCCATCGACCCAGCCTGTCCAGATCTCTCTGCAAAGCCTTCCTACCCTCAAGCAGATGAACACTTCCACCTGAGTTTGTGTTATTTGCAAACTTACTGAGGGTACACTCAATCCCCTCATGCGGCCACCAACTGGATTTAGTTCCATTAACCACAACTCTCTGGGTCTGTCCTTTTAGCCAGTTTTTCACCCAGTGCAGAGTACACCCATCCAAGCCGTGGGCAGCCAGTTTTCTTAAGAGAATGTTGTGGAAGACAGTGTCAAATGCTTTACTGAAGTCTGGACTAGTGGGGGACGTAACAGTTGGAGACTGTCTTGGGCACAATTATCATGAAATGAAATAGTTTTTGATTCTTGGAGAAGTAAGGACAGAGGTCAACAGAACTGCTACCTTGGACTTCCATCAGGCAGACTTTGGCCTGTTTCAGAGCCTGGTTGACAGAGTCCCTTGGGAGACAAAGGAGGCAGAGTCCTGAAGGGTAAAGGAGTCCAAGAAGGCTGGACATATTTATTTCAGGGAGGAAGTCTAAAAGCTGCAGAAGTGGGTCATTCCTATGTCCCAAAAGACAAGCCAACAGGGAAGAAGATTGGCCTGGCTGGAAGGAGAGATTTCATTGGACCTCAGGAATGAAAGGAAAGCTTATGGTCTTTGGGAAAGGGAGCAGGCAACTCATGAGGACTACAAAAACAGTGAAGCTATGAAGGGAGAAAATTAGAAGGGCCAAAACCCAGCTAGAACTCAACCTGGTTATTGCGGTGAAAGATAATAAAAACAGTTTCTATAAATACATTAATAACAAGAGGAGGACTAGGGTGAATCTTCATCCTTTATTGGATGCAAGGGGAAACATGGTGACCAAGGACAACAAAAAGGCTGAAGTACTTAATGACTTCTTCACCTCAGTCTTTAACAGTAAGACTAATTGTTCCCTGGGTACCCAGTCCCCTGAGCTGGAAAACAGGGATAGGGAACAGAATAAAACCTCCATAATCCAAGAGGAAATGGTTAGTGAGATCCTACACCACTTAGATACTAAACAAATCTATACACAAGTCTATGGGGCTGGATGGGTTCACCGTAGCATGCTGAAGGAGTTGGTGGCTGCAGTCACCAAGCCACTCTTCATTATTTATCACCAGTCCTGGCTAACTGTGGATGTCCCAGTAGATTGGAGGTTGGCAAATGTGACACCCGTCTACAAGAAGGGCTGGAAGGAGGATTCAGGGAGCTACAGACCTGTCAGACTCATCTGCAGTGCCATTATGCACCATTTACAGGACAACCAGGTGATCAGGCACAGTCAGCATGGGTTCATGAAAGGCAGGTCCTGCTTGACAAACTCAATCTCCTTCTATAACAAGATGACCCACTTAGTGGATGAGGGAAAGGATCATCAAGACAAAAGATGTTGTCTACCTGGACTTCAGTAAAGCCTCTGACAATTTTCCCCACAACATTCTCATGAAAAAACTGTCTGCCCAAGACTTGGACAGGTGTACGCTCTGCTGGGTCAAACAGTGGCTGGACACCCAAGCCCAAAGAGTGGTGGTGAATGGTGTTAAATTCAGTGGGCAGCCAGTCACGAGTGGTGTTCCCCAGGGTTCAGTATTAGGGCCATTCTTGTTTAATACATTTTAATACTACCCAACACCAAGTTGGGTAGTAGTGTTCACATGCTGAAGGGTAGGAAGGCTCTGCAGAGGGGTCTGGACAGGATGGGTTGATGGGCTGAGTCTAATTGTGTGAGGTTCACTAAGGCCCAATGTCGGGACCTGCACTTGGGTCACAACAACCCCATGCAATGCTACAGACTTGGGGAAAAGTGGTTGGAAAGCTGCCCAGCAGAAAGAGACCTGGGAGTACTGATTGACAGCTGGGTGAATATGAGCCAGCAGTGTGCCCATGTGACCAAGAAGGCTGACAGCATCCTGTCTTGTATCAGAAATAGTGTAGCCAGCAGGAACACGGAAGTGATTATCCCCCTGTGTTCAGCACTGGCAAGGGCACACCTCGGATACTGTGTTGAGTTTTGGGCACCTCAATATAAGAAGGACATTGAGGTGCTGAAGCATGTCCAGAGAAGGGCAACAAGGCTGGTAAAGGGTCTGGAGAACAAACCTTATGAGGAGTGGTGAAAAGAACTGGGATATTTAGTCTGGAGAAAAGGAGGCTGAGAGGAGATCTTATTGTTCTCTACAACTACCTGAAAGGAGGTTGTAGAGAGGTAGATCTTGGTCTCTTTTCCCAAGTAACAAGAGATAGAACAAGAGGAAATGGCCTCAAGTGGATATCTGGAAAACTTGTTCACTGAAAGGGTTGTCAGGTGCTGCAACAGGCTGCCCAGGGAAGTGGCTGAGTCATCATCCCTAAAAGTATTTAAAAGATATATAGATGCGGTCCTTAAGGACATGGTTTAGCAGTCGGCTTGGTAGAGTGAGGTTAGTAGAGTTAGGGTAATGGTTGGACTCAATGATCTTAAAGATCTTTTCTAACCTAAATGATTCTGTGATTCGATAAATATGTCTACTCTGTAGATAATAATTATATATATGCTATACTACATCAGTTACTAAGGACAATTTCTGTTTGTAGAATGGTATTTCCTTACAGGTATAAAACAAATAATTTCTTGCAGGAAGTCCTGCATTCAGCTAGGCCAATTCAGTAGTGAACTACATTTTGGAAGGCATCAAAGAGTTAACCACTTACATAAATTTTGCAGTTGCTTAGTTCAAATTGTTTAGGATCTTGAGCCATGTACTGATTTAAATACATCATGGTAGGTGGTAAATGTGTATGCATTTACATATATGTAGCCTGATCCTTTAATTCTAATTTTTTATTAGACTGCTATAAAATATGAGTTTTACATATCTTATATCACAGAACTACTAGTTAGCTTAGACTAATTGAACTTTAGTTAGGCTAAATAAGCTATAAGATTATTGAAGGTGTGAGACAGATACTAACTTGGGCCTCCCAAGGGACCAAAATTTAACAGGAACATCTTGAGAGCTAAGTTGCAAATCAATTTAACAATTGCTTTGTTTAGATTGAAATAAGATCATAATATCTTATTATTTTATATAAATTAAGATATACTACCAGGATTAAAAAAGAAGTTACCAAAATTCTGACTGAATTCCTCTGTACTTAAAGTTGTACTTGCATTGAGGCTTCCCTCTGCAGATCTCAAAATCATCCTTAAAAAGAAATAAAATTTCTAATCCAGTAAACAATCTTTTTACTTTTGCTTATCCACTTTTCCTCTGTTAAACTTGTTAATTCTTTTCTTCTTGTCCTGGTTTTGCTGAGACAGAGGTCTAAAATTGTTTTTCTGTTCAGAGAAACTGTAATTTTGAGACACTGCAGAGTCCAGCTCTGTGTGAACAAACAAGATAGGACACTCTGGTGTGCAGGTTTCCGTAATGACCAAGGTCGAGGGTAGTTTTAAGCCATGCAGGTGCAGTGGGCCAGGAGGGGCAAAGCCCAGGACAGCTGACACAGGCTGGCCAACCAAAGTATTACGTACCATAAATGTCACCCTCAGTATAAATTGATATGTTGTGACATTCCGGAGGAGCTTCTACCATGGCTGCCTTCCTGAGAGTGTCCCGCCCAACTCACCAGTTGTCCCATGCCCGAGACTTGCTTCTCCATTTGCTGAGATTGTTGCTGGAGCTGTTGTGCTTGTAGTGTTGGCAATTCAGCCCTCACTGCTAGAAATACTCACCTGGCAGTTGCTATCTGAAGTTGTGTAAAACTTTGTATCTTGTATTAGAATTGGGGCTAATATTAGTTCATTACTATTATTCTATTGAATGTATTTTCATTTCAACTCACAGCTCTCCTTTCCTTTTCCCGATTCCTTACCTGGGTGGGGTAGGTATTAGAGCCACTTCCTAGCCAGCGACACATTTGTCCACATTTTGTATCATTGTACCAAATAACTTTGCCATGTTTTATCTATATTTCTTTATTCTTCATTTGTTTGCTGTGCTATGTGATGAAGTTGTTGATCAACACTCTTTTCATCTGTTACTGTGAAAGTCTTTCCCTTCATAAAAAAATTGCTTGAGCTCTAGTGGTTTACAAGGTCATGGTCAACAGAAATTGAGGTCTGTAAGAATTTGATATGGAGGTCTTAGACAAGGTTATGATTACAGGCATTTATAGATTTTATATGTAGCAAATAAGTCAGAGGCATGATGGTTAAAATTACACATTTACAAACTAACTTGTCCATATAAGGTATGCTAAATTACCTTAAAATAACATCTGAGAATTCTCTTAATCACTAATGTGATATTAATACAGTGTGGAAATCTTAGGGAATGCTAAAGAAGAAAACACAAGGGATGACCCAGAGAATTATGTACCTGCTGGAACATCATGTTAGTTAAACCTTAAAATATACTAATTGGCATGTGTTTTAAGCAGAGTAACAGATGTTTTACTTTTGCTGCTGAACATTTCAATTAACCATTGGAACATCTTGCCCAGAGACCCTGTGGAAACCATCCTTGGAGGCTTTCATGACCCAACTTGGCAAAGATCCAAGCAATTAATCTGAATTCAGCACTGACCATGTTTTAAGCAGAAGGTTAATCTCAGTGACTAGATTGAGGATTGCTCATCCTTTCTCTGTACTTCCTTGTTATCTTGTAGGCTGTGCTGAGGCAGAAGGACGCTTGGCAAGGTACTCTTCTGGTGAGGAATGAATCAGGTTTAGATAAAATTTGGAGTCAAGAATTTATTCACAATATTCAAAACCAGCAACACAATAAAACTGTGACACTGATAAAGAAATGTAAAAACAAATACTTAATCTGTTCACATGAAGGTTTTGGTTCTCTAGTAAATGAGTACGTAAATAAAACAGAAGCCAGATGCATACAATATCTCCCTCTTCAATAACATTGTTAAAAACTTTGGAAATATTCTTTAAACTTAAAAGCAGAAAGCTCATCTGCTTAATTTTCCATAATACTTACTGTAACCTTTCTTAATGCATGCCTGTCTGGGGTCCTGTCCCAGGCCCTTCTTTCTCCATACACATCAGTTGAGTACTGCTTGGAAGAGCTAACAATATCCCATCTTGCCTTTGAATCCTTACAGGAAGATTTTAATCTTCCATCCCTGGTTTAATTGAAGACTTTCATATCCAAGATGTCTCTGGTCAGTCAGTATCTTATTGGCTCAAATGCCTCTTTGTGTCATCTCATACTTTACTACCAAAATAACTCTCCTTGTCTCAGTGAGGTGTAAAACTCTCTCCTCCTTCCCCTATTGCTCTTGGTAAAGTAGTGTGCACATGTGTGTATGTTTTTCAAGGTGAAGGCTTTCACAGAATCACAGAATGTTAGGAGTTGGAAGGGACCTTGAAAGATCATCTAGTCCAACCCCCCTGCCAGAGCAGGACAACCTAGAGCAGGTCACACAGGAATGCATCCAGTCGGGTTTTGAATGTCTCCAGAGAAGGAGACTCCACCACCTCTCTGGGCAGCCTGTCCCAGTGCTCTGTCACTCTCACAGTGAAAAAGTTTTTCCTGATATTCACATGGAACCTCCTATGCTCCAGTTTGCACCCGTTCCTCCTTGTCCTGTCACTGGACATCACTAAGAAGAGCCTGTCTCCGTCCTCCTGACCCTCACCCTTTACATATTGATAAACATTAATGAGGTCACCCCTCAGTCTCCTCTTCTCCAAGCTAAAGAGACCCAGCTCCCTCAGCCTCTCCTCATAAGGGAGATGTTCCACTCCCTTCATCATCTTTGTGGCTCTGCGCTGGACTCTCTCAAGCAGTTCCCTGTCCTTCTTGAACTGTGGGGCCCAGAACTGGACACAATACTCCAGATGTGGCCTCACCAAGGCAGAATAGAGGGGGAGGAGAACCTCTCTCAATCTACTAACCACACCCCTTCTAATATACTCCAGGATGCCATTGGCCTTCTTGGCCACAAGGGCACATTGCTGGCTCATGTCCATCCTTCTGTCCATCCTTCTTTCTTCCAGCATATTTTCTCTGAATCAACCTGTTCTTTAGTAGCCATACTTACTGCCATCATCTTGGTAGAATAAATGCACTGATTTAGGAGGAGGCACAAGCACCTCATCTGCACACCTTCATGTAAAGAGTGGGTTTGTGTAATGGAGCTTCAGCATCTCTTTCTGAGATACTGTACAGCAGGAAACTGGATTAGATAGCTTCCTCGTGCATGTCAAGTTTAAAGCGTAAGAAACTTCTTTTTTTTTGCAGGTGCTGTTTTGTGTGTCTGTTTACAGATATCATTCACATTCTGGGAAGTGTCTTCAGAGGTCCATAACCATAACTTGTTGCTTTGCTATTTGGATTGCTCATACAATGCAGTCTCTCATTTGCATGTAAAAGTTGTATAGCAGCATTGTTATCATTACTGGACTGCTTTAGTCTGGAGCATGATAAATAGAATGAGCTTGCTCAGACTTGAGCCAATGGTTTGGTAAAAGGCATTGTCTAAATCCCCATTAAGAAGAATAAGTGAACACCATAAGGAAGTGTAAATGTTCAAGGCAGTGAGATAAATCTTCCACTTTTCCTCAGTAACAAAAATATATTAGCTACAATTCTCCATTTACTCAAGGAAGAGATGATACTGGCTTATTAATACACACTGGGAATTCATGCAGATGACATAATTTTTCTTTTTACAGCTAAAAATATTTTCAATAATTTCAATAGCACTTGCTGTGCTGAAAGGACTAGATTTTTAAGATATGTATATCTGTAAATCTCATATATTAATGTTGTTATTATCATAAAATCTGGTTTGGTATGGATGCATATCCAGTTAAAATGTCTTTATTTTCATCCCAAAATAGAGCCATGTAAGTTTAATTGCATTCATGTTGTCTTTGTTAATATCAATAGTAGTCTTAATTTACTAACAGAAAACATTAAAAGACTTTACATGAATATTAAGTAACACAAATCAATATGAATTTGTAAGTAATTACTTGTTCTAGGCAAAAGTAACCAGGGTTTTAATTTCTTGAAATGTCTTTCAAGTTCATGAAGATGAAATAGTTCTGTTGTGTTTATATTGTGTTGATACATAATGCTACTTTTAGGGAGAGGGCTACCAAAACCCATCCTCTACCAGAAATCTTGTATTTTTATGTGCTTAAAGATAAGAGACAGAATTAGTTAAATAAAATTGTAGCTCTCCTTTCTCTCTATCACTGAGATATAATTCACATAAATAATAGAAAATGACAGAGGCATTTAATACAGTTCAAGAATTTTTTTTGTAAGAAATAATCTTCTGGAGGAAACTGTTGTATGATTGGTCTATATACATGAGGAGATAAAGTTAGTATTTATCGTATTTTCTCAGTTTCCATTTAAATAGAAGTTAGTATTGAATCTTGCCTCAAACTAAGAGCTTTTCAGGAAAGGAGTCATTACACAGATTCCAATCAGTCATCCCATTGTAAATCTGGATTGCCTCTATTGAACTCACCAGCATAACTCTGGAATTACTGCAGTGTAATTTGGCACATGTAGCATAACAAGATAAAAACCCCAGTGGCATGATACAAATATATATATATGCACATAAAAATCATAATTCTTTCTGCAATGCATTTAGTGTGTCTGTGTAAAGTTCTTTGCAAAGGAGAGTGCCAGAGAAGCAAGTTAAATGATATACACAATTTCCAAGCTACAACTGCAGGAGCTGACTTTTCTGCAGCTGGTCTTGGTATCTGCTCACTGCATAGTAGACAGAAGTATAAAGAGTTTGAGAATCACTTCAGGAACTGCAGATTATAATGGAAAAGGTCCTCATGAGCGAAAATCCTGTAAATAATTTTGAATGGTTTACTTAGGTAAAATTACCCAAAAGATGCTCTTTAATGTTTTTCATAAATTTCTTTCTGAATTTGAAATATTAGTTTTTACCATTAGTGAAGCTGAAAAATACTGAAATAAAACCCAAAGATTTCATAGATTACATTTGTCTTTGAAGAAATTAACCATTCCTTATTGATCCGTGTGTGTGTGTATACAAATATATAGTTGTGTGATAGGATATAAAATATTATTCACATGAATTAGGATGGTTGTAATTCACAGGAGAGGCAAAATAATATGTGCTTTATACAGTTTACTTTTGGGCTACGCTTCTGTTAAAGTTTTTCATATCACATAATATATTATTTTATTTTAGTATATTGATGTCATGACTCAAAAAAACATATTGTTATTATAGTTTCTCTGAATAAAAAGGTAAAAAGGTCCTATAACCCAGGTGCTCTAGTTCCTGTTAATCACTTTTGTAAACAAAATAAAGCTAAATATAGCGACTTCAATTCGGAACCCAACATGGACCTTATATATGTAAAGGTGACACCCAAGAAATATATGAGTTTTTATAAACTCGATTTATTTTGGAAAACTGTTATGGACTCTGTGTTTGGGAGAGGTCACTGAAAAGTAAGAAAAAAAAATATCTCTTCCTTACGTAATCTGCCAGGACAGTATTTCCTCCTAGCTTTGGGAATCCTGTCTTGAAATCAAGGGAAAAAAGATACCATAAATATATGTACATGAACATTCTGGGGAAAAATATATAAAAATATATGAACCGCACTAGCCAAACTAAACCCTCTTCACCAGTAATAAATAAATTCTAGAACAGTTACAAACCATTAAATATTAAAACCCATTCTCCTAGTCTTGAAATCTGCTGTTCATTACCTCCTGCCCCTGTGCCAAATGCAAATATGCACAGTGTTCACTGGCTAGTTGCCAGTATTGCAAACAACAACCCACTTGTTAAATTATATGTGGCATTTTGAAACTGACAGCCTTGTTCCTCCAGTCTGCTTCTAGGAATCTGTCCAATAAATTATGTATTAAATAAGAAAATATTGTATATTGTGTTCTAAACCCAGTGCTCTTCATAACAGGGGAGGGAGTATAAATGAAAGAAGTGGAAAAAAAATACTGTTGTGTTGTTCATGAAGCTGGTGGTATGTTACAACCAAGGGACAAATAAGTAGCACCTTAATTTATCGTCTTGGTTTAAAAGGAAAGATGCCTATTCACTCAATTTACAGTGCATTTTCCATCCTCATCTACACAATATAGCTCTCTTATCTTCATTAAATTCTTTGTATAAGCATTTAAGGATGAAATCTACCTTTATTACAAGGGTATGGGGACTTGCCCCTAGTTAAGATTTACTTCAGTGTACTGATAATCAGAAACTGATGGAATTGGGTCTTGCATTTTGAAGAAGTTTACTTATTTGGAAAAAAAACCAAAAACAAACAAACAAAAACAAAACTCTCTATCCTTGACTGGTTTCTCAGGTTCCTCCTTTTGAAACTATTGGAATGTTAACAGCTAAAGACAGAACTTGAAATTTAAAAAAAGTTTTGAAGGTTGTTTGTTTTTTTTCCCCACATTGGGAATACATAATATTTTGAGGCTGCATAACAGTTTAAGACAACTATGAATAAATTACTTTTTTAAATTTACATCACACTTTCAAGCAAAATGTGATGTTTTTAATAAATCAAATAAATCAAGAGTAGTTGGTTTGCTCATGTATTCTGTCTCTGATCATTGTGATGGCCTAGAAAAACAAGCTAATGAGAGAAAGAAAAACCTTCACTCCAGTCACTGACAGATGTTGGAGAACTTTGCATCTGAATTTTGAGAATCATGCTGCTTTTTCGATAATAAACCTAAGCTTTGTTAGCCTATGTGTAGTAGAATAGAAGGATCTTTAAATGTATACCAAAGCTGTGGAAAAACTTTGCAGCTCCTGAAGTTAAATGTAACACAATTAATGCATTATTAGATATATAAAGTTAAACTTGAGTTAATTATTGAACTACATGCAGGATGATACCATCTATTTAATTGTGACTGGACAGTAAGACTGACAAACACATATAGCCTCATATCACACCAGTATTTGTTCAATATCTCAAGCATATCGATACCGTTGTCGTTGAAAACAGTGAAGACAAAAAGGCTGGTTTAGGTGAGGAAGGAGGGGAGAGTTTCTTCTCTTTTTTCTGAATGACAAATAATCTCAGCTTCAGAAGGATGTTTGTACTGGCTTTGAAGATTAAAGGGTGCATGTGTACCATATCAGGACATTACAGGAAAAGTTATGTCCTATAAATATGATGGCCCAGGTGATCCATGTAAACGTGCTACTAAGCTGTCTCATGAATATACATGAACAGTCCCACAGTAAGTCAACAACTTGCAAGTTAATAATTCACTTCAAACTTGCTCATGCTAGTAAATGGGATAATATTGAAACTGGTAAGATGTTATGGCTTAATAATACATTCCAAATTAGTTGTTGGCTTTGTTTTCTATGACAGGTTTAATGGCTCAGTTGCAGGCACTTTTAATAATGCATTCCAACATAGTTATCAGCCATGTTTTCTGTCACACATACAATGGCTTAATTACAGTCAGTATCTTGTGCAACATTTTGTCCACATCTTTCAGTCTACATATAATAAAGGAGAGGGTAGTGTCCTACTCTGCATTTTCAGGAAAACAAAGCCCACTCAATTAATAAGTTCATGGACAATACAGGAGTTACTGTTGTGTCTTTTTCAAGCAGTTACATTTTCACACTGCTTTATATCAGTAATTTATAGGTATTTTTATAGTTCTTTAAAAGATACCAATAAACATAAGCTTGCTTAACATATAGGAACAAGACAAACCTCTTTCTGAAAATGCTGTGTCATGATATGCTACTTGCTGAAAGCAAGTCTTGAATTACAATGAATGATACTTGGGAGATAGCTTTATTACCATGTGCAAGTTGTTTTATTTCAAATAAATTTCTTTGTGACAGAACAAATATATTTCAAAATCTGTCACCAAATAAAAGATTATGTCTGGAAATTAGTTCAGACAGATTCCAAACAGGAACTGTCACAAATTACTACCATGACCACTGGGATATAGCAGAGTGAATCTCTGGCTTCAAATAGAAATTCTAACTTTTTCACATGTAATTTTTCTTGGAACATGGCTATCTCTGAAAAAAAAAATTCTTTTACAAATCTGATCTTATACTACTGTTTTAATCCATTAAATTCTCAAGAGAAGTACAAATGGTTCAGATTGTTTGAAAAATTGGTCAGGAGAACTAAAGAACATCAAGTATAAAGCATAGTGGTTTAGCTAGTGACCAATGGAGCATGAGCCAGTGATTTTATGAAAACAGTTGTGCCTGTAAGGCACAGAGCTGTGGAACTCTTCATCCTCTTCTTCACTGAAAGGAGAACCCAAGGTAGGGAAGGGAAGAGTGTGTCCCTTTTCTGTGCCTTTCTGTACCCTAGTGACCAATGTGTGCCATAACAGCATAAGATTTTAGTGGAAGAATACATGTAGTTAGCTGCTGCTAACTGGGAGAAAAATGTTCATTTTAAATGACACTATTACAGAACAATCGTCCAGCTACATGTCAGTCTAAAGCTACACACTCAGATTTTCTTTGTTCTTAGCAGGGTTTATTGAATATTATGAGTCAAATATTTTTGCTATATAAGTCAGAATTTGGTTCATTCAAACATCGTACAACTCCATGTAGAAGATTATAGTCTGAACACAAACATAACAGGACAATGAACTGGGATAAATTTACAGATCAGCCAAGTCAAAGATCAAATAGAGGTTAGAATTTGAAAAGCTGTGAATTATTTTGAATGGTAGCTAGGAATATTACTGTAAAGAATTTTTTTCTTAAAAAATCCATTCTATAAGATTTTTGGTACCAATACAATTTTGCTACAAATAATTTACTGAACAAGCAAGATTAAGCATAAACAAGAGTAGATTTTTCATAGCTTCTTTTGAGGATACAGTTTGTGTTTGATAAATTATGTGTATGTGTATGTGCAATGAAAGGGACAAAGTAAAAATGTTAATATTGCAAGTATAACTCACATATTTTTTCTTTCCCTTTGTAAGTTTATAAATATTTTTTGTTCCAGTTTCAGTGTAGAGTAGATATTTTTTCATGCTAAATAAACTAATTTATTAAAAATAATGTAAAAGGGAGATTTACTTTTTATAAAATAGTGTTATTTCAGTCATTTTTTTTTTTTACTTTGAAATGTAAAAACTCATGGTTGCTGAATGTTATAAGTGAAATTATTGTTTTCTGACAAGTTTTGCATGAGTCATTTAAACTACAGCATTAAATAATTACATTAGCTTATTTTATTTGCTACACATAGTGTAAAGTATGATTAAATAGAAACACAATGACAAGTCTTTATTTGGGTGATGTTTTCTTTTTCCTTATTGACAAGCTTTTCTCCATTGGGCATTTTCTTTTCCCTGATAAAATCATATCCAGTTTAATGAATGCTTGCTCCTCTTAGTTAAAAACCTGCATTTTTGGGCCTGATCCAAAAAGGAGTGAAATCAATGAAAATATTTCCATTTGTTTCAGAGGGCTTTGAGTCAAGCTTTTATCTCAGCAGCTGTTTGGTACTTCTAAGCAGTATAAATTACTCTTTTAGATGATACACATTTTTCTGTACTGTACACTTACTCTATGCAAATTTTGAGTTTAATAACAACACATCTTTTTACAGGTGGCATTCTCCAATTTCATCACGTGTACCTGATCTGAATTTAACTTGTAATAGTTAATTAATAGTTAATGTAATAGTTAATGTAATATTTAATGTAAATAATTGTTAAATGTGGTAACTAATTTGACTGAAGTAAAAAACAAGGCTGTTAAACCAGAAATGCTAAATAATTCCGGTTTCCAGGAAGAAACTAACACTGGTGACATTGTCATCTATTCCTGTAAAAAGCTATGATGAAAATGAAATATCTCAAATACAAATTCAGATGATTCATGTCAAATGCAGCCTTTAAAATACTGTCAGGATAAATGAAAAATGTGATGTCATTTTCAGCCAGCTCCACATAATTTTGCCATTAAAAACACAGTTGAGGTTATAAATAGTTATTTTCACACAAAGCCAATACTATATGTGAAACAGACAATTTATATTTTCTCCCATCAAAAAAGTCCTTACATACAGTACATCAGGCAGAACTTTTAAATACAGCAGGAACACACTTGAAAGGGTAACAGTACCTCCATTCTTGAAAAGAAATTGTAGCAGGAGAACATTATGTTATCATGTTGCTAATAACACTATTATTCTCAAAACGATGTGTGATCCTGAATGATCCTAAATGAGACGGACTATTGGTCTAATGTTCCATGGGGAAATAGTGTATGGTACTACATTAGCTAGCACAAAAAATTTGTCACATTAACATAGTACTACTCTCCAGAAACAGGTAATGGTTGAGTCATAGACTGTATATAAGGCCTTATTCTGCTGTAGTTTTGTACAGATACTGTGTTTCTTCCCTTCTACTCTACAATTTGAGTTGCTTTTCTCTTCCTATGACTCATTTCTTTACTATCCTCTCCAATGAAATTTTATAGCTCTTAGAAAATGCACTGTCTATATCACAATTTTTAGTCTTTTTCCTGATCGAAATACTTCAAACTTTATATACTATGCCATGTATTAATCTCTTGCACTCATTGAAATAAAATACTATGATATCCCTAACCAGTGTTTGCAATTAAGAAGGCATGCAGAACATTGTTCTGTTCAGTACATTATGGTCTGGGAAATAAATTCTTCATTTAATTGACTTCTAGAGTTGAAGAGTAGTTTTCTGTTAAAAATCGATGACCAATGTAATTTTAACTTATAAGCGTGCTTCTTAAATTCTGAGAGACTTTGCAGGAGATCCATGCTTATTTTTAACCTATTCAGGGACAAATAAGATAATTGAATTCTAGTGATTTAACAGTGACTTGTTGTTGCTGTTTTACAAAGATACAAAATGACTGTTTAAGCCCATCCTGAAAAAGAGGATTGAAATGTCAGTTTGGCTTACAGCTAGAGTGATTTTCCTTTCTCTATCTTATAACTTGAATGCAGAATCGCACACCGGATCACAGGATGGATGAAGCTGAAGGCACTTCTGGAGATCTTCTAGTGCTTCTTCTATGCTCAGAGCACAGTCAGACAGGGCAGGTTGCTCGGGGCTGTGTCCAGTCAAGTCTTGACTATCTGCAAGGATGGAGGCTCCACAATATCTCTGGACAACCTGTTCCAGTGTTTGGTCATATTAGAAAAGTGTTTTATTGCACTGGGACAGAATTTCCTGTGTTCAGTTTGTGCCCATTGCCTCTCGTCTGATCACTGAGCACTGATGAGAAGAGTCTGTCTCTGTCTTCCAATGGGGTATTTATATGCGTGGATAAGATCCCCCCGTGAACCTCCTCCATTTTGAGCAGTCCCAGCTCTCTCAGCCTCTCCTCATAGGCCAGATGCTCCAGTCCCTTAGTCATCAATACAGTGTAGAAAAGGCTGTTTCTTATGGTATTTCTATATAGTGTCGCCATAAATGCTGGCATGCAAATGATAAAGGGTCAGTCAGTGAAACAATATTTCAGCAATGCCAGAACCAGTCCTGGTATGACAGAAGTATCACTTGATGCCTATTGTACAAAAATAGTATATTTCCAGACCCATATTAATTCCTGTATGGCCTACTTTCAACAGCAGCTCTTATTTCAGCAACAGTAGATTCAGATCTATGAGTAGCTAATTCTGCAACTTAGCCAAGTGACAGCTTCTCATAATCACACAGAACACAAGCAGTAAAATATGATTGTTGTGATATTTTAGTGTACTTATACTAATTTTTTCTTATTGTCCATAACTAAAGCTTTGACTTTTCTGAGTCACTAGGAAAATGGGATCTGATAGACATAAATATTGAAATATGTCCTAGTAAAAAAGGAAAAAGTGGAACAGACATATGTGGCCATGAAAAAGTTGACAATAAATGAAATCTCAAGAACTGCAGCCTGTGCAACATGGATTGAGAAGCACTCAATAACAAATTTGGTTTTGATTAGATTAATAGAAATGACTGACTAATTTTGTGGCAGTTTTCAAATTCAACTTGGTGAGAGTTTTTGGGTTTTATTTTCTGTTCTGGATAAATGGTTTCTGAGAGTATTCTTCCATCTCTTTCTCTTTTCTTCTGTACAGTGACTTCGTTCACTCTCTTTTAAGTGTAGTCAAATAAGAAGGAACAAATTTTTGGATATGTTCTTAGAAGGAGATTTTTTTTTTCTTTGATCTGAATCCAAAGTCTGCAGATCCCTTTCTCAACAGCTGCAAGAAATTATGAAATTTGAGCATCAGTATTTTAATTTTTAAAAATTACAACATCTTTCATGAAAACTTTTCTATTACTTCTTTCCTACACTGATAAAATATATATTGAGAAAAATATTAATCATGTTGCTTAAACATATGGTACCTACAGGAGGTGCATGGAGCACATTTGTCCTATGAAACTTTTACCTGGAACTTATGTTTTCATGTCATGTAGATGGATATGGCCACTGAATATACTTCTAATGTTATTTAAATTTTGTTAAAATGACTAAACAATTTATAATACCACTTCAGTATAGATTGTAGGAAAGTGCAACCGTACATTGTAGCTTGCATACTTAGACGCTAATTACTCAACACTTTCCTAACAGTAGTAAAGAAAATATTTGTTTAAATTAAAAACTACACTTAAAACTACACCGCTTAAAACTACACTTCTCTTGTATTTGGTGGAAATTTCAAAATTAAATAAAAAATTCCATTAAGTTAATTAGAAATTTGTTCTTCAGAGAATTTGGATACTTCTGGAAAGATTTTTTTAGTAGAGATTGCTTTCCAAAGTTCACATTAGCTCAAATATTTTATGTGAGATAATTAATACTATCAGAGGAAAAAAACAGGTAATTTTTCAGTTTCCTACTGCTATGACTGCATGGTGTGTGCATGTGTGTATATATATATGGTATCATGTCTCTTTCTAGAATGAACAGGTGCTATTCTGTTCTCATGATTTCTTCACTAGGTAGAGAAAAACCTGATTTATATGAACAATCAAACACTGCAAATGTGAATGTCGGGTTTGGGTTTTTTTTTCAGTGCAACTGATGCATTTGCTACTATTTTTAAGGCTGAGTGCACAGGATAGTTTAAAAAGTTAGAATTCATTATACTTAATGAAGCATGTGAATTTATAGGTTTTCTGTAAAGTCAGTCAGGGACAGTGAAGGTAATACAGCATAATAACCTAACAAATATTCTAGATTGACCTCTTATTGTGACTTAATGTGATATCTAAGACTACAATTCTGAGATTAAGAATACTAAAGAAACCCAGAAGCTTTTAAATAAAAGGCAGGAAATGTCTCTGAAAATGCAAATTATTCTGTAAACTGTTAAAAGAGTAAGAGCCATTATTTTTCTGTAAAAGTATATCATCTTGTTCAGTGTATTGTTATTGGACCATTTTACCTTTTCATTATGCAAATATTTACATGTAATATGTCCTTTAAAATATAGAACTCAACATCGGTATTTTGTGAGGAAGGAAGGCCCTGGGAACAATTAGCCAGTCAGCTTCACCTCAACCCCTGCAAAGGTGATGAAGCACCTCATTCTGGAGACCATCTCTACCCACATGGAAGACAAGAAGGTGATCAGGAGTAGTCAGCATGGATTCACTAAAGGTAAATGATGTTTATGAAGCTGATTGCATTCTACAATGAGACAACTTACCTGGATGGAGGGAAATCAGTGAATATTGTCTACCTTGACTTCAGTAAAGCTTTTGACGCCGTGTCTCATGAAATCCTCATATGTAAACTCAAGAAGTGTGGGTTGGATGAGTGGGCAGTGGGATGGATTGAGAACTGGCTGAGTGGCAGATCCCAGAGGGTCATGATCAATGGTACAGAATCTAGTTAGAGGTCTGTCACTAGTGGTTCCCCCCAGTGTTCAGCACTGGGCCCAGTATAGAATTTAATGCATGCTTCATTCCTATCTAAGTAAATAAAGACCCCCCCCTTAACTTGATTATCAATGACTTGGACGGTGGGGTAGAGTGCCTCCTCAGCAAGTTCACTGATGATACAAAACTGGGAGAAGTGGCTGACGCTTCAGAGGGTTGTGCACATCTTCAGAGGGACCTCAGAAGGTTGGAGAGATGGGCAGAAAAAAAACCTTCTAGAGTTCAACAAGGGTAAATGCAGGGTCTTGCACACATCGAGGAACAACCCCATGCACCAGCACAGGTTGGGGGCTGACCTGCTGGAAAGCAGCACTGCAGAGAGGGATCTGGGGGTCCTGATGGACAAAAAACTGTCCATGAGCCAGCAGTGTGCCCCTGTGTCCAAGAAGGCCAATGGAATCCTGAAGTGTATTAGGAAGAGCATTGCCAGCAGCTCGAGGGAGGTGATCCTGCTCCTCTACTCAGCTCTGGTGAGGCCACATTTGGAGTACCGTGTGCAGTTCTGGGCTCCACAGTACAAGAGAGACATGGAGCTCCTGGAGCAGATCCAATGGAGAGCCACTAAGTTGGTCAAGGGTCTGAACAATCTCTCTTGTGAAGATCTCTCTCTGTTCAGCCTCAACAAGAGGCAATGGAGAGAGGACATTATTAATGTATATAAATACCTAAAGAGTGTTAAGAGGATGGAGCCCGGCTCTTTTCATAGGTGCCAACCAATGGAACAAGAGTCAGTGGGCAGAAAGCGATGCACAGGAAGTTCCAGCTGAACATGAGGAAGAACTTCTTTACTGTGAGAGTTACTGCACACTGGAACAGGTTGTCCAGTGAGGTTGTGGAGTCTCCCTCACTGGAGATATTCAAAAACCAGATGTAATTCTGTGCCATGTGCTCCAGGATGACCCTGCTTGGTCAAGGAGTTTGGACTAGATATCCCTCTGTGTTCCTTTCCAATCTTACTGATTCTGTGATTCTGTGAGGCACTACTTACTAAACACTAGAGTTATAATAGCATAACCTAGCTATAGCATTGAGCGATGTTTAGTTACGCATTGACTTACTGAATTATTCTTTGTTTATATAGTGTTAGGGTAGGCTAGAAAATCTATAAATGTGGCTATTAGAAAAGGTTTTTTTTTATAATGAACAAAATATTAGAAATTGGTGTATTGGATTTGTGTGGCAAGGTTTCATCAGTAGAGGCTCTTATGTGAGAAGCTGCTAGAAGCTTCCCCCATGTTCAACAGAGTCATTACTAGCTGTCTCCAACATGGTCCCACCACTGGCCAAGTGTGAGCCCATCAGTGACGGTGGTAGCACCTCTGTGACAACATATTTAAGAAGGAGAGAAAAAAACCTGCACAACAGCAATTGTAGCCACAAAAAGGAGTGATAATCCTGCAGACACCAAGGTCAGTGAAGAAGGACAGGGAAGAGGTGCTCCAGAGCAGAGACTCCCCTTGTAGCCTGTGGTGAAGATCATGGTCAGGCAGGCTGTCCCTCTGAAGCCCATGGAGGTCCACACTGGAGCAAATCTCCGCTTGCAGTGTGTGCCTAAACAAGGCTACGATCCCATGGGAAGCCCATGCTCTAGCAGGCTCCTGGCAGGACCTATGGACCCATGGAGAGAGGAGCCCACATTGGAGCAGGTTTGCTGGCAGGACTTTTGACCCCATGGAAGACCCACACTGGAGCAATTCTTGAAGAACTGCAGCCCACGGGAAAGATCCATGTTGGAGAAGTTTGTGGAAAATTGTGTCCCGTGCATGGCACCCCACACTGGAGCAAGGGAAGAGTGAAGAGGAAGGAGTAGCACGGACAATATATAATGAACTGACTACAACCCCAGTTCCCTGTACCCATACACCTCTTGGGGGGAGAAGGTAGAGAAGCCAGGAGTGAAGTTGAGCCCTGAATGAAGGCAGGGGTGAAAGCACGGTGTTTTAAGATTTATCTTTTTTATCATTTTCATAGAACAATCACCACTCTCAGACAAAATTTGCCTTTTAAAGTGTTACATAGAACGCAATTATTCTTTGTGTCTTGGTTATGGAGGTCTATCATTAGTGAAGTCAATCCACATGCAGCAAGAGTGCAGTACCACCTTAAATGATAATTAAGACACAATAATAAGAGTTGAGTGGGATTTTAGCACATACTGGAATTGGTGTAGTTCCTGATCTGCATATACAATTTCATCTTCTAAATTCTGCCTGTCCTGCTTTTTGTCAAGAGGTGCCTTTAGTAACATGGCCTTTACATTCTGGATGTAGTGAAAATGTGGGTGTGATTACAGCGTCAAGTGCTAAGTTAGCAATGGACACATATACATATATATATGTCCACTGTCCATGCATATATATATGTATGTATGTAGATAATGCAGCATCTATTCTGAACACCAGTTTACAAATTTGACACCTGTCTGGCACACCATTCCAACTCTCCCTAGCAACACACCAACTCTTTTCAGTAACAATCCATCTGTCTGTTTTACCAATCCAACTGTTCACATGCAAACCCAAAATCTTTCCAGGATCAATCAATGTCCGTATCCTGCCAAGATATTTTCCCCTCCATGCTGAAACGATACAGGTTCTCCTGCAATGAACTACCGGTTTTTTAAAGGCCCAAACCTGTTGTGGTTCACTGGTCTTCAGACAGTCATGTAACTCAAATTTCAGTTACAAAAATCTGATAACTAAAAAGGAAAGATGAGAACCAATTAAAGTTCAGCACCTGTGCCAGATAAAACAGAAAAATATTTTTTAGAAATCATATACTTTTACAATGTCTTCAACACTGGGCACATCTCCATATGGGAGTACAATGCATAACTTTGAACTGAAATAGAATGGAAGTTAATTTTCTTCAATCACAGAGCACATTTTGCATTAGAAAATATGCAGTATTTCTTTGGGTGAGTGCTGAGCACTCATATATACTGCAAAATTCTAAATGTAATTATCTGTATTCATTTCTCTCTCTCTCTCTAATGCTGTGAAAATAAACATTTTTGCATGTCATTTACCCTATTTCCAGTCTTATTATCTTATTTACCCTATTTCCAGTCTTATTATTCTGTCTTTAAGCTCCAGTGGCTCTCTGGTTCCCTGTATCATTTTTCTTTAGCTCACAATACAGGATCAAAAATGAATTCCAATGCATATCTTTGTTTTCTATGGTCCCAAAGGAAAATGAGGCTGGCAGGGACCTCAGAAGATCTCTAGGACACTGCACAGCCCAAACAGAGCCAGCCTTGTGGTGAGACCAGGCTGTTTACAGCTTGGTCCAGTTATGACTTTAAATTCTCCAAGGACAGAGATAGCACAGCTTTCAGAGTAACCTTCTCCACTACCTCACTGTCCTCACAAGGAAAATGTTTCTCCCTATATTCAGTCTGAACCTTGTCAGTCCCCCAGTCTCTTCTCAAAGCAAGTGCTCCAGACCCCACCACCTCAGATCACCTCTGCTGAGCTCCCTCGAGTTTGTCCATGTCTTTCCTGTCAGAAAAAAATGGGGAAAACTGCATGCAGTGTCTAGATGTCATCTAATGACTACCACATAGCCAGGGAGGCAAGTCATTCTCTTGATCTACAGACTATGCTACTGTTCATATAGCCCAGGAGGTTGTTCGCTGCCTTTGCTGCCAGCACACACAGCACAGGCTCACATTCATCTTGCTGCCCACCTCCACACCAGGGCTTCTCCATCCCCAGTCAGTGTTGTTGCAGATGTTGGTTTTCTCCTGTAAAGGAAGAAGTTTCTTGGCATTTGGAGAACTTGGCTTCTGTCCCTGCTGAATTTCATAATGATCCTGGTGGCCCATTTCTTTAGCTTGTTTGGACCCCTGTCCTTGAGTGTATTGACCTGATGCCTAACTTAGCATCATCTGTAAAGTTGATGAGTGTGCTGTCACCTCCTGCTCATCATTGACAGAGATGTTAAAAATGAAAGGTCCTGGTGCAGACCCCTGTTGTAGTCCATTTATCACAGGCATCCAGGTAAATTATGACACACTAACCACTTTCTGAACCACATCATCCAAACATATTTGATCCATCTAGATGTCTAGCCATGCAGACTGTAACATCCCAACTTCAGTATCATGGATGACTGTAAAATCTTGCTAAAATCTATGGAAATAACATCCACTACTGTCCCTATACCCACAAATCTAGTCATTTAATCATCTAAAACAACCAGGTTGGTTAGGCACAATTTACTCTTGGTAAATCTATGCTGGTGGCTTCCAATCACCAGTTTAACTTCATGTACCCAGAAATGTGCTCCAAGAGGACAAAGTCCATGATTTTCCCAGGAAATTAAATGAAGCTGATCATCCTGTGGTTCCTGAGGTTGACCTTTTGGCCTTATTTGAAGAAGGCTGTGGTATTTGCCTTTCTCCAGTCAACAGTCCTCTTTTTCCTTCTCAAAGACTATGAAAAGAAACTAAAATTAAATTGCTATTTTTAAATCTTTCCAAACCTTGCACTTTTGTCATTGAGTACATATTTTATTTTGTTGAATAACAATGGAAACATTGAAATTACACATCTCTTCTGCAGATGGCTTAACATTTCATTTCAGCTGAAATTGTATTCATTTTCATGGTACATAAATTCTTCTAGGTATGAATTATTGATATAAAGTTTCTGGCTACAGAATATATGTTGGAAATCTTCAAGAGGGTTATTGTGTTGGCTCACTGTCAAGTGTACTGTAGCTTGTAAGATGTCAGTGGAAATTAGAGATGTATGGACATTAAAATATGAACAACCAACTTAGACAGTTGAGGAATTCTTGAATTATTCTAAATTAACCTACTCTTCACTTAAAGGAAATTCAAGCAGTGTTTTAAGCAAGCAGTCTAAAGATCATTCGTATGATTTAATAATGTAGGCCTGAGTACACAAATTTGCTAATTGCAATTAGAAAACAGTAGTAATTATATATGTTTCCTGAGAGTTTAGAAACCATTTTTAAAAAGTTTCTATTGCTCTCATTACTGCAATCCATGTAAAGTTCAGTTAATTCATATTCTTTAGGCTATGGGTCTTTTAAAAAAGGTTGACACCTAATTTATTTAAAACAATTAAAATCATGGGGAAAAAGCCAACATGACATATAACAATAAGTTACATTCCTGCCTAGTCCATTGTACATAATTTGTCTTTTAGACCAGTCCCTAAATAGAAAGGTTTGGATAACTTTTAAATCTGATTCACCTGCACAAGTTTGGTGGGTTGACCCTGGTTGGATGCCAGGTGCCCACCAAAGCTGCTCTCACTCCTCTCCTCAACTGGACAGGGGAGAGCAAATATAACAAAAGTCTTGTGAGTCAAGATAACAATAGGGAGATCACTCCCCAATTACTGTAACTGGCAAAACAGACTTCTTCCCAAGCTCAACTTCACCAGCTATTTCTCTACCTCCTCCCCTCGAGTGGTGCAGGGGGACAGGGAATGGGGGTTGCAGCCAGTTCATCATACATTGTCTCTTCCACTCCTTCCTACTTAGAGGGAGAACTCACACTCTTCCTCTGCTCCAGCATGGGGTCCCTCCCACAAGAGATAGTACTCCATGAACTTCTCCAAAGTGAATCCTTCCCATAGGTTAATGTTCTTCACAAACTGTTCTAGTGTGGGTCCCTTCCACAGCATGCAGTCCTTCAGGAATAGACTAATCAACTCTGGGTCCCCCACAGGATCAGAAGTCCTGCTGACAAATCTGCTCCTGTGTGGTCTCCTCTGTCTATGGGTCCACAAGTCCTGGATCATAGGCTTCCTACAGGGTCATAATCTCATTCAGGAGCATCCACCTCCTCTGGCCTGGGGTTCTTTAAGGGCTGCAGGTGGATATCTGCTCTACTGTTAACTTTCATGGGCTACAGAAGAACACCTTGCCTCACCGTGATCTTCATTACAAGCTGCAGGGGAATCTGCTCTGGCACCTGGAGAAAATCCTTCCCCTCCTTTTTCACTGACCTTGGTGTCTGCAGAGTTGTTTCTCTCACATATTTTCACTCCTCTTTGTGGCTGCAATTGCTGTTACACAGGGGTTTTTCCTCTTCATAAATACGTTATTACAGAGGTGCTACCACCAAGCTGATGGGATCAGCCTTGCCAGTGGTGGGTTCAACTTGGAGCCGGGTAAGTTTCTAGCAGCTTCTCACAGAAGCCACCCTGTAACTTCCCTCACTACCAAAACATTGCCATGCAAACCAAATACAGTAAGAAGATGGTTTTGCACTGATTTTTGTAATTAGAAATCTTTATTTATTTTCTTTTCTGCTGGTACTGTTATCATTCAGTGGCTAGAGTTCCTACCTTATGGTCTTGCATTCAAAAATCTCAGTAGCTGGGAAACTAAGGTGGGGGTGGGTTCATTTCTCATGCATGAATTTTTGAGGTGCCTGCAAAGAATACTGGCAACACAGAAGAAAACTCTAATAATAGATTTTCCACTGCTGCTGTTGAACAGTATTAATAAGGGAATTTCATACTTTATTTTGCTTTACTGGTATGTGAAAAACAGTTTTATTTATGCTTATAGCACAAGTTGCACATCTTATTGGTTTAAAAATAGCCATCTCCTTGTAAAATCTTCTGTGAAAATCAGGTCAACTTAATTTTTGATGTCCAAATCAGCATTGAGATGCTTCTTGTCCTTTTTGCAAGTTGTTTCATACATACACATGCACTTATTTTTATTTCAATTTCTGTACTTTTTTCCAGTGTCCGTTTCCCTAAGAGGAATTAACATGATAAAAAATAGATCATAAAGAATATGTAGTGGGTTAAAATATAATTTGAATACAAAAAGAACAGTGCTAAAGGTGATTAAACTAAGCAAATTATTACTGATATTTTAAGTCCCTAGATATTATTGGCATTTTATTAGTTAGAAAGATTTCAGTCTGGAGAGGTGAGGTAATAGTCCTGGTCAGTAAAACCGAGCTCTCAACAGATGTCCTTATTCAGATATTCAGATGAGCTGCCATGTACATCCTGAATAATTACATTGCCCATGAGTGGCTTGAACTTCACTGCTTGGTGCAAAGAGCTGACTCGCATCTCTTCAGGTCATATGAACCTAATTTGAGATCTGTAATGCAATGGAGGGTAGGCTTTGTGCACAATTCACATGTCAGACTAACAACAGGGAATTCACAGGGGTGAGAGGGTTGAACAGATGAAACGATTGCTATATTATAGACTCACGTTTTAAACCTAATTTGGAGATAGAATTTCACCTTTTCAACTCTTCCCTACATTCAGTCACAAAGCACAATTGCTCAGGCTTTGTTCATGCCATAACTTTGGCCTTTGCAGTCATAAGCAGAGTCATCTCAATTAGTAGATCTAAAGTGTGTATCAACACCAGTACCATTTCAGAAAATGTTTAAAACCAAATAAAACTAAGTGCTGACTATTCAGAAGTTGGCTACTATGTTAAATTGATGAGACAAAATGTGTTACAGAGTGTCATGGGAAGCAAAAGGAGGAAAGAGCTGTAGATCTACAGACCTATTCTACTCTGCATAACACTACCAAAAGAAATAAAAAGCAGGGTGTTTAATTTCCCTGTTCATTTTTTATATTTATATTTTTTTTATTTTCTACAGTAATGAAGAAGGAAAGTGATACCATAGCTATATTTCCCTTTTCTTGCTTTCTTCTACATCAACAAAGGATTTTTTTAGTGTTTTGCAGGCCCCACTCTATTATTGAAGGGTAAAGAATCACATACTTTTAAAAAGTAGATAGTGGCAGATAAGGAACAGTGATGTAAAAAGGGAAAGAAAGGTAGAGGAAAAACAAGAGAACCAGTGACCCAGAAATATGGCCTGATTTTTTACATTGGAGAAAACACAGGGAAAATAGATTTCCTATCATAGGCAAAATCTAAGTGGGAAAGTATTAAAAAAGATAAAGTCCCTGCTTTATACTGCATTTCCTGTATGCGATCAGGCTATTTTCTATCTTTCTGATGGTATTACAAATAAATGCTATAATAATAGGGCTTTGAATTAATGAGCACACATGGTATTTATTAATTTATTTTTACATTAGAAAAGAGTCTGGATGAAGAAAGTTTTTCTATTTGAGATCCATTTCACATCTCATCTTTATAATCAAACTGACTTGCCTTGTGGCATTAGATGAAACACCAATGGGTACTAGAGGACAAAGAAAGAGGAACAAATTGGGATAAAATTTCACAGGAAAGTCTTATGAAATTAAGCAAAAAGTTTTGAGTGCTTTGTCTGAAAAATGCCAATAAATCTTTTTTTTTTTTTTTGAATATTTGATTTCTGCTTGTCCTAATTAGATACATCTTGTGAAAAATTCAGCAAAATAAATGTTTGGTATACATTTTTAAAATTACAAAAGCATTCTTTATTATAATGAAAAGGAATGATTTTGAGCTTGAAAGTATGATGCAAATTACTACACTTAGCCTATAGCAAAATATTCTGCATCAAAGAGCTGTGCAAGCTAAAGCAACAGTCAGTGCTTAAAAAGAAATAATGAATGCAGAAAATAAAGTTTGGATTTTAATTCTCACAATATATGGAAACAGTTTTATCTGTGAAGGTGCATTCTTGTCCTTAAATCTAGACCAGACTTCAGTCTCTTATCACCATATAGTTTGTAAACCTGTAGTCCACAACTCTGGCAGATCTGGAAAAACAAACTATAAAATAATCAGAAATTGCCATTTTAATATGTTTCAATGGATGTAGTGGGCTCACTTCTGAAATGATACATTTGGGTAAAAATTAGATTTCCTAAAAGAATCACAAATTCATAAACTGGTGGAGATTGGAAGGGAACTCTGGAGGTCAACAGATCCAACTTCCCTGTGCAACTGTGTCCAGATGGCTTTTGAATATTTCCAAAGAGGGAGATTTCACAACATTTCAGGGCAATCTGCATCAATGCTCAGTCACCAGCACAGCAAAAAAATGCATCCAGATTTTCAGAGAGAACCTCTTGTATTTCACTTTGTACCCATTGCCTCTGGTTTTGCCACTGGGTGTCACTGAAATAAGTCTGGCTCTGTCCTCTTTGCACCATCCCTTCAGGTATTTATATAGATTGATGAGATCCCCCCCTGAGCTTTCTTTTGTCCAGGATAAACAGTTACATCTCTCTGAGCCTTTTCTCATAGCAGAGATGGTCCACTTGCTTAATCATCTTAGTGACTCTTTGTTGGACTTTATCCTGTATGTCCATGTCTCTCTTGTACTGAGGAGTCCAGAATTGGACACAGTGCTCCAGTTATGGCATCACCAGTGCTGGGTATAGGGGAAGGATCACCTCCCTTGACCTGCTGACAACACTTTGTCTAATGTATCTTAGAATACCATTAGTCTTCTTTGCAGCAAGGGCACATTGCTGGCTCATGTTCAACTTAGTGTCCACCACGACCCTCAGGTCTTTTCTACCAGCTTTTCAGCAGGGTAGTCCCCAAAATACATTGGTTCATGGGGTTGTTCCTCCCCAGGTTTAGGACTTTGCAATTCCTCTTGTTGACCTTCATGATGTTCATGTCAGTCTATTTCTCTTCCAGAAAGACAATGCAGACACTGCTGCAAAAAATATTACCTTGGTTGATTGCCTCTGCTACCTGGTCTATTATAGAGACACCTCTGAATAATCTGCTACAGAAGCAGGACAGTTGGATTGTTGCAGTACTCTCCACAGGTTAATTAACTCTGACTAGAAATAGACTGTTAGTTTTGCTGCATGTTCTTGCTGATGTGGCCATTCTGCTTTAGAGTCCACTGTGTAGACATACAAGATTTTTCAGTGCTAGGTTATATTTCTGCACAATAAGTCTATCAATGTAGAACAGTTTTATACAGAGATTACTTAAAAGATCAGCAGCAGTCTTCTGTGTTCATTCAGCTTTCATTCAGCTTTCTATCAATCACCAGTTACTAATTGTAGAGAGCAGTTCAGTTATCTTTTTTTTTCCTTTTTTTTTTTTTTACTGAAGGACCAAATAACTACTGCAATTTTCATGTTTTTTCTTATGTTTGTGTATTTTGCATTTACCAAAAATTAGAAGAAACATCTATAATGCACACAAAGTTATGAAAATAAACATCTATTTAGATTTAAGACTTGGAACAATTGTTTGGAGTAAGGCAACCTGATTCATAAGGGTAAGGCTCCTGAGAGATTTGTTTCCTTGTTTGTATACCTAGCTTTATCTAGTAAGTATAAGAATCTAATTATGAAAATCACTATGAGAAAATCTTAAAGGTTTTTAGTACATTCTAAAACATTTCCTTTTATTATCTCCACAGTAACAAGAAAAAATTTTGCTTACATACCATCCCCACTTAGGTCAACGAATATATTTCATACTTCTGTTTACATGACTTGTCAGTAGTTCTTTTTCAGACTTCCTGTTTCTAACTTTCTATAACTGTTGTCTTGACTCAGGTCTTTATCATGAACTTAGATAGCATCAATGATTTCAAAGCACAGATTTAACTCTAAACACAAACATGCACAAGATCCTGCCATTTCTTTTTTATTCTAAACTTCTGATTTATTTTTTTTTTTTTAATTTTCATAAAATTGGTGAGGTTTGATAGTCAAAATCTTCCATGGAAACAGGCCCCACTAAGAAGTGTGCATTTAAAGTTTGTTTTTGTAAGATGGAAAGAAAAATAAAAAAGAAAAACAAAAACAAAAACAAACAAACAACAACAACAAAAAACAGAGAATTTACTTGTTCTGGTCTCCCAAAGTATGTAGGTGGTAAAAATTCCTGACCCATGGCTGCAGTGAAAACTGTAAGAAATAATGTAATATTGGTGAAAAGTAATCAGGGCACTTGGGGGCTGAAAGACTTATAAAATGCAAAGTGTTGTGAATGAGTTCCTAGACACTGCCAAATGGTTGGAATGAGCTTTGCTTCAGCACTTCTCCTAAAAGCCTGCAAAGATGACCAGTAAAAAAAAAAAAAGTCTCTCCTTCACACCATAATGAGCTGTTTAGAAGAGAGCATTCAGGCAAAAGTACTTCTTGCTTATAGAATCATACCATTGCAAGTCTCAATGATTTTTATATTCCTAATGATTTATAAATCACTGTCCTTCTCTTACAGCCTTTATCATAAACTGATACTTTCCATGTCCTTGCTTCTCAAATATGAAAGGGGAAAAATTATTAACTGAAAAAAATTAATCTAACAAAATTGTGGAAACGGGTGTTAATGGTGTCCTAACCCTTTTTTTTTATGTAAGAACTGTAATATGCTCTTCACTTATATAATCAAATGATCCTTCACAAGTAACTTATTCTTTCTTAAAATGTGAAGAGCTCTTGGGTTTGATATGTTTCACCCTTTTTTCCGATAGAAGAATTAGTGTTTTTAAAAAGTAAATATTGGCTGTACTCTGATATAGCTGATATTTCTTCTCTACTCTTGTTTGTATTAGAACTCCATGGTATTGTGTGTTCAGCATCACAGGTAAGTCCACCCTTTTAGAAGTATTCTTCCTTGAAAAAAGAAGTTCAGCTAAGCACTGTCTTCAGTTGCCTCTACAGAAGGCATCAGTTGCTTCTACAAAAAGAGGAGGAGAGTAGCCATTACCTAAGGTGAACTTTTTGTTTTATTACCACACATGGAGATTATTTCTTATGACTGCTGAATTGTAGATGCTTTTAAAGATAATTTAAAAGTCATAGATATGAAATATACAGTAGTTTAACTACTCTGCTGGTAAAATAGTTGTCTAGCTAAAGTACAATATTTTTTCTTCTAGGAAAGCAGAAGATCCATACTTTTATTCAGGTACAAGCTTTCCAAGTCAAACTTTGGAACCTGCTAGTTACAAGATATTGCATATCCTCCAAGGTATCACCCTGAATTTAAGATCAGTAATTTAGTAATTTATTTTTTTTAATTTTGTTTCCTTAAATTAACGTTCCATCAGAAAAAAAAAAAGTAAAGAAAGAAAGTAATTTTAGAGGCAAAGTTAATCTTCTGTTGGGTCAAAATAACTCTCTCTGATCCTCCTTATGAAGGCAAAGTTCTCTTTAAGGTTATGAGTAAGGGCTGCAAAACTGGATGATAGAGACCTTGAAGGGAAAATAGATAATGCATTCCTGTGATGGATTATGCCTTCTTTAGTAACACCATTTGTAAAAATGTAGTCCAGATTTGCCTATGGTCTCAGGCTGATAAGCACTGATCTGGTGATGGAAAGTAAATATAAATCTGTGTAGAAAGAAACATGAAATCGGAGTGAACTGCTTTTTGACACCTTTAGCCATAGCCAATGGTTGCTTACTCCAGGAGTGTTTTCACTTAATTCAGCAGACCTCGTGCCAGTAATATATGCCTGCTTTCTGCTGGTGTGCCTCTTGTGCTAAGTACTCCCTAATCAGAGTGATAGAAGTTGATATCTGCTTCATGCAGGTGCAAACAACTACATAATGAGAGAATCAAGTTCTTAATAAACATGTGTAAATCAAAATGTCCAAAGCAGATACCTGCAACAACACATACCAGAGGGATTGTTTTCCCTCCTATGAATTTTTGCTGAAATTTTCACAAAGAATTGGTAGAACAGAATAAAGTATATCTAAGTATACTTGGAAGACTATGTAGTTCAAGCATTTTCTAGTCAGATGACATTTCTGTTTTTACTCTCTAAGTAACATGATAAAGGCTGCAGACTGGTAATTATTGCAAAAACTTGTGGAAAGTAACTGAAGATACCCGAAAAATTTGATTCAATACAGAACTACTTGTTAGAAGATTTCTCTCATATTTCTAGTGGGAAAACGTCAAAAAAACACACTAAGAAGAACTCTGTGATACTTTTATATACTTAATGTGTAGGTTTCATGTGGCATAAATGTTTTAATAGCATTTCTCCTCTGTTTCTTACTTTATATAATTTATTAATAATATTACAAAACTAAACACATCTAGGAACAGAAACAGAAGAGTCTGACACAGCATGCCTAGGGGATCTTGAATTAAGCTCTGACAGGGATTTCGACTTCCACATTTCCCTGTAGGAAGTAAATTTCTAAAGTAGTAGATTCAAAATGCACTATACTTTTATTTAAAGACATGGTCTTATGGTATTAATGTTAAAACAATTTCTTGTATTTTCAATCCTGGCAACCCTATTCAATTACTTCTTAAAAGAAAATCCCCTTTCTTATCCCATATGAATAACTATATGAACAGTATTTTTCTGTTCTTGTTTAGTTTCGGGAAGAGTTATGACAGTCTGTTGGAGACAATTACAAGACATGATTAAGAGTACTCTGCATAATTCCCTCAGAACTGCTTCGGATTATCACTGAACACAAATGAATGGTGCCATGGAGAATATTAAGGATATTTCAATCGATCATTCCAAAACAATGAAATAACTGTGAGACCTCTAAGGAACATAGAAAACTCTTTTAGCTGTGATATATAAAAAAATGTATATTCAAGTCCTTGTAGTTTACTATATAGATATTTCAAGGTCAAAGTTCTTTTGAGTAGGGACAGACCTTGTAAAATGCAAACACATGAATGGATGTAAAAATTTGAATTGTAAACCTAAGAGCCAATTTCCAACATAGGGTACAGAAAAATACATACAGAGTTACAATAGTGAGAATTTCTGTTTCAGTTTTAAGAGTTGACTCTACATCTGGATTTCTTAATGAATTGTCAAAAAATATCTTAATTCTATTTCAAGAACATCTGCATTTTTACCGTGTTAAATGATATTTTTATGAGTTTAATGAAGTTTGATAAAACCTTACAAGTTCCCGTAAAATGACACACGAAGGTTAGGAATGCCTAAATGGTATATCTACTTCTAACCAACAGTTAGATCAGCTGAGGTAAGTACTACCTTTTACATTACATCTTGGCATTAATTTCTCTGACATTTTCATCGAATATAATCCAAAAATTACTTCTCTTGTTGGTATAGATGAGCAATTGAGGTGTAAATCTGAAAGTGTCAACTCTCTCTCTCCAGTGCCTACAGAGGGAGCCTGACAGCCATATTTTTAAAATTCTGTAATTAGATGAGATAATCCCCATCCCTCATATGATATATGACCAGTGATGCATTCCAGTTAAGCATGTAACTTCAAATCTCTGCATCCTCACGTAACATGTGTTATATAACATAAAAACAAGCTTTAAGAAACACTCCATTGAATTAGGAAAACAATAACACAAAAAGTATATTTAAGATCGTGATGAGGTGATGTTAAATGGCCCATGAGTTGAGCCCAGACTTTACCTATGCTTTATTTTGTATTTGTTATAGGTGGTAATTAATGTAAAACAATAAAGCAAGGAGAAAATTGTAGAATAACACAGTTTGGGGACTCCTGCCATAGCCCATTACACTGGAAAGTTCAGACAAAAAGATTTTATTCAGACAACTGGTAAAATAAATTTAGTATATAACAATAACAAGGAGATAAGTAATATCAACATGGTTTGTCAAGAACAAATGATGCCAAGTTAATTTAATTCCCTTTCATGACAAGGCAACAAATCTTTTAGGCTGAGAAGAAACAGTTGTCATGTATTTCAAATTTCAGATCTCTTTTGTGTTCCACCTTGTAAGAAAATGAGGAAAACAGAGAAGAGTTGCTAATCACTCAATATAAAATTGAAAGGATGTACCGAGTGATGTTATTCAAGGTTCTGTCTAGGATGCTCAAGATCAGTGCATCCTTATGAGAAAGAAATCACATAAAAGAGACAACAGACCTGCAAAACAAACTGGGAGGAGTAGCTGACACAGTAGAAGGCTGTGCTGCCATTCAGCAGGACCTGACCAGGCTGGAGTGTTGGGCAGAGGGGAGCCTCATGAAGTTCAACAAAGGCAAGTGTAGAGTCTTACACCTGGGGAAGAATAACCCTAGGCACCAGTACAGGTTAGGGGTTGATCTACTGATAAGCAGCTCTGTGGAGAAGGTCCTGGAAATCCAGGTGGACAACAGGACATGAGCTGGCAATGTGCTTTTCTGGCCAAGAAGGCCAATGGCATCCTGGGGTGAATTAAGAAGAGTGTGGCCAGCAGGTCGAGGGATGTTCTCCTCCCCCTCTATTCTGCCCTAGCAAGGCATACATCTGGAGTACTGTGGTCAGTTCTGGGCTCCCCAGTTCAAGAATGACAAAGAACTACTAGAAAGAGTACAGCAAAGGGCTACAAAGATGATTAGGGGACTCTCTCTAATTAGGAACATCTCTCATGACGAAAGGCTGAGAGACCTGGGTCTGTTTAGCCTGGAGAAGAGAAAACTGAGAGGGGATGTTACCAATGCTTATAAATAGCTACAGGGTGGGTGCCATGAGGATGGGGCAAGACTCTTCCCAGTGGTGCCCAGTGACAGGACAAGGGGCAATGGGTATAAACTGGAACACAGGAAGTTCCATCTGAACATGGGGAAAAGCTTTATTACATTGAGGGTGACAGAGCACTGGAACAGGCTGCCCAGAGAGGTTGTGAAGTCTCCTTCTCTGGATACATTCAAAACTCACCTGGACATGTTCCTCTGCCACCTGCTCTAGGTGGACCTGTTTTAACCAGGGGTTTTGGACAAGACGATCTCCAGAGGTCCCTTCCAATCCCCACCATTCTGTGATTCTATGATTCAGTAATCTCAGTTTGCTGCCTTTATCTCTGACTTGATTTATGTTGTACTAAATTTCTAGGTAAAGGCAGAGTAGGAAGGACAGTAGCAGCGCTGAAGGACTGGATTTCAACTCAAAGAGGTCTAGACAGATATAACAAAAACACTGGAAACAAAGATTAAGCAGCAACTCAGTAAAAACATACGCAAAATACCACACTTTCATTCCCTGTAAATGCAGCTGAATGAACAACATGCTGGACATCAGCTGTAGAACATTTGAACAGGTGAGGGACAATTGATGGCTATGGTATTAGTTAGCTTAAAGAAGAAAAGCTTGAAGGTAAATATGGTAACAATTTTTAGATATTGACAAAATTAACTTATTCTTGATGTCTACTGCTGCTGTGATGAAAAATAGGGATAATTTTGCAATGAGAGAAACTCAAATTGCATTGAAGAAGAAGAAAAAAAAGAAAATTATGAAGAAGGAATAACTTTCCAATTCTAAGGATAGTGATGCCTAGGAATTTTATTGGACCTTGTTGATCATGGAGGAGCGGACAAGATCTCTTAATTTTTTTTCTAAGCTTATGTGATACCATGACTCTTTACTTTGGAAGTAGAACTTCCTGAGTTATATTTCTTACTTGTTTCTTATGATGAAAATGGAGTTGTGAATCTTCCTAAAATGTAAATTGACTAACAAAAGAAGGTCTGTAAACTTTGAACTATGCTAATGAGGTGATCTGCTCTCCTGTTATCTTTTGTTGGTTAAAGCTGGATCATTAAACAGATCATCAATAAAGATATTAAACAGGGCTGACCCTAAAACTGAGCCTTCAGGAACACCACTAGCAACCGGCTGCCAACAGGATTTAGCCCCATTCACAACTTTCTGGTTCACCCAACCAGTTTTTGACCCATCAAAGAGTATGCCTGTCCAAGCCATGAGCAGTCTTTTTTTTTTAGAAGAATGCTATGAGTCACAGTATCAAATGCCTTAGTAAAATCTAGAGAGATAACATCTAGAGGTTTTCCCTCATCTACTAAGCAGGTCACTTTGTCATAAAAGGAGATCAGGTTGATTAAACAGGACTTTTCTTTTATAAACCCATGTTGGCTGGGTCTGATCTCCAGGTTAACCTGGGTGCCATGTGATGACACTCAGGATGTATATGGACCATTACCTTTCCCAGAACTAAGGTAAAGCTAAAAGGCCTGTAGTTCCCTGGGTCATCCTTCTGACCCCTCTTGTAGACGAGTGTTATATTTTCTGATTTCCAGTCAGCTGGCACTTCTCCAGTTAACCAGGACTGTTAGTAAATGATTGGAAGTGGCTCAGTAAGTTCTTTTGTCAACTCCCTCATTACTCTAGGGCGAATCCCACAGGGGCCCATAGACTTGTGGGTGACCAATTGGTAAAGCAGGTCACTAACCGATTCCTCCTGAATTGTGGGGGCTTCACTCTGCTCCCCATCCTTAAATTCCAGCTCTGGGAGCTGGGTATCCTGAGGACAATCGCCCTTAGTATTGAGTCAAAGAAGGTATTTAGTACCTCTGCCTTTTACTCATCCTCTGACACTAAGTTACCTTCTGCATTTAAGAAATGATGGAGGCTCTTTAACTCTCCTTTTAATGCCAATGTATTTGTAGAAACATTTTTTTTGTTGTCTTTAGCTGCAGTGGCCAAATCAAGTTCAAGTTGGGCTTTGGCCTTTCTAATTTTCTCCCTACATAGCCTTGCTACATTTTTGTAGTTCTCCCAAGTGGCTTGACCCTCCTTCCAGAGGTGATATACTCTCTTTATTTCCCTAAGATCCAGCCTAAGTTCTCTGTTTAACCAGGCTGGTCTTTTGCCCTGACGACTTGTCTTTCTACACATGGGGACTACCTGTTCTGAATATTTAAGAATTTCTCCTTAAAACACATCTATCCTTCCTGGACCTCTTTGCCCTTCAGGACTGACTCCCAAGGGACTCTATCAATCAAATTCCTAAACTGGGCAAAGTCTGCCTGCAGAAATCCAAGGTGACAGTTCTGCTGATGCCCCTCCTAACTTCACCCTGTATAGAAAACTCTACCATTTCATGGTCACTATGACCAAGATATCCACCAACCACCACATCACCCACTAATCTTTCTCTATTCACGCATAACTTCTCTAATACAAATAACTTCTCTTTAGGAAACAAAGTCTTTATTATGAATGGTTTTGTTTTTTTCATGTGTTCTCTGTGGATAAGCACAGTAACTCCAGAACTATATGGAAATTATATGTTTCAGAAACAGTTTCATAATGACTGCTTTCCAGTGATTTCAAATGTCTGTTAAGATACTGTCACTCTCTCTTATAACTGTGAAAAAGTCACTGCAAATGTTATTTCTGATACATAGCTGTATCAAGTGTTCACAACAATTTCTTAATAATAATCTTGTATTTCAATAAATAATTAGAATACAGAAAACTCATAGAATAGTTTATTTTATAGTCTTTCTAATGCACATCTCTAATTCCACAGAATCTGCATTGTGCTTCCCTGTGTTTGAGGTGACTAACTAGTGTGATTGACTGAAGAGAATAAAATGTCAGATTGAACTGTTTTGTGTGATCCAGCTGACTGAAGTGGCAAATATGGTTATTATTTCTTGCTTGCTGTGTCACAATAAGCCTCTATAAAACACATTTCAAGGCATAGCCAGTTAGTCAGCAACCATGTAAATAAGTACCTAAGTTATAGACAGGTACTACAAAGACCCAAGCCCTTCTGTGATTTTATTTATCAATGTACGCAAAATCTACATTTTTACTGCTTTTCAAATAAGTCACTAAACTTACTAAATAATTAAAGATAAAACTTCAGGGAGATTGGAGCTAGATAATCTTTAAGGTCCCTTCCAAACCAAACCATTCTATCATTCTATGAAGCTATGATATTTTCTGAACATCATTCTATATTGAAGTCACTGGTCTCAGTCAATGAACTTGAACTATTTTTTTAAAATGTAGATTTTAAAATTTTAAAACAGTTTATGGTAATGGCCTAAATTTCCCACAGTTTGTTGCAATTTTTTAGGTGTATGAAACTCTGAATATGCTGAATGGTGAATGATATTCTGAGGTATGTGTGACGGTTTACACATCTCTAGGGATCAAACACCTCTAATTATTGAGTTCAAGCTCTCAAATGCTGTGTATTTCTACAAGAAAATTTCAGTAAAGTATTAGCAATGCTATAGTAGAGTATGAAACCACCTCTCTGTATCAAGGTCAAGTCTTCTATCTAATCAGATATTACCATATACATTCAGATTGTCTTGAAATATGTTGTGCCTCCAGGACTGCATGATAGGCTTAGTGACCCTTAATTATGACCGCAGAGAAAGAAAGTCATTAATGAGATAATGCCCTTTGGCTCACAAACACAGCAAAAACAGAAGCAAAAAACCCCAAAACAACAATAAAACAAACAAACATGCCTCTGAGTCTCTCCAGACACAACGGATTTGAATCCAACATTTACAACACTCGGAGTATATATATCAGTCTAATAAGGCAGTTGTCCCTCCAAAGTTGTTTTGTTCTGGTTTTATTTTTTTGATAACTGAGAAAATGGTGTGATTTAAAGCAGCAGGGAAAAAGACATATTGTGAGCACTCCAGAGAAATGCTGGGAAGACAAGAAGCATACCAGGTGCATAATTTTCTGCTTCATTCTAACAGAAATTGGAAGACCATTGGGCAGCCTATTGACTAACAATGAGTAGAAGAATTTATAGTATTCTGCATCATCGGGTGGTGAAAGGACAGAATACAATTTGGATTGATACATGTATATTAACTCTGTTATTGTCTAATTTCATGTGGCAGGAGTGTTAAATCTATTATGCTGAAGAGGCAATTATGACATGTTAATGAAGGTATATTTTATACCTTTTACATAGATATTTATATATATTTGTATATGTACTCATACAACTATGAGGACACATATGCAGACACTTGTGTGTGTGGACATACATACATACATATATGTACAAAAAGAATACAGTAGGCCTAATTTAGAAGCTTGATGTGTACTGTCACCTGAAATGTAATTGTTAAAACAAAAAGTATTGTTCAATTTATCATCCATACCTTCCCGAACTGAATGAGAGAGAAGTAGACATCCCTGAAAACCCACCAAAACATATCAAATCTACCTACATTGGACACTTCCTTCTCTGAGTTGATTAGTAAATTGTGGAAAGAAGGTCAACTAAATTACTTTAAAGCCCATAACTGGATTTAAAGCCATCCTGGAAGTGAGTTCCATTCTGGTTTATTGTATACATAATTGTTCTTAATTTTTGTAATAGCTATTGAGTGCCTCTGATTCATTTCCCAAATTTAGGTTGTCTACAGAGATGGTGGATTTAGCCCAGTTATTGTCCAAGCTCCCATTAAAGTAAAACAAGGTCAAGAGTTCAATTCCGATTGTCCACACACAGGTATCAAGTGCCCTCTGAGGATCTGAAACAAGTCTGGAAGGTAACCTATAATTTTTGGTAAGTGAACCTGAATCCCAAGTAAGGCAAAGTCATCCTAAACTGCACTAATTGTTTAGAAGTGAGCAAGTAAATTGAAACTCCCCCCAGGTCAGTATAGTTAGATACAGTCCAGAAAATGGTTCTGTTACCATGAAAGGATCTTAAACACATACCTCATATATAGATATGCCCATACAGACTTTTAAATCTAATCATTTGAATTTGAGGTAAATCTTCTCCCTAGTATCATCTCAAGCATTTTCTAAACTTTAGTGTTATTTACTTTCATATTAAGAAAAGATATATTTGCAATGGCTCCTACTTTACTCATCAAAGATCTGGTTTATTCTATCAGGGTATTCATCGACCATTTAACATTCTTTCAAAGTTTGGGTTTAGTAAGTTATAACAACTAGCTACAAAAATATATTTGTTGAGTACAAATTCAAGGGATTTTTTTCAGCATTTTAGTACCCATATAAGCACAGCATATATATAGTACATATATATAGTACATAGACATATATAGTACATCAATTAGTATCATTTAGTGTACTCTAATATAAAGAAAACCTGAAGAAAACAAGCATTTTCTTTGAACAACCAGCTGCTGCTGACTGATGGGCACAGTACTGAGAGGGTAGCATACTGCACACAATGTCACACTTTGTTCTTTTTGATGGCTTCTGTTTTAACTGATATTAAAACTTGAGTTAAGCAGTTTTAACTTCTCTTGCCTGTAAGCAATGTTTCTCATGGGACAGCATGTTGCCTGTGGCCATTAAGTGAGGTCACTGATTGATGAACGCAAGCATTCTTTTGATTAGTGAAATGGAAAACTAAAACTATCAAATAGAAAACAGAATTGTAAAAATGTGAGTCAATGTTTTAATAATATATCAAAAAAGAAATGGACTTTGAAGAATTTAAATGAGGGAGTAGAGTGCCTCCTCAGCAAGTTTGCTGATGATACAAAACTGGGAGAAGTGGTTGACACTTCAGAGGGTTGTGCACATCTTCAGAGGGACCTCAGTAAGTTGAAGAGATGGGCAGAAAAAAAACCTTCTAGAGTTCAACAAGGGTAAATGCAGGGTCCTGAACCTGGGGAAGAACAATACCATGTACCAGCACAGGTTGGGGGCTGACCTGCTGGAAAGCAGCACTGCAGAGAGGGACCTAGGGGTCCTGGTGGACAAAAAACTGTCCATGAGCCAGCAGTGTGCCCCTGTGTCCAAGAAGGCCAATGGAATCCTGAAGTGTATTAGGAAGAGCATTGCCAGCAGCTCGAGGGAGGTGATCCTGCTCCTCTACTCAGCTCTGGTGAGGCCTCATTTGGAGTACTGTGTGCAGTTCTGGGCTCCACAGTACAAGAGAGACATAGAGCTCCTGGAGCAGCCAGCCACTAGGTTGATCAGAGGTCTGGACAATCTCTCCTAGAAGTAAAGGCTGGGGGAGCTGAGCCTTTGTGTACATTTGTGTACATTTGCTTTTGTGTACATTTGATTACACAAAAAAGTCATAGATAAATATGCAAGGTAATAATAAAACTGAAGACTTCCTAAAAGAGATTGAGGGTAGGAAACTTTTTCATACTAGATATGTATTTTGTGAAAATAGTATGCTATATAAAACATATTGTAGATTTGAAATATGCCTCTGCAGATCATCCAAGAACTATTGATTTTCAGTATATAACAAAAAAAATAATAAATCAATAATAAAAAGGTTACAATCAACTAGATTGAATAAGTACTAATTCTGTCACATTGGAGAAAATGGCATGGGGCAGAATTTTGAGTAAGATATTGACATTCATAATTTGTCTAAATGTATCTCTTCATATAATGTACATATACACTGGATCTGGTTAAATATTCTCTTGAAGGACTAAAGAAATGCTGATACCTGAACAATTTCAGGAATCCAAGAATGATCTTGAGTGTGTATTTGGTATAGAAGCAACACATACTTTTGAGTGATGATTTTGCCTTTCTCTTATCCTAGTAAGGTTTTATAAACTGTAATAGGAACTATGTTTATCTAACCAGGAATAAGGTTTGCCTCTACGTTTAAAATAATCATTCAATCACCTCATAAGTGTTTGAACAAACCAGTTCTCAGAGGAGTAGGAAAAGTAGACCTCTAAAGCAATTGAACTATACAATCTTCTTCTAGGATTGATATTTTTATGTTTGTGTTCTAAGCTTTAATATTAACACACAACAAACCAAAGTCCTCTTACACAGTACAACTGAAAATGCTAATTCAAAAGAAAGTAGAGAAGAATATCAACTATTTTAAATGTTATAGGGCTTGCTCATGAGTCTGAATATCAACAAATTGAATTCTGTAAAACAATTTTGAATGTTTTTCTAATTTTCAGGAGAAGTTGATAGAATAATGCTTCAGTAGTTTTTCTGTTCTTTCTAATTAAACAAACAAATAAAAACGTTCCCAAAATTAAAATGCATGCAGAATTCAAGAGAAATTTAATTTAAAACAACTTTACAGGAGGGACATAAAAGTAGTTTACTGTCTTAGCTTAGATAAAATTGTATACAATGAAGAATATTACCAAGAGTAGGAGAAAAGGAAATTTCATTTACAAGAAATGAGTGTGTCCCTTGTCACGTTTCTCTCAGAAGTTAGGGGAGTGAGTATGGTTGGGGAATGTGAGAAGGATGATAACAAACACCCTTCTTAATTTTGAAATGACATCCAGAAGATTTCCATGGACATAGATCTTTATCCTTTCTTTTCTCATGTGCAAGTGTAAAATGATCTTTCCATAAAAGATAATCTCACCAAAGTTTTCCACTTTCTAAAGTATATACTGGGTGTTCATGACAAGGGAACATTTCACAGGTGGTTTTGAAGAAGCACTAAGAGCAAACCATGTCAGATGAGCACCAGACAAAGACAGATATATTGTTAAGTGCTAAGGCATAGATATACTACTAAGGGCTAAATAAATGAATGAGCTGGGCTACCATGCAAATGTTTCTTCAGGTGGTCCTATTTCTTTGCAAAAAATTAATCAACATGTAATAGCAAAAGGTTTTCCATATGATATTTTCCATTTTGCTGAGTATCAATTAAAAAACTACTACGGGAATAATCTACAAGATACAACATACATATAGGGTTGTAGCATACTTTTTAACATAATAGGATCTTGTAAGAAAGGATGAGATAAGAATTAGAATGCTGGTGAGGAATTTTTTTAGTGCGTTTTTATTTGGTAACATAGGGCATCACATTAGAACTCTACACAGTATATGTTCAAATTCCAACACATTTTTTCTTTGAAATATTTCCCAGTTCAAGATGAAATTATAGATAGAAAGAGGTGAGTAACAAGAGCTAAGCTAACCTGTCACTAACCCAAGGGTGTAAATGTGACTAGCCTGGAACACTGGAAAACTAGGTTTGTCTTCCTGCTTTGTTTGATTTCAAACAGCAACTTTGAACCTGTGTCTTTTATATTCAAGGTAAGTGACATTACCAGTAAACTATAAAGTTAGTCTCTTTCTCTGACCTAATGAATATTCATTTACATAAACAAAGTAGAACAGTCTCAGTGAGAATGAATATAATGGAGTATTTTTGGTTATTCATATGTATTACACTGATTACAGGGGCCAGAAATTCGAAATGAAAGCTGACATTCACTCATTCTGCCAAAAGGGAATCACAAAAAACACGCTAAATGCAAACAGGCAAACAAGAATGGTAAATACTGATAAAATTACATGTTTTAAAGACTGTAGATGTCTGTAAGAATGGCTTGTTTCAATAATAGCTTGAGTAGATAGAATTTGTAATTTCCAGCAAATGGATTCTTCTGCAGTCCTTATGCCCCCTCCCACGTCCTTCCTGTTAATTTAAACACTGCTTGTGCTGTTACTGTCAGCTCTTCGCAGCTGCAAGTTCAGCTTTTAAGACAGCCAGGCAAACTGGATGCATCTTTTCCAGGATGTATGTTACAGCCAGTCATTTGTCTTATATCACTTACTTAAAAAAGAAAAATTACAAAACCTGTAAGTTTCACAAATGTACTTCTTGTGCCAGCCAGGATATCAATCCCTAATGCTCTACAAACTGCTCTTGCATGTTTCTGTTTCTGTTTTGGATGTCTGAATCTAAATTACTTTTGTTACTATTCAGATGGATTTAAAAGCTACAATACGCATTTTAAAGAGGAAAAACTGTGATCCATACATACCAAAGTTATTATGAACTGCCAAAATGAAAAACTAGTGGCATAAATTAAAATTTTGATGTTTCATATTGCTAAAAGACCTAAGAATACAATATGTTTTTTTTTTTAAAAAAAAGATATTGTTTAGATTTGGGTTTGTTGGTGAAATGTCTACTCATTCTCATAAATACATCAAAATAATGAGGAGGTGAAAACCACTTAATTGAAGAATTTTTAATTTTTGCTTTCAAGGCATAGCATAAACTCATGCCATAACCTGAAAGGACAGAAATATTCTTAGTGTTTATCCCTAGAAAATATATCAAAGTGCATAATTTTAGGTTTTGAAAATAGGCATTTGACTTTACAAGCTCCCATATTCTATTAATTCATGTCTTAATTGAAGGCCTGATCCTTTTGTGTGTTAATTCCCAGTACTTAGAAGTGCAATCTTGCTTTTATTGTCCCCAGTCACAAAAAAAATTTGTGGGTTTCCACTACAATGTCATATTCATATTCATTTAGCAATACTTGTTACCCCTAACCTTTGACCTTAATTGTTCTTATATGTTGAATCTATTTTTATTATTTGATGTAATAATATGTACCCATTAATGCAGCTCTGCTTTAAAGGCTAACCAAAGAAAGTTCATGAGCTGTAACAAGAGCCTACAGGGCTATGAACTGTTCTATGTTAGCTATCAATTTTCAACTAAGAATACTTTAAACACGTTTGTAGTCCTTTGCATCATGGTAAATGAGTTTTAAGTAGGCCAGATCAGTTCTCAATATAACAGTCTGTATCAGTGTAATGTGGTTCAACTGGCTATAGAGGGGTGTGATTGCTTCCAAATATGACCCTGCACTTTTTGTGTGCAAATTGCTGTATACAGGAGTTATTTAAAGAAGATTCAATAATAGTCATACCATATATTTTTCTGCATTGTGTTATATCAGTTTCTCCATATTAAAGAATAATAATTCTGTTTATTACAATCAAAAATAATTACAATAAAATTATTACAATCAAAAATAATTTTTGATTAATTGAATTTATTGCTCATCATTCTAAACACATAAAAGAAATACTATTATTTAACATCATATGAAAATATTGTTGCTAACATTTTTCTCTATATCTACTATTTAGAAAGCATGAATATATATATACACATATGTGCCTGTGTGTATGAAAGAGACATAAACAGATACCAGCTATGCTGGGTAATCAGCTATTTTATTTACACATGCCTGAACACCAACAAATTTTCTAAGCTAACTGAAAATGTGAGGGGCATTTCAAGGGCAGAAATGAACATATTAATAAGCTGAGAAGAGACACTTATGTTTCAAAAGAACGAATTTATTTAGTTAAGCAGATGTTTGATATTAAAGTTATCCACATTATGAAGGTATTAGTATAATAGATAATGTGATTTTTTTTCTGAGTAATTATTATTTCAGTGGTACTAAATATTTAAATTGATAACACTAATTTTTTATTTTATTTTAAAAATGGAATTTTTGAGAGGAAGATGAGACAAATATTAGGGATAAGTAAAGGACTAGCAGGGAAGGAGAAGTGGATATCATCTTCGTGGGTAATTTCACAAAGAATTAGATGGTCGAAGAATGACAAAAATGCCTCTGGGAATAGACATCCATGGGAGATGACTGCATGATTTTTGTGTTTGGCTTTTAATCAGCTTTTGTTTAATAACTGGTTGTGCCTCAAGAGGCTATGGACTTCATGTTGAAAATGTTAACTCAAGAAGGAGACCCAAAGTTCCCCTGGCCTAGGTCTCTCTCTCCAAAAGCAGTCAATAACCATTGCCTAGGCAGAGGAACTTAGAGCAAGCACAGCGTGATTCTTCTCTTGTACATTCTCCCCACCACTCGTGAGACAAATACCTAAGCAATTCCTAAGCCAGTGTAGGCATCCAGACAGTTGCAGTCTTTCAGGACTTCTTGTACTCTCCAGTTCCTTAACAATTTTTTTATCAAAAGTCAAAGTGAGCTTGAAGTTTATAAAAGTGTCATGAGTGTTTTGCTGAAGCTAAGCTTGATAGGTAAGTTCTTATGCTGGAGAGAATGCTTGTAACTTACAGGCTCAATGTTATTGCACATAGAGTTAATACACAGCTCTTGCATCGCTGTAAAGAAGGAGCAACTTCTTTATAATCAATGCTAGGAATTTGAAGAGTTTCTATATTTTTATTTAAATATAATCTAACTCATTACTGGGATCAATACTCAAGTGAAATTTTTAAATGTAGAACTAAACTATACAACGGAACAATATTAATTTTTTATCATTTAGAGTTCTGGAATACTAAATAATGTGGTAAAACAAAATGAATGTTAGGGCTGCAGGTGAATGACAAGGTCATTACTAGGCTCTGGCTTGAATTCAACTGTAACTGAACAGGACACAGGAAAAGTCAGGAGAGGAGAGGAGAGGAGAGGAGAGGAGAGGAGAGGAGATGGTGCAGGATTCATGGTCAATAATGACATCAGAGCTGTGCACAGTTAAAGACACAGCTGCTAAAGGAGGGGGTCATGGAAGAGGTGGAGGAAATGGATGAAACCTGTAACTGGAGAGGTTGGAGAGGGCTCCTTTTCAGGGAACAGAGCCTTGCAGGACCAGTAGGGAAAACATTTAACTCTGCCAGTAAACTCATGTAGAGCAGAGACTGCCTAGCTAGTGGTGGTAGGCTTACCAAATCTGTACAGCAAAACTGAGACCAAGGAGAAAATGTAATTGTTGGTGGATTGTTTATTTGGGAGGAGACTGGGGCAGAGAAATGGAAGTAGAAAAGTGGTAAAATGGAGGGTCAAGTAGTGGGGAAAGGGTGTAAGAAGTTATTCAAATTAAGTGATGAGTGATGTCCTGGAGTACCCACTGGGCAGTCCTGTTCTTGATCCTTGCAATGGAAATTGCAGCAAGAAACTCAACCTGTTTCTCTGACCATACAATATACGTTCAACACACTTTTCCAGTCAGGAAGACCAGAGGGGAGAGGGTTCTTTCTCTGACTGGGAAAGGATCACTTGGTATGACCACTGTTGGTGTTTGTATCCAGTATGATGTCAATGGTTTCTTCTCAATATCTTCCTAACAATGTCTCAGATGACTTTTCTACAATGCACAAGCTAACATTTGGGAGTGGGTTTCAGCTTGTTATTAATGACATTTGTGCAGAGATGGGTCTCCAGAAAATGAAAAAAAAAAGTTTTGCAGCAAAAGCATCTCAGCAGTAATCCATTCTTACATCCATCACAGTTTTATTGAGATTCCCTTCAGTGCTCCCACCCTTCTCAGAGATCCTGTTTGTTTAGTTTTTTTCACATTGCAGAAATTGCATCATGAAAACTGAGAAGTCTGAACGTCTCATCTTTGATTCCTGTTGTTTGCATAATGATTTGCAAATAGTCATTGGACTTAAGTTGTGATCTTGCTAATTCACATAAGTGACATTGCAGAACTACGGAAGGACAATGGCCAATTAGTCCCCTTACATATGAAGCTAATGATAAAGTGAAAAGGGGAAGGGAAGTAAAGAAGGAAAGAAGGAAAGAAGGCAAGAAGGCAAGAAGGAAAGAAAGAAAAGTTGATTGAAGTTATAAAATGCAAGTCAGTGAAGCTAGGAAACATTCTGTAGGGCTTCATTGTAGAGTATCAATATTAACACTTGTACAATGTTCTTCAGGGAGCTTGCATGAATCAAAATCTCCCTTTGACTGAATTTCCATCCCATTCTACATTTCACCATGTCAAGTATCTTCTGTGAAAAAGGGATCTTCATCCTTCTTTGTTGAAAAGAACGTTTAGAATTTTGCTATACTTTAATAATTTCAAGTTAGGAGATGTCTCTTCATGATCATAGTTGCATGGTATCCACATCCTGACTGTTTAGGGTACTTAAATCTTCCAGCTGCAAGTAGCAGCAGTAAATTACTAATGCACTGTTTCCCTAAAGCATAACCTATGTCAAGCCTCAGTTCTTAAGGAAAAATCAGGGCATGTTTTGCACCCTAATTTCAGTTTTTCATATGCAGTCCTATGATTGAAACAGACTTTTTTTAAAAAAATTATTCATTGTTTAAGAGCTTTTAAGTTATTTGTGAAAATGGGTTTGCTTTATATTCTCCTTGCTTCTCTGTATTGCTTTGCTATGCTTTTAGGGTTTTTCTGTTATTCTTGGTTTTAAAACTCTGTAATATAAATGAATTTGTTTAACCATCTAAAAAGTCAGTAGAGACATAACTGGGTGGACAGACACCTCACCCAGTGACATGGTAGCTGAGGAGTCCTGTTTATTCGTCATTTATGGTCTTTCAATTGCCCTGAATCTTCAGGGTTTGTAACCAAATATATTTTATATTTTCATTTCTGCTTAGAGAAGTTAGATCTACAGTGTTGTGTACTTGCTCATCATCTTTTACTACATACATACACAGGTACTCCACTACAGGTCAAAATGTATTGCTAAGTGTTACATTGTATGTGGTGCTCTCCCATAATTGGGAGTATTTATCCTCTCTGAGCATTTTTAGGTGAAGAAAGAACATGTTGTGTGTCAGGGTTTCATAGTCCATTGATTTAACCCACCTGCTAGAACAAGTTATAATAATCCTACTGAAAGCAAGTATTATCATGCAATACATGAATCTTAGCTTGGATGGGTAACTTTCATTTCATTTTGCGTGGGTTTTTTTATAAGCGAGGCTGAAACAATATATTTCCATGGTGTATCATACACTAATTTTTCTGTATTTTTTTGGAAAGGTAAGAGCCTTAAGTTATAATGCAACCTTAGATGTATAATACACTGAACTGCATGGACAGATATATTATAATTCAATGTCCTTCATACTTTATTAGTACTAATAACAAAGTCAAGGATTCAAAAAATGTTCAGAGAGGGACAGCTTCAATCTCCTTAATTAAACATATTTCAAATGCAATTTTTGCTCTTTTCTCAGTTTCATTAAGGCAAAAATAACTCCTTTAATTTAAGTGAATTAAACAGTATTTCAACCTATACAGCAGTCCATTTTTGGTGGATTTATTATTAGTTAAAAATAACTTAGCCAGTTGTAGTGAAAAGGATTTTCAGTGTTTTAACACACCTTGTCTCAAAAAGTGTGTTGCAGAACTGGACTCATCTGTACATAAAACACCATTAGTGAACTTTATGCTGGTTCTTTTTCCTTTTTTTTTTTTTAATTCTATTTGAGGCTCTATGAGTTTTGTTTTGTTTCTATTTTGCAATTCAGTGTATCTTTGAATTATACTACATACTAGCTGAGAAGTAATTTAGCTGGAAACTACAGTTCTCTATTTAATATTGTAACACTGCAATGAATATTTAATTTCATTGATTCATAGAAAGAAAGATTTTTTAAAAAAAGTCATTTTGAAAAGGTATCTATAGTTGAGGGAAGAGCAGATGTTTCCCAGTTTTTTTTAAAAAAAAGCAAAACTGAAGCTGAGACAAATTGAAAAAATATCTAGCTCACTTGAAGTTCCTACAGGCCTACACCCAAACTGCAGCCTTATCCATTTCCTGTGATCCTGCCCTCTTAAAAACTGTTACAGATTTTCAAAGTAAAGTAAGTGAAGTATTGCAGAATTGTTACTGCAGGTTCTCCGTAAAACTAGAAGGGTATTAACTGTGTGTAGGCTGCCTTTCCAAGACACTTTGTCTTTCCAAGTATGATAGTTATTGTGAAATAAAAATTGGGATTGGGATTTACTACAATGTTATCTGATGAATAACCAAAGTTACATAATAATCATAATAATAAAGTATTTCTGAAACAAATCTTCACACCCTATATGCCTCCATTCCTCTTGTTCTTCCTGGAAATAGCCACAGTATTACCTGCTTCTAGAGAGCAGAGAAAAGGTCTGGGACTGGGTATCCTCTTCAGGAAGGTGTCAAAATGAAGAGAGCTGCTGAATGTGAACTGTCAGTGTGGAACTGGAGGAGATGGCTGGAAGGAGACCAGGTGAGGAGTTCATCTGTGATGAAGGGTTTCATGGCTTAGAACAATACTGTCCCAGAACGGGGTCATAATTCTTTGTTTTCATAATGCGCAGCAACTTCCACTAGAGAAGAAAATCTCTAGTAATATTAAATCAGTGGAAGAGTAGGAAAGGAAAGAGACATCCTCCATCCACAGCTTTTCAAGCCTTACTGATTGCCTGTTCAAGGGATTAGTGATAATGCTTACTGAGATCGGAAGAGGGCATTTTTTTCATCTCAGCACTGTGGAGTGTTCAGATGTCATCACATACTGTAGTGTCTGTCTGTGTCTCAGAAAGAGTCTGGTTGTAACCTAATGTCAGAGGTGCTTTGTGGTCATACTTCACTTCCCAGAGAGAGCATATATATCACAGAAAGACTTGTCCCCATATCACAGTACATTCAAAACCAGACTCAAGACTGAAGTCAATCTGTTAAATACAGCAAAACAAGGAAGAAATTAAGCAGTATAGCAACTTGATAAAGACCTCTCAAGGTGATGGTGGAATTACATTTCATAATCAACAGTGGTAGTAGATAAAAAAGGAAAAGAAATGCCTGAGTAAATTTAGAAAACTAGAGTAAATATATACTAACTTCCAAATCTTTCTGAATATTTTTTAGCAGCAAATAGGCAAAAAGATGGAACAGAAGCTGGACAGCAATCTTCTTTTTTAAAATTCTTTTCTAAATGTCTCTAAAAAGAATAAAAAAGGAACCTGAATAAAGCATCTTGATTAGCAGTTTTCATATACCTACTGAGAAAAATGTTAGTTATGAGATCTGAACAACAGTTTGAAATCATGGAGATGTCTGGCTGAAGACTTTGTAAGCTCAGGCCCACAATGTTTTTATCACTCTTAAATGCTCAATAAATCCTAAACATGAAAGGAATTGGATGCATTTGGTTGGCCATTTATGTGTTTCCATTCATTAAACACCAGCTTGCTTACTGCTTTTGAGAAAGAAGCATAAGGATATGGGAAAAAAAACCACAACAAAACAAAAGCAGCTCTTATCCTACATATGACATCAACTACTTCTACTTGTGGGTTTTTCTACATTGTCAGCTAGTCCTTATTTTTCTTGTCCTCTCACTCCATTGCCTACAGTGCTTTCATACTTGATGACTGTTAGGATCCTTTATGGAATGGGATAAATCTGTCTCTGAGAAAACCAAACAATTGTTCCTGGAGGCAATAAGAACCAGACAACGCCAGGTCTAAGTCCCCTCACCTAACCCAGTCGTTAGGTTTGCTTCCAGCATTTGTTATGCCCAAACATACGTCATGCATAGTGTACTAGGATCACGATGTACATAGCCGCAAAGATCTCCAGTCATTTACCCAGCTAGAAACTGTTCCAAGAGCTTTGGAGTGTGGGCTCAAGTCAATATCCAGGAAACTTCACAGGCCACAAGCTTTTCTCAAAGGGAGTTTGAACCCTGACACCCTGCTCTGAGAGGGAAGAAACCTTAGCCATATGAGCATAAGCTGGATCATGTCTTGGCAGTGCAGGAACTGTTATATTTACTTGTACTTATTATGTACATTTACTTTTAGTGACAACTTAACGGGGAAGATGATATAAAATTATTTTTTTTAACATATTTTTGTCATTATTATCCTTATTAACATTCTGATATGATCTGGCAATAAACAACAAATGAAAAAGAATACAGTGAAAAAGTAAGACCATTACAACTGCTGTAGGTAATGCAGGAAATAATGATGTAGACTTGAAAATAGAGTACTTCTTTAGCAAAGGAAAGGGTAATGACCCTGCAGAGATGTCATTCTCTTCTGTTACTCATCTTCACCAACCACCTTTACACAGGTATCATGAGCAGAAGGGTGATATCTAAATTTTTTTCACAATGACATTAGGTTTGATTTGTTAGTTGCTGGATATATGTAAGGATAGGAGCAGGTCATGAGCTGCTTTGAAGTTATGCTGTTTAATGCAAAATCAGGGGGCTAATTATTTTAGTATTATTTTCCATTATTCAGGCATGGCTAAGGCTCGAATTTGGTGTATAGGTATTGTTAAGGGATAATACAAGGCAATTATGGCTGTAGCTTTCTGTCTCATAAACACAGCATAAGATTGTATTCAAGAGCACGCTAATTATACAAACTTAAAGCCCATAATCATGGCAACAGGCCTATCTGGAGTGTACGTTTTCAGACTCACAGTACCTTGTACAACCCCACATACTCAATAGGTCAACCAGCAAACACTTTCAGACAGGAATCTGTAAGTAATCCACTCTTCCTGACTATATAGATCTTTGTATAGGAAAAGAGATGAAGCTGATGCATGTTATGTTAAAAAAATTATATGGTAACTTCCGTATATAGATATCTTCTCACAGATGAACTTAAGAAGTTTTAGCAGGAGTTGTGACTGTGTTTCATCTATATTTAAATGAATGCATCCACTTGTTCTGGGAAAAAAAAACAAGTGGAAAAGAATGAGGAGAGGTGCTATGCTGGACCTTGTTCTCATCAACAAGGAGGGGTTAGTGGGAAGGTGAAGCTCAAGGGCAGTCTTGGCTACAGTGACCATGAGGTGGTAGAGTTCAAGATCCTTAGGGCAGTGAGGAGGCCACACAGAAAGCTCACTACCCTGGACTTTAGGAGACCTGACTTAGGCATATTCAGAGACCTGCTTGGTAGAGTACCATGGGAAAAAGCCCTGGAGGGAAAAGGGGCCCAAGAAAGCTGGTCAGTATTCAAGTATCACCTCCTCCAAGCTTAGGAGCGATGTATCTTGACAAAGAGGAAGTCAGGTAAAAATACCAGGAGACCTGCATAGATGAACAAGTTGCTCCTGGACACACTCAAACACAAGAAGGAAGCTTACAGAGTGTGGAAACAAGGACAGATAGCCTGGAAGGAATATAGAGGAATTGTCCAAGCAGCCCGGGATCAGGTTAGGAAAGCCAAAGACCTGATAGAATTAAATCTGGCCAGGGACATCAGGGGCAATAAAAAGAACTTCTATAGGTGTGTCAGTGATAAAGGGTAAAATGCAGGTAAATAGGTAAAATGCGGGCCCTCTTTGAAAGGAAATGGGATATGAAGAAGGATGAGGTATTAATTGACTTTTTTGCCTCAGTCTTCTCTGCCAAGCGCTCAAGACACATCGCCCAAGTCACAGAAGGCAAAGGTAGGGACTGGGAGCATGGAGTAACACCCACAGTATGGGTAGACCAGGTTTGAGACCATCTAAGGAATCTGAAGGTGCACATGTCCATGGGACCTGATGAGATACATCTGTGGGTCCTGAAAGAACTGGCAGATGAAGTTGCTAAATCACTTTCCATCGTATTTGAGAAGTTGTGGCAGTCCAGAGAAGTTCCCACTGACTGGAAAAAGAGAAATGTAACCATCATTTTTGAAAAGGGGAAAAAAGTTGACCTGGGGAATTATGGGCCAGTCAGTACCTCTGCCTGGTAAGATCATGGAGCAAATCCTCCTGGAAATTATTCTAAGGCACATGGAAGATTAGGAGGTGGTTGGTGAGAACCAACAAGGCTTCACTAAGGACACGTTGTGCCTGATAAACTTGGTGGCCTTCTATGATGGGATTACAGAGTTGGTGGATAAGGGCGGAGCAACTGATGTTATTTATCTGGACCTGTGCAAAGCATTGGACACTGTTCCACATGACACCCTTGTCTCTAAATTAGAGAGACATGGACGTGATGGATGGACCACTCAGGGGATAAGGAAATGGCTGGATGGTCACACTTAAAGAGTTGTGGCCAACAGCTCAATATCCAAGTAGAGATCTGTGATAAGTGGCTTTCCTCAGCAATGTGTTTTGGGACGGGTGCTGTTTTAACATCTTCGTAAGCAACATTGATGTTGGGATCAAGTGCACCCTCAGCAAGTTTGCTGATGACACTACACTGTGTGGTGCGGTTGACACTGGAGGGAAGGGATGTCATCCAGAGGGACCTTGACAGGCTTGAGAGGTGGGCCCATGCAAACCACATGAAGCTCAAGAAAGCCAAGTGCAAGGTCCTGCATGTGGTTCAGGGCAATCCCATGCATGAATATAGGCTGGGTGGAGAATGGATTGGGAACAGCCCCAAGGAGAAGAACTTGGGGGTGTTGCTTGATGATAAAATCAACATGAACCTGGCAATGTACAACATGAACCTGGCCTGTACACCAATGCACGCA